>CM039516.1:35444598-35687098 GCA_022432975.1 Begonia masoniana | reverse complement strand
TCCCATCACAACTCTCCTGCCGATGACGTCAGCGGAAGACAAATACTTTTCCTCTTCCGATGACGTCCTCCGGAAGTCAAACTTACCCGACTCCCATCACAACTCTCCTGCCGATGACGTCAGCCGAAGACAAATACTTTTCCTCTTCCGATGACGTCCTCCGGAAGTCAAACTTACCCGACTCCCATCACAACTCTCCTGCCGATGACGTCAGCCGGAAGACAAATACTTTTCCTCTTCCGATGACGTCCTCCGGAAGTCAAACTTACCCGACTCCCATCACAACTCTCCTGCCGATGACGTCAGCGGAAGACAAATACTTTTCCTCTTCCGATGACGTCCTCCGGAAGTCAAACTTACCCGACTCCCATCACAACTCTCCTGCCGATGACGTCAGCGGAAGACAAATACTTTTCCTCTTCCGATGACGTCCTCCGGAAGTCAAACTTACCCGACTCCCATCACAACTCTCCTGCCGATGACGTCAGCCGAAGACAAATACTTTTCCTCTTCCGATGACGTCCTCCGGAAGTCAAACTTACCCGACTCCCATCACAACTCTCCTGCCGATGACGTCAGCGGAAGACAAATACTTTTCCTCTTCCGATGACGTCCTCCGGAAGTCAAACTTACCCGACTCCCATCACAACTCTCCTGCCGATGACGTCAGCGGAAGACAAATACTTTTCCTCTTCCGATGACGTCCTCCGGAAGTCAAACTTACCCGACTCCCATCACAACTCTCCTGCCGATGACGTCAGCGGAAGACAAATACTTTTCCTCTTCCGATGACGTCCTCCGGAAGTCAAACTTACCCGACTCCCATCACAACTCTCCTGCCGATGACGTCAGCGGAAGACAAATACTTTTCCTCTTCCGATGACGTCCTCCGGAAGTCAAACTTACCCGACTCCCATCACAACTCTCCTGCCGATGACGTCAGCGGAAGACAAATACTTTTCCTCTTCCGATGACGTCCTCCGGAAGTCAAACTTACCCGACTCCCATCACAACTCTCCTGCCGATGACGTCAGCGGAAGACAAATACTTTTCCTCTTCCGATGACGTCCTCCGGAAGTCAAACTTACCCGACTCCCATCACAACTCTCCTGCCGATGACGTCAGCCGAAGACAAATACTTTTCCTCTTCCGATGACGTCCTCCGGAAGTCAAACTTACCCGACTCCCATCACAACTCTCCTGCCGATGACGTCAGCCGGAAGACAAATACTTTTCCTCTTCCGATGACGTCCTCCGGAAGTCAAACTTACCCGACTCCCATCACAACTCTCCTGCCGATGACGTCAGCCGAAGACAAATACTTTTCCTCTTCCGATGACGTCCTCCGGAAGTCAAACTTACCCGACTCCCATCACAACTCTCCTGCCGATGACGTCAGCCGAAGACAAATACTTTTCCTCTTCCGATGACGTCCTCCGGAAGTCAAACTTACCCGACTCCCATCACAACTCTCCTGCCGATGACGTCAGCCGAAGACAAATACTTTTCCTCTTCCGATGACGTCCTCCGGAAGTCAAACTTACCCGACTCCCATCACAACTCTCCTGCCGATGACGTCAGCGGAAGACAAATACTTTTCCTCTTCCGATGACGTCCTCCGGAAGTCAAACTTACCCGACTCCCATCACAACTCTCCTGCCGATGACGTCAGCCGAAGACAAATACTTTTCCTCTTCCGATGACGTCCTCCGGAAGTCAAACTTACCCGACTCCCATCACAACTCTCCTGCCGATGACGTCAGCGGAAGACAAATACTTTTCCTCTTCCGATGACGTCCTCCGGAAGTCAAACTTACCCGACTCCCATCACAACTCTCCTGCCGATGACGTCAGCCGAAGACAAATACTTTTCCTCTTCCGATGACGTCCTCCGGAAGTCAAACTTACCCGACTCCCATCACAACTCTCCTGCCGATGACGTCAGCCGAAGACAAATACTTTTCCTCTTCCGATGACGTCCTCCGGAAGTCAAACTTACCCGACTCCCATCACAACTCTCCTGCCGATGACGTCAGCCGAAGACAAATACTTTTCCTCTTCCGATGACGTCCTCCGGAAGTCAAACTTACCCGACTCCCATCACAACTCTCCTGCCGATGACGTCAGCGGAAGACAAATACTTTTCCTCTTCCGATGACGTCCTCCGGAAGTCAAACTTACCCGACTCCCATCACAACTCTCCTGCCGATGACGTCAGCGGAAGACAAATACTTTTCCTCTTCCGATGACGTCCTCCGGAAGTCAAACTTACCCGACTCCCATCACAACTCTCCTGCCGATCGCTAAACGACAAACATCTAGTTGTTCTACCGGTCAGCACGTGCATCTCACATGATTCATTAAACATCTATCGGCAGGCACACATATTTGCATCTGCCGACAGTCACGTGCAACTCGTGTGACCAATTAAAACACCGTTCAATTATACAACGGAAGCCACCTACATCTGCCGATGAGAGAACCATAAGCGAGGCTCTCATCTGCCGATGAGAGAACCATAAGCGAGGCTCTCATCTGCCGATGAGAGAACCATAAGCGAGGCTCTCATCTGCCGATGAGAGAACCATAAGCGAGGCTCTCATCTGCCGATGAGAGAACCATAAGCGAGGCTCTCATCTGCCGATGAGAGAACCATAATCGTCATCTGCCGTGGTTAAAGACCAACTCAACACAAATCTTCCGACAGATTAACTCACCATCTGCCGATGATAAAGGTGTCCCATGTCTGCCGATGAGAGAACCATAAGCGAGGCCTCTCATCTGCCGATGGCAATATGACCCCTTATCTGCGCGGTGACGTCAGCCGGAAGACAAATACTCTTCCTCTTCCGATGACGTTCTCGGAAGTCAAACTTACCCGACTTCCATCACAACTCTCCTGCCGATGACGTCAGCCGGAAGACAAATACTTTTCCTCTTCCGATGACGTCCTCCGGAAGTCAAACTTACCCGACTCCCATCACAACTCTCCTGCCGATGACGTCAGCCGGAAGACAATACTTTTCCTCTTCCGATGACGTCCTCCGGAAGTCAAACTTACCCGACTCCCATCACAACTCTCCTGCCGATGACGTCAGCCGGAAGACAAATACTTTTCCTCTTCCGATGACGTCCTCCGGAAGACAGACTCATTTCCTCCATCATCCCTCGGCATCAGACATCCCCCTTTTTTTTATACTTCTATCTAGATAAATGTAAACCTCATAACTTAAATCTTAATGGCCAAAACTCATCAGAATAAATCATGAACTCATTCAAACTCACACAGCGGAAGACTTAATTAAAATAGTTCATTTGATAACTATAGCTATATCTTCGGACTCTGAAATTAAGACAGGCAGTTTCTAAAATCCCAAATTGTTAAATAATCCGAACCTACTTGACTTGGCTTCTTAAAAACTTCATTAAAACTTATACGAGCTTTAACCAGAATTCCTCATTCGCCATCCAGCCACAGATTTCACACTGATCACCTCCAGCAACCGAGCTTAGACATTTTCATCAACTTTGAATTCCTCACCTGATATTTCTTCACCTACATCATAAGGTGTAACTGTAAGCCTAAGGCTTAGTAAGGAATGCAAACTATTATGAGTTCATGAATGCATAACTTGGAGAAAAACATGCTCATAAGTCTTTTCTTTTCATGTACTTATCTTAATCATCATTCATAATCGTATCTCGTATTCATTGTTCATAATCATCATTCGTAGACATGCTCATATTCATCATTCCTTTCATCATTCATATTCTTCATTACATTATGTGGTTTAAGGGAGGATTTGTGCCGGTAAAGGGGGTTCGACAGTGAGTTTGATCATGGTCCCTACTGCGGGTCGTATTCATATGTCCTACTGCGGACTGTGACATACGCCGAACCACCCCCAACCCTCACTTAACCACGTTGCATAAGTTTTATCTTCTTACCTTATTCATGAGAAAACATATTTCAAAACATTTTCATATGCTTGAGAAGTAAAACATGATGCATAACATAAATGCACTTAATCATCGAACTAAGACAGGGGAGTACATGAGAATAACAGAACCATATCCATCGACATTTCATCAAACATATAGCAGACAATGTTCACTAAATCTAACTTAATCCTTTGATGTAGGGCCCTATTGGCCGGAAACTTAATACATTCACTTACCTGGATTCCTTAGCAACTTGAATCACCTTCTCTTCAACTTCTTCACCTAACACATTTCACATTACAGTAGTTAAAATAAAGTCCTAAAAGTTCTAATCGAAAGTCATCCTAGAATCTAACAGCTAAGGTTCTCTGTGCAGTCTGAAATCCAAAACCGAAACAGCTAGATATAGCTATCGATTAAACGGGGTCGGTTATATAAAAGGTCCAGAATCGATTTAAGGGTGACATTACCAAATGAAGATAAAGAACGATAACCAACTGACTCAGCCATTGAAGAGCCCGAAAGTACAAGTTCAACTGAAAACAGAGTTCTAAATGACTACCCGGCATCTACATTGTCAAAATCTTACCTAGAATGCGGGTTATCGGAGTGGAGGCTGAAAAACCAGTTGCTGGGGAGGAAAAAGGCTCCAAAGAAGAAGGGAGTCGCCGAGAGGAAATGTCGGCTGCAGTGAGGTTTTAAATGAGATTTAAGGTTTCCATTTTCTATTTATACCTAATCCTTCAATCTTTATTACAAAATTGCCACTCAACCTAGTTTTACTCAACTTGTAATGAATTTGCCTCAACGTTAAATTTAATCATAAAGGTTAAATAAGGGTAACAATTAGAATGGTCAGAAAAATTCACCTGGCCGAAATGTCGGGTGTTACATCCACCCCTCCTTAGACAAAATTTTCGTCCTCGAAAATTGGTCAAGCAAAGAGTTTTGGATACTTGTCCAACATATCCTGCTGTAGTTCCCATGTAGCTTCTTCAATACCATGATTCTTCCACAAGACCTTAACCAACAAGATTTCCTTATTCCTTAGAGTCTTCACTGCAGAATCCAAAATTTGTACTGGTTTCTCTTCATACACCAAATTAGGCTCAACTTCAATTTCCATTGGTTTAACAACTTGAGTCGGATCACGTATGCATTTCCTTAGCATAGACACATGAAAGACATTGTGAACCTTTTCCAAAGATGGAGGCAAAAGTAACCTATAGGCTGTACTGCCAATTCTTGCTAAGACAGGGAATGGTCCAACGAATCGTGGATTAAGCTTTCCCTTCTTACCAAATCTTAAGACTCCTCTAAATGGTGAAATCTTCAGGAAAACTTCATCACCAACAGAAAACTCAAGATCTCTTCTTCTTTGGTCCGCATAACTCTTCTGTCGACTTTGTGCAGTTAACATCCTTTTCCTAATGACCGTAATCTTATCTGACATCTGTTGTAGAATCTCAGGGCCCAATAGCTTCGCTTCACCAACTTCATCCCAGTACAAGGGTGACCTGCATTTCCTACCATACAAAGCTTCATAGGGTGCCATACCAATTGTGGACTGGTAACTATTGTTGTAAGAAAACTCAATCAGAGGTAGGTGTCTACTCCAAGATGCCTGAAAGTCTAGAACACATGCCCTTAACATATCCTCGAGTATCTGAATGGTTCTCTCGGATTGTCCATCTGTCTGCGGGTGAAAAGCGGTGCTGAAGGATAACTTTGTGCCTAAGGTACCTTGTAAACTTTTCCAGAATCGGGAGGTGAATCTAGGGTCACGATCAGAGACTATGGATACGGGAATCCCATGCAATCTGATAATTTCTTGAACGTAAAGATTAGTAAGTTGGTCCATCGTGTAGGTTGTCTTTACAGGTAAGAAATGAGCTGACTTTGTCATCCTATCAATCACAACCCAAATACTGTCATGTCCTTTAGTTGTTTTAGGTAAGCCTACAACAAAATCCATGGCAATGTTTTCCCACTTCCATTCGGGAATAGGTAGAGGTTGAAGGGTACCTCCTGGTCGTTGGTGCTCGGCTTTAACTTGCTGGCATACCAAGCATGATTCTACGTACTTGGCGACATCCCTCTTCATATTAGGCCACCAATAAAGTAACTTCAAGTCTCGATACATCTTGGTGCTACCGGGATGTATAGAAAAGGAAGACGAGTGAGCCTCGGCCAAAATCAACTTACGTAATTCTTCATCACAAGGGACATACCATCGATTCCTAAATCTCAGGATTCCATCATTGGAAAGACTAAACTCGGAGGTGGCGTCCTTCAACTTATTCATCATACTGTTATTCTCCTCGGAATCCTTCTGTTGTGACTCTTTGATCTTTTCCAAAACCGTTGGTTGAATGGTCAAATCGGTAAGTAAGGCTGACAACCCTGGAACTAGTTCCAATTCAAACTTCTGAACTTCAGTCCTCAAGGGTGCAGACAAAACTGACACTGCGGGTTGCATTGTTTTTGACATTCTGCTCAAAGCATCGGCTACAGCATTAGCCTTACCCGGGTGGTACTTGATTTCAAAGTCATAGTCCTTAACAAATTCTAACCAACGTCTTTGTCTCATGTTTAATTCCTTTTGGGTGAAAAGATACTTTAAACTCTTGTGGTCAGAAAACACATCGCACTGCTGTCCATACAAATAGTGCCTCCAAATTTTTAAAGCAAAAACAACTGCAGCTAGCTCTAAATCATGAGTGGGGTAATTCTGTTCATAACCTTTTAGCTGCCTAGAGGCATACGCCACAACTTTACCTTCTTGCATCAAAACACACCCCAAACCAATCTTGGATGCGTCACAATAAACACTAAATTTTCCTTCTTCAGTTGGGAGAGTCAATAATGGGGCTGTCGTTAACTTCTGTTTCAGTGATTGGAAGCTGTCTTCACAAGCTTCGGTCCAAGAGTACTTGAGGTCCTTCTTGGTTAAGTTGGTTAAAGGTTTAGCTATCATAGAAAATCCCTTAATGAACTTCCTATAATAACCAGCCAGACCAAGGAAACTTCGAACTTCACTGACATTCTTTGGCTGCGGCCAGTCCTTAACGGCCTGAACCTTAGTTGGGTCTACTGATATGCCCTCAGCAGAAATGACATGACCTAAAAAGTTGACTTTATCCAGCCAAAATTCACATTTGGACAGTTTGGCATAGAGTTGTTGCTGTTTTAAGGTTGATAACACTATTCTCAAATGTTCAGCATGGTCGGCTTCAGTCTGTGAGTATACTAAAATGTCATCTATAAACACAATCACAAACTTATCCAGGTATTCACGAAATACTCGGTTCATCAAGTCCATGAAAGCTGCAGGCGCGTTAGTCAGCCCAAATGACATCACAAGAAATTCATAATGTCCGTAGCGGGTTCTGAAGGCTGTCTTTGGTATATCTCCTTCCTTAACCTTCAGTTGGTAATAACCCGAACGTAAGTCAATCTTTGAGAATACCTTAGCTCCTTGTAGTTGGTCAACCAGGTCATCTATCCGGGGTAAAGGATATTTATTCTTGACTGTCAACTTATTCAGTTCTCTGTAGTCTATACACATTCTAAGAGAACCATCTTTCTTTTTAACGAAAAGGACAGGTGCACCCCAGGGAGAACTACTAGAACGTATAAATCCCTTGTCAACTAATTCCTGTAGTTGGACCTTTAATTCTTTTAACTCAACAGGTGCCATTCGGTAAGGATTCTTAGATACAGGTAATGCCTCGGGGTATGTATCAATCACAAATTCTACCTCTCTATCGGGTGGTAGTCCCGGTAAATCGTCCAAGAATGCTTCAGGAAACTCTCGTACCGTAGGAATATCTTGTAGTTCCGCCTTATTCTTCACTCGGACATCCATTATGTTGGCTAGATAACTCAAGCAACCATTCTTCAGTAACCGTTGAGTCACTAGTGAGGATATGATTGGTATCTTACTCATCTTTGGAATAGCTTGGAAGGTATACCGATCTCCATTTGGGGGTCGGAAATCAACTAGGCCAGACCTACAACTAATCGTGGCATAATGCCTAAATAACCAATCCATTCCTAAAATAATCTCATATCCTTTCATGTCAATCATAATCAGTTCTACATATAGCTCCTTATCTCCTAAGGACAAAACATCACCCTTCAACATTTGCTCAGAATGTAAAGACTTCCCTGATGGTAACATAACTCTATACGGTTTATCAACTGGCGAAAGTTCTAACTTATGTTTACACACAAACAGGGTTGCTATGAATGAGTGTGTGGCTCCCGTATCAATAAGTGTATAAGCAGAAAAACCACAAACCATAATGGTACCTGATATGACCGTGTGTGGTTCAGCATCATCATCCTCCATCATAGCATAGACTCTTGGTGCAACTCTGATTCGATTCGGGTCTGATGGCATCGGGCAGTCTCTGGCTATATGTCCAACCTTGTCACATCTATAGCAACGGCCAGAGTGCAGCTTGCACTCACCATGGTGATTCTTCTGGCAGTTGGAGCATAGAGGGGCTAATGGTCGTTTTCCTTTTCCTTGATCATCGTTTGGATTGAAGGGTCTCTTTATGCCCTGTTGCTGCTGTTGTCCTCTGTTCGGCTGTGGTTGCCATCCTTTGTTCTGACGTGGTGGTGGTTGAGTCTCCTTAGTGAACTTCCTTGGCTGTTCACGCTGTGCATAAGCTGTCATCTCAGCCTCCTCCAATTCCAGGGCCTTAGCCGTCACTTCGCCATAAGGTATATTGTGTATCCCAGAAGTCTTTACCTTCACATACAAACTCGGCTTCAGTCCTTGAACAAATTGGTAAATCTTGTCTTCATCATTCTCAACCAGTCGGGGAGCAAACCGTGACAAGGCATCGAATTTGCATATATAATCCGTCACAGAGCCAGTTTGCCGCAGGTTCATGAATTCTTTCTTCTTGCTGGCCTGAACGGTCCTATTGAAGTACTTGTCAAAGAAGGCAGTCTTAAACATATCCCAAGTCATAGTCTCTGCATTAACAGTGCTCTGAAGAGAATCCCACCAATGCCTTGCATTCAGCTCCAAATGATAGACAGCATAGGTGACTCTATCTCCTTCATCAACTTTCGCATACTTAAACATGTCCTCTACTTTTCGGATCCATTCCTCAGCATAAATAGGGTCAGAAACTTGGCCATTGAATGTCGGGGGTCTGAGCCTGTGGAAGCGCTCACCCCCATGATCATGAGTTACATTAGAGCTGGAGTTCCCAAGCTCTTCTCTAGTAATCACTAGTTGCTCTATTTGTCGTGATTGGCGATTAACTAATTCTATTAGCTGAGCAACGGTGGTACTATCCACGTTGTCTTCCCTCTGTTGACCTCTTACCATCTTGAGATTCCTAAACAATAATAGAAACACATCTTAACATAATGACATCACTAGAATCGTAAACACTTACAGTTGTTGGAGAGTACTCAGGTGGCAATCTGTGCTGGAAGGCAGTCTACAGAACCGATTTTAGAACCTGGTTTAGCTCTGATACCATAATTGTAACGACCCGAGGAGGATCGTCACGTGTCATGACTTTCCTTTAAACTTATCCGTACTTTTATACCTCTGTAATCGTAGTATACTTTTTTTTTCTCTCAGACTTATATCATATCTCATCTTAACTTAAATTCGCTGAATAACCGCGTTTAGCTTTCACTCCTGCCGATCGCTAAACGACAAACATCTAGTTGTTCTACCGGTCAGCACGTGCATCTCACATGATTCATTAAACATCTATCGGCAGGCACACATATTTGCATCTGTCGACAGTCACGTGCAACTCGTGTGACCAATTAAAACACCGTTCAATTATACAACGGAAGCCACCTACATCTGCCGATGAGAGAACAATAGACGATGCTCTCATCTGCCGATGGCAAATACTCTATATCTGCCGATGACGTGGCATCACATCTTCCGGTAACTTAACTCACTACTCATACCGATCGCCAGATAACAGACATTGTCGTCATCTGCCGATGGCTTAAGACAACTACATCTTCCGACAGATTAACTCACCATCTGCCGATGATACGTCCCATGTCTGCCGATGAGAGAACCATAAGCGAGGCTCTCATCTGCCGATGGCAAATACCCCTTATCTGCCGGTGACGTCAGCCGGAAGACAAATACTCTTCCTCTTCCGATGACGTTCTCCGGAAGTCAAACTTACCCGACTCCCATCACAACTCTCCTGCCGATGACGTCAGCCGGAAGACAAATACTTTTCCTCTTCCGATGACGTCCTCCGGAAGTCAAACTTACCCGACTCCCATCACAACTCTCCTGCCGATGACGTCAGCCGGAAGACAAATACTTTTCCTCTTCCGATGACGTCCTCCGGAAGTCAAACTTACCCGACTCCCATCACAACTCTCCTGCCGATGACGTCAGCCGGAAGACAAATACTTTTCCTCTTCCGATGACGTCCTCCGGAAGACAGACTCATTTCCTCCATCATCCCTCGGCATCAGACATCCCCCTTTTTTTTTATACTTCTATCTAGATAAATGTAAACCTCATAACTTAAATCTTAATGGCTAAAACTCATCAGAATAAATCATGAACTCATTCAAACTCACACAGCGGAAGACTTAATTAAAATAGTTCATTTGATAACTATAGCTATATCTTCGGACTCTGAAATTAAGACAGGCAGTTTCTAAAATCCCAAATTGTTAAATAATCCGAACCTACTTGACTTGGCTTCTTAAAAACTTCATTAAAACTTATACGAGCTTTAACCAGAATTCCTCATTCGCCATCCAGCCACAGATTTCACACTGATCACCTCCAGCAACCGAGCTTAGACATTTTCATCAACTTTGAATTCCTCACCTGATATTTCTTCACCTACATCATAAGGTGTAACTGTAAGCCTAAGGCTTAGTAAGGAATGCAAACTATTATGAGTTCATGAATGCATAACTTGGAGAAAAACATGCTCATAAGTCTTTTCTTTTCATGTACTTATCTTAATCATCATCATAATCGTATCTCGTATTCATTGTTCATAATCATCATTCGTAGACATGCTCATATTCATCATTCCTTTCATCATTCATATTCTTCATTACATTATGTGGTTTAAGGGAGGATTTGTGCCGGTAAAGGGGGTTCGACAGTGAGTTTGATCATGGTCCCTACTGGACTGTTAAAAAAAAAAAAAAAAAAAAAAAAAAAAAAAAAAAAAAAAAAAAAAAAAAAAAAAAAAAAAAAAAAAAAAAAAAAAAAAAAAAAAAAAAAAAAAAAAAAAAAAAAAAAAAAAAAAAAAAAAAAAAAAAAAAAAAAAAAAAAAAAAAAAAAAAAAAAAAAAAAAAAAAAAAAAAAAAAAAAAAAAAAAAAAAAAAAAAAAAAAAAAAAAAAAAAAAAAAAAAAAAAAAAAAAAAAAAAAAAAAAAAAAAAAAAAAAAAAAAAAAAAAAAAAAAAAAAAAAAAAAAAAAAAAAAAAAAAAAAAAAAAAAAAAAAAAAAAAAAAAAAAAAAAAAAAAAAAAAAAAAAAAAAAAAAAAAAAAAAAAAAAAAAAAAAAAAAAAAAAAAAAAAAAAAAAAAAAAAAAAAAAAAAAAAAAAAAAAAAAAAAAAAAAAAAAAAAAAAAAAAAAAAAAAAAAAAAAAAAAAAAAAAAAAAAAAAAAAAAAAAAAAAAAAAACTACTGCGGGTCGTATTCATATATCCTACTGCGACTGTGACATACGCCGAACCACCCCCAACCCTCACTTAACCACGTTGCATAAGTTTTATCTTCTTACCTTATTCATGAGAAAACATATTTCAAAACATTTTCATATGCTTGAGAAGTAAAACATGATGCATAACATAAATGCACTTAATCATCGAACTAAGACAGGGGAGTACATGAGAATAACAGAACCATATCCATCGACATTTCATCAAACATATAGCAGACAATGTTCACTAAATCTAACTTAATCCTTTGATGTAGGGCCCTATTGGCCGGAAACTTAATACATTCACTTACCTGGATTCCTTAGCAACTTGAATCACCTTCTCTTCAACTTCTTCACCTAACACATTTCACATTACAGTAGTTAAAATAAAGTCCTAAAAGTTCTAATCGAAAGTCATCCTAGAATCTAACAGCTAAGGTTCTCTGTGCAGTCTGAAATCCAAAACCGAAACAGCTAGATATAGCTATCGATTAAACGGGTTCGGTTATATAAAAGGTCCAGAATCGATTTAAGGGTGACATTACCAAATGAAGATAAAGAACGATAACCAACTGACTCAGCCATTGAAGAGCCCGAAAGTACAAGTTCAACTGAAAACAGAGTTCTAAATGACTACCCGGCATCTACATTGTCAAAATCTTACCTAGAATGCGGGTTATCGGAGTGGAGGCTGAAAAACCAGTTGCTGGGGAGGAAAAAGGCTCCAAAGAAGAAGGGAGTCGCCGAGAGGAAATGTCGGCTGCAGTGAGGTTTTAAATGAGATTTAAGGTTTCCATTTTCTATTTATACCTAATCCTTCAATCTTTATTACAAAATTGCCACTCAACCTAGTTTTACTCAACTTGTAATGAATTTGCCTCAACGTTAAATTTAATCATAAAGGTTAAATAAGGGTAACAATTAGAATGGTCAGAAAAATTCACCTGGCCGAAATGTCGGGTGTTACATAAAAGACGTCAGAAAAGGTCGGGTAAAAAAAAAAAAAAAAAAAAAAAAAAAAAAAAAAAAAAAAAAAAAAAAAAAAAAAAAAAAAAAAAAAAAAAAAAAAAAAAAAAAAAAAAAAAAAAAAAAAAAAAAAAAAAAAAAAAAAAAAAAAAAAAAAAAAAAAAAAAAAAAAAAAAAAAAAAAAAAAAAAAAAAAAAAAAAAAAAAAAAAAAAAAAAAAAAAAAAAAAAAAAAAAAAAAAAAAAAAAAAAAAAAAAAAAAAAAAAAAAAAAAAAAAAAAAAAAAAAAAAAAAAAAAAAAAAAAAAAAAAAAAAAAAAAAAAAAAAAAAAAAAAAAAAAAAAAAAAAAAAAAAAAAAAAAAAAAAAAAAAAAAAAAAAAAAAAAAAAAAAAAAAAAAAAAAAAAAAAAAAAAAAAAAAAAAAAAAAAAAAAAAAAAAAAAAAAAAAAAAAAAAAAAAAAAAAAAAAAAAAAAAAAAAAAAAAAAAAAAAAAAAAAAAAAAAAAAAAAAAAAAAAAAAAAAAAAAAAAAAAAAAACTTAAACTGGCCACATGGGGTGCACACGCGAGCCACTCGCCGGGCGCGTCTCCCAGACAGCACGGGCCCCGCGCGCTGTTGCTGCGCGCAGTAGCACGCCACAGGGGCGATCGATCGGCGCCATGGGCACCTTCTCGGGTTGCTGCCCCAGCGTCGATCGATCGGCGCTGGGCGCTGCGTGCGCCCCAGCAGTGCACACCGCGCGCCTGCTGCGCGCGCTACACCTACCCCTACGCGCCTCCACCAGCCACCAGCGCACCACCAACTCGGAACTCCCACGCCACCTTCGATCATTTTACACTTTTTTCCAATTTTCTTCACAATCCAACCTACCAATTCACCCAAAAACATCCCCTAACAATATTCCACTAATTTTCACCTTTTGACACCTTAAAACCCTGAAAGTACGACCTGAAAATGTAAACGTAAACGTAAAATTCTTGAAAATGAACAACCTTTCTTTATAAAAACTCGAGCAGCATAATGTTTAATTATTAAAATTCAAAACCTGAAATACGAACCATTTCATACAAACAAAACCAAAGCACACACCCCAAAAGAGTTCAATACGTTTTAAGATCCACAAACTTAATTATCTATGCCCTCAGCTATCCAAAACACCCACATACTGAGCTCGGTCGAAAACGCCCTAACAAGTTGCCAACACCGGCACATGCAAGCGCGTCCCCAACTACCATCCTCTTTCACCCCATGCTCCACGGGCTCACATGAAATCTTTTCGTCACCTACACCATCGAACACAAAACGTAAGCCTAATGCTTAGCAAGTAGGGAATAATGAATGTAAAAATACCATGCACACTCAACTCCTAACACATGCAGTTTCTACTTACTCTGTTGTTCTCGTTTCGTTTTCGTTTCATTACTCTTTCACTTTTTGGTGTGGATCAGGTAGGCACACATCCGAGCTCCGCTCATTGGACGGCCACACATTGACCCAGCAGAGCAAGATCGAACAACTCACATCCGGGTCCCGCCCATTGGACGGCCATACACGATCTCCTCCCACATCGATCATAGAACCCTCTAATGCTTTCACTCGCACGTTAACAACGAGGCGTTCATACTCACGACAACTTACGTATTTTCAACGGTACGTCTCTCGTAGAGCCCCTCGCAAGTGCTACCCTATCACCCTAACGCAACTAGGCGACTCCACTCGAAACCACATTGCAATCTTTTCTTATTTTTTTACGTTTTAAGCTCACACATTAAAACCATGCTCAAAACTCATTTTTCGTGGTTTGAAAACAATGATGCATGTCAACACAATGCTCAAACACAAAATAGACAAGCAACCAAACATTAAACCCTATCGTTCCATGGTGTAGGCCCGAAGGCAAACGCACACACTCCACTACTTACCTGGATTTCCACACGCACTTAGTCTCTTCGGCTATATCAAATGCTCAACTTGTTTACCTAGCACATTCATTGAAATTAACTTAGAAATCATCCAAGAAATTCTAAGGGTTGCCTATTCTAATCCTAATCAACAATCAAACCAACATTATAACCTAAATCCCAAAATCCCGAAATTCTCTCTTTTTCGTTGCCCAAACTTCACTTAGCCATAACTCACTCATTTTTCATCAGATTTGGACGATCCAATACATTCCGTAAACCTCTACATGTCTATTGTCCAATGTTTCAATCTAGAAGCAACATACTCAGTCTGAAATCACAGAAAATAACTGGAGACTTGAGCTCACTTTTCAGTTTTTGACGAAACTCGACCAAACCACTAACCTTTCTATATAAACAACCTATAACACTCTATCTAAGGTCTAAACCACCAAACATCAAGAAAAACTCATCAAGAAATCACCAAATTTGGAATCCCCCATTAGGGTTTCCTAAACTCAACCAAAACTTACCTAAAGCTCACTAAAAACACTTAAAATCATTAAAGGTAAGCTTAAATCATAAAACCCACTAAAATCTTACCTTAAATCTTGAAGAAAATGAAGGAATGGAGGAGAAGAAGATCACCCATGGCTGCCACGAAGAAGGAGGGGAAGAAGACACCAAATTTGTCTTTTACTCCTTCACTTTCAAACATTTAAAAGTCCATTTTTTTTCTTTTTAAAATCAACCACCAAACTAATTAAAATTGCAAAGCAACCCCCCTTCCCATTTCATCATTTACTCACGTAGTAGATACTCACTTCTCTTCACCCTTCACTTTGTTGCTTCGTTCCCTTATTAACTAATACAACACTTTCAACAAACACTTAATTTATTCTAAGGTTTTCTCTCAAATTTTCTCTTCCAACTTCCACTTATTTAAAATAAAATCTAGGGTCCTTGCAACAAGAACTTTAGGCGGAAGCTATTGCATGTTCAATATATTTAATGAATAGATTGCCAACAAAGAACTTGAAGGCTTGCATACCCACAAGGTTTGGTGTGGAGTAGTACCCAATGTACAACATTTAAAAGTTTTCGATAGTATTGTTTATTTCCATGTCCCGAAAGAGTTGGGAAAACTAACTAAACTATAAGGCAGAGAATGTATATTCATTGGATATAGTGAATAGAGTAAGGTCTACAAATTGTACAATCCCACTACGAAGAAGTTTTTAGTAAGTCGATATGTTCGGTTTGACTAGATTTCTTTATTTGATGAAGAAAATCGTGATATGTTTATGCTACCTATATTGCAAGATGAAACTTCAAACTTTCAATTAGAAGTTGCTCTGGATTCTTTAAGAGAAGTATTAGGAGATGATAATTTACCTCTAAGAAAGTTCATAAATATACAAGATCTCTATAAGGCCATAAATCAAATAAGTTTGGAAGATGAAATGTATTCCTTGAACTTTTTGCAGGAGAAGATTTAATTTCTTTTGATGAAGCATGTGAGGGAGAAAAGTAGAAACAAAGAATGAATGAAGAAATAGATGTCATCGAAAAGAACGAAACTAATGAGCCACGAGGACCATCAAAAGATCACAAGCCAAACCTGTCACGACCCGGAAGTGGGCCTAGATAGAAACCTCGGGTCGTGCAACCCAATCGCCTAGCCCAATGCTAGGTTTGACAGCGGAAGACTTTAAACAAAATGAACCGTGGCCCACGGAGGATGGGACGAAATACATTTGACGATCACATAAAACTAAGTTAGTGTAAAACTTAAATAATTTAATAAAAATACTGTGCAAGAAACAAAAGCCCAACACTTAATAATTTATACAAACCATGGTTAAGAAAATTAAATAACCAAGCAAATCCTTACTAGGATAAAAATAACTTTCAAAAGAGAAGAGAACGATAACCGGGTCCACTCCTCAATGAGCAACTACAACATTAGCCTCAACGATCCTAACTTGGGAGATGAAGGGTTTTGGGGTGAGTGACTAACATAGTAAAAAACCATATACTATACTCAAATGCATATGCCAAAACTAATTTTATCATTTTCTTTCAAACTTTAATGTTATAAAAATGGAGTGCATGAGTTTATATTCAAAACATTTTCTTTCAACTGAAAACAGGCTCAACGAGACAATGAATTCCAAATAATCAAATCTTTATTTCTATTTTAAAAATAGGCTCCACATGCCATGAGTGAGGCAGTTCCAAAAATATTGCTACATATATAAGTAGCTATACATAAAATAAGTCATTACCATTTTTGATAGAAAAACAAGTGAAAAAGGAGTGTCACTCATGGACCATTCTAACACACTATAACAGAATGGTGATAACCATAGATCCGACTGCCCCTCATGAGTCAGAAGAAACTAAAAAGTGACGGCGATTAAAAGATCTAACCACGTCACTTGAGACCGACAAGAAACTCAGCGACGGTACAACGAGTGCATAAAATGAAGGCTGGCGAGCAAGTTCAAGCACATCACCATCTATATAAACATCCACTGCTGGCGGGCCAACGAACTCCAGCATGACACCAACTCAGTGCACTAAGTAAAATACCCTGGGCAGATTTAGGGGTTATTTGGCCCACAAGAAGAGCGTTAACACTGCCCTATCATCAAATATCAAAGCGTATTATAAAGCAAGCTTCATGTAGTATAAGGTCCATAAAAATGACTTCAGTTGCTTTGGTTGCTCAAACATTATCACAATCCACTACACCGAAAACCGTTGTGAGAAATGCTTAAACAGCTCCAAACAAGCAACATGTTCAACTACAGTTATTTTGGTTGCTCGGACACTGTAGTCCAGAACAACTAGAGTCCAACAGTAGGAGGCTCAACTAATTCAAAAAGAGCCCATAGGGCGTTCATATACAGTACTATAAAACCGAATACCATGTATATAAAATCAAAACGTGGAAAACATACATACATATACGTAAAAATTAACATGCTTGCGACCAGGCCCAGTCAAGATTTTCATAGGTGTCATCCACCATAATAAGTTTGTAACACCCGGTTTATTAGAATTAAAATAACCAATTAATCTTCTAAGTGTGAATTTTATAGAATGAAATAGGGAGAAATAGCAATTAGGTTAATGAGTAACTAAGTGAGGGCATAGGGGTAATTGTCAATTTATATTGTGGATAACGTATTTAAGGAAAGAGTAAATGAGGTATAGCCGTCAATGCTCATTTCACTCTCGATTTTTCAGCTCAACCCAGTAGAGCTCTCCAGACGATTTCCCTTCCCGATATCCTTCAACTTAGGTAAGTTCTTTAGTTTTCTTCATGTATTGATGAATAGATAACCGAATTAGGACAATGTGAGTATTTTGGAAAAGTTGAGAGAAATAGCGGTTCGGGTTTGGAGTTTATTCGGGAATGCTCTATGAGTAGTGTTCCCAAACTAACTCCTTAGATTTCTGAATAGCTTAGATTAAGGTTTAACATTCTGTTTATGAATATAGGTGAACAAACCCCCGAAGTAGCTCTTAACCGAGCATTTGCTAGGAATCCAGGTAAGTAAAGTTTGCTTGTGCCTTCGGGCCTACATCACAGAACATTAGGATTTTTGTGTGTTTGAATATTTTCCTGTTTCATGCATCATATATTTGAAAATATACGAAAATGAGTTTACATGTTTTGATATAGTGAGGAAGTGAACATTCTGAAGTGATTTATGTGAAACATTTTCTGTTAAGGGAACTAATCCAACCCTTAATGAGCCAGGGATCATACTTTGGGAAAACTGATCCAACTCCCAATTTCGAAGTGGATCTGAACATTGATCAGTATATATATATTCACTGTTAGGAGAATTAATCCAACTCCTAATGAGACAGGGATGTTCATACTTTGGGAGAAGTGATTCAACTCCCAATTTAGAGAGGAATCCGATTATAACGATGAATATGTAACAGAGATGAGAAAAGTAGAAACTGCATGCTAGGATGACATGTCTTCAGCTTTTCATGCATTATTGCTTTACTTGCTTAGCATTAGGCTAATAGATGAGTTTTGTGATGTAGGTGAAGAAGTTTTAGCAGGTGTGTTTACTGAGTTCACAGAAGGCTAGTTGGGTTGGAGGAGTGCATCCACACAATGTTCTGGCAGCTGATGGGGCAGTTTAATTGATGTCTGTGGAGTGAAGGTTTTATTATCAATGCTTTATTTTAGATGGATCGAGTTTTCATAACAGTAGTGATTTCAGCGTTTTGGACAAATTGAGTTTTACTTTCTGATGTTGGTATTTTTTTGGAAATTTGAAATTTATTATTTGATGGATGTAGAGTGATGCATTGGTCTGATTTGTTTATAAAGCGATTTCAGTAGAGCAAACAGGTTCTCTTCTTAGATGGGGTCGTATAGGTATAGTTAAGAGTATTCGGAATGTCGCTCTGTTTCTATCGGTAGGTGATGCCTATCGGCAGGTATTGAGTTGTGGTTTGGTGTCTATCGGAAGATGAAAGTCTATCGGTAGATGCGGTGTGTAAGTCTATCGGAAGATGAAAGTCTATCGGTAGATGCGGTGTGTAAGTCTATCGGAAGATGAAAGTCTGTCGGTAGATGCGGTGTGTAAGTCTATCGGAAGATGAAAGTCTACCGGTAGATGTCTTATGGGTCACGCGTGAAGCACGTGTCGGCAGATGTAGTCTAATTGATCGGAAGATGTAGTGTGTATTTTAATTCTATCGGAAAGAGTTGTATTGGCATTATCGGCGGAGGGTGTTGCGTTGTTTGTACACGTCATCGGTAGATGAAGTCTACCGAGTGATGTCTTTTGTTTTCCTTCCTTCCGGCTGACGTCATCGGCAGGAGTCTTCGGTTTTCTATTCCTGCTTCTTCCGTTGACTTAGTCGTCGGCAGATGCGTTGTCTTCTGAAACCGAAAGAGTATTTCGTGCCTTAAACCCTCATTCCTTTCGGCTGAATATTTCTTAACATTCCCAATGACTATTTTAATAATGTTTTTCACAGTTTTGTTTAACTTCATTGTTGTTCAAAAAGAATTTCCGCTGCAAGTTTTAAATATTTTGAGAAGTCTAATCTTGACTGTCGAGTGAAGCTTTGAATTTATTATCAAAATTTCTTAGTCATGATAATGTTATGGGTAGCGAACCGGGTTCAGATAACTCGGGGCGTTACAGTATGGTATCAGAGACATTCAGTTAAACTGTTCAAAAGATTACTCATCAGTGCCGATCGTTGCATGGAAGCACTCCAACAACTGTAAGTGTTTAAGTTAATATTATTATTAGATATTTATGTGAATAATTCATCTTGTCTAGGAATATAGTGAAATGTCTAGACGACCAGGAAGACCAAGAATACCAAGGGAGACACCAAATCCGTGGAATGAGGAAGACTCTAGTGTGATTAGGCAGCTGACTGAGCTGATGCGCCAGCAGACAGACATTGTGCGTCAGCAGTCCGATCAGCTAGGTGTGTTGTTGAGTCGGGAAGCACATGGGAGTGCTAACTCTGGTTCTAACAGTGAGAATTCTGGAGATAGGTTCCGGAGACTAAGACCACCCACGTTTGATGGTCAGTCAACTGATCCAGTTATTGCTGAAGGATGGCTTAGGAAGATAGAGAGCATGTTCAGGTGTGCCAACATTGGAGAGGGAGACAAGGTCACATTGGCAACATTTCATCTGGCTGGAGATGCTCAACTTTGGTGGGAAACTATTGAGACCGCCACTGATGTTTTGGCGATGCCTTGGTCTCAATTCAAGGACATTTTCTATGAGAAGTATTTTAACAGCACTGTTCAGACTGCAAAGAAGTTGGAATTTCTGAACTTGAAGCAGACGGGGTCTGTGGCCGAGTATAGTAGACAGTTTGAGTCTCTGTCCAGGTTTGCTGGACATTTTGCTCACCAGGATGAGGATAAGGTGTTCAAATTTGTGCATGGACTTAAGCCTGAAATTTATAGAGGGGTTAAATTCTGTGGAATTAAGGGTTTGACATTAAGTGAAGTTGTGTCCACTGCCCTGGAAGTAGAAGAAGCTGAGAGGAAGTGTGCTGGACCGAAGGAAGCCCCACAAAGGTTTGTTCAGCCACATCCTCATAGAGGGATGAAGAGGCCAAGTGAAGGCCAAAGTAGCCAAGGAGAAGGAGGAAAGGTGCAGAATGTCAGGAAATTTCCTCAGTGTCCTAAGTGCTTGAAGAACCACCCCGGGGAATGCAGAATGGGATTTGGGAAATGTTTCAACTGTGAGGAGGTTGGACATACATTCAAGGAGTGCTCGAAGCCTAGAGTCACCAGATGCTTCAATTGTAACAAAGTTGGACACATTAGTAGAGACTGCCCAAATCCAAAGAGTGGCCCTGCTTTGATCAAACCAAGAATATTCTCCATGATGGAGTCAAGTGAAGAACAGCCCGCTGTTGTGTCAGGTACCATATTGATCAATTCCGTGCCTGCTTTTACTTTATTAGATTCTGGTGCAACGCATTCGTTTATTGCATCTGCATTTGCTGATAAGTTAGATGTACAGTTTACCCCTTCCATGCATATGTTTAATGTCGCTTTACCCTCTGGTGAAAGCATGCACTCTAACCGAGTGATGCTAGACAGTGATGTGTTAGTAGGAAATGTGAGTTTACCTGCTGATCTTATTGTTATGGATATTTTGGGATTTGATGTGATCTTAGGAATGGACTGGTTGTTTAAACACCATGCCACAATTGATTGTAGAACTGGAATAGTTAGTTTCCAACCCCCTGGTAGTTTGAAACATACCTTCCAAGCTTCAGAGAAGAGTAAGGAAATGTCTGTTATGACTTCTTTAAATTTTAGACCTTCACCATGCAAGGAGTACTTGTGCTTCTTGGCATGTGTTCTAGATACACAACTTGTAGAAAAGGCAACTCCTCAAAATATCCTTGTTGTCCAAGACTTCCCTGAAGTGTTTCTAGATGACCTTCCCGGTTTGCCACCAGATAGAGAAATTGAGTTTGTTGTAGATGTCTACCCTGGAGCTGAACCTGTGTCTAAAAATCCCTATAGGTTAGCACCTGCAGAACTCAAGGAATTAAAAGAGCAGTTGGAAGAGTTGTTAGAGAAAGGGTTCATACGCCCGAGCTTTTCACCGTGGGGTGCACCTGTCCTTTTTGTCAAAAAGAAGGATGGATCAATGCGCATGTGCATCGATTATAGAGAACTGAATAAGTTAACTGTTAAGAACAAGTATCCCCTGCCTAGGATTGATGATTTATTTGACCAGCTCAATGGTGCAAGAGTTTTCTCTAAGATTGATCTGAGGTCAGGTTATTATCAGTTGAAGGTTAAATCTGAAGATATCCCAAAGACTGCCTTTCGCACAAGGTATGGGCATTATGAGTTTCTGGTCATGTCTTTTGGTTTGACAAACGCACCAGCAGCCTTTATGGATCTTATGAACAGAGTGTTTCATGAGTATTTGGATAAGTTTGTCATAGTATTCATAGACGACATTCTAATCTATTCTAGAACTAAGGAGGATCATGCAAGGCACTTGAATTTGGTGTTAGGAGTACTTAGGCAGCACCAGCTCTATGCTAAGTTTTCCAAGTGTGAATTTTGGTTGGATAGAGTTCACTTTCTGGGTCATGTGATCTCTGGTGATGGAATAACAGTCGATCCAGCCAAGGTTCAAGCAGTTAAGGAATGGCCCCAACCGAAGAATGCTACTGATATTAGGAGTTTTGTTGGACTAGCAGGATATTACAGAAAATTTATTGAGGGATTTTCAAAGATTGCAACACCCCTCACTCGTTTAACTAGGAAGAATATCAAATATGATTGGACAGAAGAGTGTGAAATTAGTTTCCAGACTTTAAAACAGAAACTGATCAATGCTCCAATCCTAACCCTTCCTGCTGAGAATGGTAAATTTAGTATTTATTGTGATGCATCCAAGATTGGACTGGGCTGTGTCTTGATGCAGGACGGGAAAGTTATAGCTTACGCTTCCAGGCAGTTGAAAACGCATGAGAAGAATTACCCCACGCATGACTTAGAATTAGCTGCAGTGGTGTTTGCACTTAAGATTTGGAGACATTATCTGTATGGACAATCTTGTGAAATATTCTCAGACCATAAAAGTCTGAAATATATTTTCACTCAAAAAGAATTAAATATGAGGCAACGTAGATGGTTAGAATTTGTAAAAGATTATGACTTTGAGATCAAGTACCATCCCGGAAAAGCAAATGTTGTGGCAGATGCCTTGAGCAGGGTAGCAACATCAGCCCCGACTATGAGTTTCAGTATGCCGTTAGCCTTAGAATCTGAATTTCGAAGGTTTAATCTAGAAGCAGTATCTAGCGTATCAGCTATACTTTCGGCTATAACCCTAAGGCCTACAATTCTTGAGAAAATAAGGGAAGCTCAGTCAAATGATGATGAATGCAGCAAGTACAAGTCAAGTATGGATTCTACGGACAATTTAAACTTTAACTGTTCTTCTGATGGAATCCTTAAGTTCAGAAACAGATGGTTTGTTCCTGCCATTATGGAACTTCGGAATGAGATTCTTTCTGAGGCTCATTCTTCTAGATTCTCAGTTCACCCTGGGAGTACGAAGATGTATAAAGATCTTAAACAGCATTACTGGTGGCCAAGTATGAAAAGAAGTGTGGCAGAATATGTAGGATCATGTTTGTGTTGTCAGCAGATTAAAGCCGAGCATCAGAGACCCTCAGGAACGTTACAACCTTTACCAGTTCCTGAATGGAAATGGGAACAAATAACCATGGATTTTGTTGTGGGATTACCTAGAACAATTAAAGGACATGATGCAATTTGGGTGATAGTTGACCGTTTGACCAAATCATCCCATTTTCTGCCTATGAAGATGACATACTCGATGGATCAACTTGCTGAGTTGTATGTTCAGGAAGTTGTTAGATTGCACGGAATTCCAAGCACCATAGTTTCAGACCGAGATGCTAGATTTACATCTAAGTTTTGGAAGAGTTTGCACAAGGCTATGGGAACTCAGCTCAGTTTCAGCACAGCTTTCCACCCTCAAACTGATGGACAATCTGAAAGAACCATTCAAACATTAGAGGATATGCTCCGGGCATGTGTTTTGGATTTTCAAGGTTCTTGGAGCAAGTATTTGCCCTTGGTGGAATTTTCTTATAACAATAGTTTTCAGGCAACAATAGGAATGGCACCGTATGAAGCATTGTATGGACGAAAATGCAGATCACCCTTGTATTGGGATGAAGTTGGTGAAGCACAGTTACTTGGTCCTGATATTGTGCAGCAAACTGTTGAGAAGGTTGCTCTCATCCGTCAGAGGATTTTAACAGCTCAAAGTCGACAGAAAAGCTATGCTGACAGGAGGCGCAGAGAGTTAGAGTTTGAAGTTGGTAGTGAGGTTTTTCTTAAGGTATCACCATTCAAAGGAGTTGTGAGATTTGGGAAGAGAGGGAAGCTTAACCCAAGATATGTTGGACCTTTCTCAATCTTGAAAAGGATTGGAAAATCAGCATATGAGCTGCAATTGCCAGACTCTATGGAAGGAATCCACAATGTGTTCCATATTTCTATGCTTAAGAAGTGCTTGAGGGATCCATCTCAGATTGTGGAACAGCAGAACATTGAAATTCAACCTACACTGACCTATGAGGAGAGACCAGTAAGAATCTTGGATTATGCAGTGAAAGTATTACGCAACAAGGAAGTTCCACTAGTGAAAGTCTTATGGCATAATCAGAATATAGAGGAGACAACTTGGGAACGCCAGCAAGACATGATGGACCAGCATCCAAGATTGTTCAGGTACTGAATTTTGAGGACAAAATTCTTTTAAGGAGGGTAGATTGTAACACCCGGTTTATTAGAATTAAAATAACCAATTAATCTTCTAAGTGTGAATTTTATAGAATAAAATAGGGAGAAATAGCAATTAGGTTAATGAGTAACTAAGTGAGGGCATAGGGGTAATTGTCAATTTATATTGTGGATAACGTATTTAAGGAAAGAGTAAATGAGGTATAGCCGTCAATGCTCATTTCACTCTCGATTTTTCAGCTCAACCCAGTAGAGCTCTCCAGACGATTTCCCTTCCCGATATCCTTCAACTTAGGTAAGTTCTTTAGTTTTCTTCATGTATTGATGAATAGATAACCGAATTAGGACAATGTGAGTATTTTGGAAAAGTTGAGAGAAATAGCGGTTCGGGTTTGGAGTTTATTCGGGAATGCTCTATGAGTAGTGTTCCCAAACTAACTCCTTAGATTTCTGAATAGCTTAGATTAAGGTTTAACATTCTGTTTATGAATATAGGTGAACAAACCCCCGAAGTAGCTCTTAACCGAGCATTTGCTAGGAATCCAGGTAAGTAAAGTTTGCTTGTGCCTTCGGGCCTACATCACAGAACATTAGGATTTTTGTGTGTTTGAATATTTTCCTGTTTCATGCATCATATATTTGAAAATATACGAAAATGAGTTTACATGTTTTGATATAGTGAGGAAGTGAACATTCTGAAGTGATTTATGTGAAACATTTTCTGTTAAGGGAACTAATCCAACCCTTAATGAGCCAGGGATCATACTTTGGGAAAACTGATCCAACTCCCAATTTCGAAGTAGATCTGAACATTGATCAGTATATATATATTCACTGTTAGGAGAATTAATCCAACTCCTAATGAGACAGGGATGTTCATACTTTGGGAGAAGTGATTCAACTCCCAATTTAGAGAGGAATCTGATTATAACGATGAATATGTAACAGAGATGAGAAAAGTAGAAACTTCATGCTAGGATGACATGTCTTCAGCTTTTCATGCATTATTGCTTTACTTGCTTAGCATTAGGCTAATAGATGAGTTTTGTGATGTAGGTGAAGAAGTTTTAGCAGGTGTGTTTACTGAGTTCACAGAAGGCTAGTTGGGTTGGAGGAGTGCATCCACACAATGTTCTGGCAGCTGATGGGGCAGTTTAATTGATGTCTGTGGAGTGAAGGTTTTATTATCAATGCTTTATTTTAGATGGATCGAGTTTTCATAACAGTAGTGATTTCAGCGTTTTGGACAAATTGAGTTTTACTTTCTGATGTTGGTATTTTTTTGGAAATTTGAAATTTATTATTTGATGGATGTAGAGTGATGCATTGGTCTGATTTGTTTATAAAGCGATTTCAGTAGAGCAAACAGGTTCTCTTCTTAGATGGGGTCGTATAGGTATAGTTAAGAGTATTCGGAATGTCGCTCTGTTTCTATCGGTAGGTGATGCCTATCGCAGGTATTGAGTTGTGGTTTGGTGTCTATCGGAAGATGAAAGTCTATCGGTAGATGCGGTGTGTAAGTCTATCGGAAGATGAAAGTCTATCGGTAGATGCGGTGTGTAAGTCTATCGGAAGATGAAAGTCTGTCGGTAGATGCGGTGTGTAAGTCTATCGGAAGATGAAAGTCTACCGGTAGATGTCTTATGGGTCACGCGTGAAGCACGTGTCGGCAGATGTAGTCTAATTGATCGGAAGATGTAGTGTGTATTTTAATTCTATCGGAAAGAGTTGTATTGGCATTATCGGCGGAGGGTGTTGCGTTGTTTGTACACGTCATCGGTAGATGAAGTCTACCGAGTGATGTCTTTTGTTTTCCTTCCTTCCGGCTGACGTCATCGGCAGGAGTCTTCGGTTTTCTATTCCTGCTTCTTCCGTTGACTTAGTCGTCGGCAGATGCGTTGTCTTCTGAAACCGAAAGAGTATTTCGTGCCTTAAACCCTCATTCCTTTCGGCTGAATATTTCTTAACATTCCCAATGACTATTTTAATAATGTTTTTCACAGTTTTGTTTAACTTCATTGTTGTTCAAAAAGAATTTCCGCTGCAAGTTTTAAATATTTTGAGAAGTCTAATCTTGACTGTCGAGTGAAGCTTTGAATTTATTATCAAAATTTCTTAGTCATGATAATGTTATGGGTAGCGAACCGGGTTCATATAACTCGGGGCGTTACAAAGTTTCTTTTTGAAAAACTACGCAATGCAATGCAAAGAAAAATCATACAGTATAGAAACCCCTATTTGGATGGCGATCATACTCTTACTGGCAAGTTGACCTATGCTAATGGCACGTCAACATGAACCAAGCATTGGAACCCATGACATCAGGAAAAGAATCATTGTCAGAACCTCGATTTGTGCAAAATAATCGGCAAGGAATTTCAACAAACGGAGACAACCATCAAGTTAAGAACGATGAAATGAGATTTACGTGCAAAACAATCAGGAAGGAATTTCAACAAACGAAGACACCATCGTATCCAGAATGACGAAACGTGTTAAAAGGGACTATCTGAGTAATATTTTGGCATCGTTTGACAGTTCAAAATGTGGTCAAAGTTCTGTCAAAATTTCCTTCACAAGAGTTCAAGAGCTTCATGAGAGGAATAATTTGAGGCCTGAATCGTCAAAATTAGAGTCTATACGATTGATTTCTCCTCCCCCCAATCGCATCTAGAATGACAAAACGTGTTAAAAGGGACGATCCGAGGAATATTTTGACATCGTTTGACAGTTCAAAACATGGTCAAAGCTCCGTCAAAATTTCCTTTGCAATAGTTTAAGAGCTTCATGAGAGAAATAATTTTAGAATCATTGTCGGAACCTCGATTTGTGCAAAACAATCAGCAAGGAATTTCAACAAACGGAGACAACCATCGCATTAAGAATGATGAAATGAGATTTACGTGCAAAACAATTGGGAAGGAATTTCAACAAATGAAGACACCATCGCATCCAGAATGACAAAATGTGTTAAAAGGGACGATCTGAGGAATATTTTGACATCGTTTGATGGCACAAAACGTGGTCAAAGTTCCGTCAAAATTTCCTTCACAAGAGTTGAAGAGCTTCACGAGAGGAATAATTTGAGACTTGAATCGTCCAAATCAGAGTCTGAACGCTTGATTTCTCCTCCCCCCAATCGCATCCAGAACGACGAAACGTGTTAAAAGGGACGATCTGAGGAATATTTTGACATCGTTTGACAGTTCAAAACGTGGTCAAAGCTCCATCAAAATTTCCTTCACAAGAGTTTAAGAGCTTCATGAGAGGAATAATTTGAGGCTCGAATCATCAAAATCAAAGTCTAAATGCTTGATTTCTATTCCCCACCCCCCGTGTCAAAATTTCCTTCACAAGAGTTTAAGAGCTTCGTGAGAGGAATAATTTGAGACTCGAATCATCAAAATTAGAGTTTGAATGCTTGATCCCCCCCTAGTTTCTCTCTCTCACCTTTGACCTTCGCTTAATGCCCGCCAGAAGAGAAAAGAATTTACCCTTCTTTTTTTTAACTCTTTTTTTTAATAATTTATTTTCAATTATTTTAAATTATATTATATTATATTATATTATATTATTTTAAATAATAAAATAATATTTATTTATATACACACACACATATACATCTCGTTTAACCAAACCAAAATCCAAATCTTGACACGTACCAACCCCAACATGCCGTGGTAAATTCAAAGTTACCGCTTTGATTGATTCACAGAAGAAAATAATGTGGCCAAATGCCAACGAATGACAACAACTCGAGTCAAATCAAACGACTTGACCTCGAAAAAAGTAAAAACTTTACCTAGAAATTTAAAAAAATCCCCAAATATTACAAAACGACTCATTTTTATGTCTCTTTATTTACAGGTTGTATATTTCAAAATAGTTTGGAAGAGGTACGTAATAAGTGATATAGAGATGCTAAAGCATATGCATACAGTGGAACCTGCATACTCCAAATCTTGTAGATAAGGATGATCTTGTTTGAAGAGAATTATTTTGAAGAGATTAGTTACTGCCATTGAAAATTTCAAGAATCCTTTAAGAATTAATGCTTAGTCAATATTTATTTAGTCATTGGTTTTATTTAAATAAAGAGATGATATTTTCGGCTAGTGCATAACTTAGTCAGTGGACATATTTGGTTTGTTTATTTTGGTCATTTATCTTTAGATGTAACCTTGTCGAGAATCAAAAGCTAATAATAAAAAATAAAAAAACATGAAAAACAATGATACTAAGATTTACGGGGAAATTTCTTATAGGCAAAATCACGGGTATAGAAGAAATTCACTAATTAGAAATCACAATACAAATGAATTTTGCGAATCAAGTATCAATATATAGAAAAAATATAAAATCTTAATATTGATATATGGGCATGATTCGGCTCAACTAAAATTCGGGTCACATCGAACTCTAACAATCTCTACCATGACACGAATTCTACATGAAATATCTAACGCAACTTACTTGTTCGAACCCAAAACGAATCTTGAACACTAAAGTCTGACAATCTTTATCTTCAAAGAAATTATAGTGCAAGGAAACAAATTCTCAAAACTCCAACGAATAACAACAATAAATCCCTATTCTAAAAAGTCTCCTATCGGGCAAACTCAGAAATTGATACTGATCACGTTTAAGCCCTGCTTAAACTTGAGAGATATGCTCGAGAAGAAATCACATTTTTTCTTCATAGTATCACTAAATTATAAGAGTTGCCACAACGAATTGCATCTAAATATGTTGAAGACTCTCCACTAGAATCATTACCCTCGAACACATTCAACGCATAACTAACTAAACTAGTTGTAGCACATCACCACAGAGCTTTAAGCTTCCACTTGGTTCTTCCTTTGAAATACCACTCTAACATTAAACTGAAATTGAAACTCATGACTGAACATTTATAATAGGTTGACTCACCGGCTTTGGTGTACACTCAGATCCCAACTTGAACTTCACCCTAGAAACTAACTTCTTCCGAGTCTTCTCAAATAATATCTTAGAAAGTGAATTCACAAACTTAACCGTCTTATTACCTAAAACTATAAAACCTTATAAGACATACAAATTTGCAGGCCTCTTGTGTCACTTTAACATGTTGAAAACACACTCTACTAATTTTCAAAACTCCACCTACAATATTGTACATGTACCCTTTCACATCCAGAGCACTCAACTATATTAGATTCTTTTTTGATTCGGGAACATATCGCAAATTACTCAACGAGATCATACTCTTTTCAATTCGAGAACATGTCACACATTACCCATTGTCCTCACAACTCTATCAGACATTCTGATTCTGATGTTGTAACGCCCCGAGTTTTCTAAACTTAGTTCGTTACTCACAAACCCGAACATAACTAGGAAATTTTGGACCAAACTTAAAATTTCACTTGAAAGTCAAAACTCGATGTTCACTGAAACCCCAATGTTAAAATTCACAGCGGAAAAATCACTTGAAAACAAGCAGAGATTAAACGGGGTTGTAAATCAATGTTTGGAAATATCAATTGAAATAGTAGGAAATGGTTCGACCAAGCCTTAAGCGTGGAAATGTGAAAATTGTAAAAGTCAAACGCATCTGCCGCTAGACAAGGTCAACAAAAGAAATAAACTGAAGACTTCCACCGATTACGTCAGCCGGAAGAATCACTCTACCAACTTCAGCCGATCGCAAAACGACAAGTTTTTGCTACTCGCATCTACCGGTGACGTCAGCCGGATGATTTGTTCATCCAGTCTCTACCGACTACAAGACGACAAAACTCTTACTCATGTCTTCTGATAGAATAAACTACATATACCGATCACAAAACGACAAACTTTGTAACACCCAGAAATTTCGTTTTAAGGATTCCGAGCTGTAAGTTTCGAATATTAAGTATTTAAGCATTATAGAGTTTAAATTCGTGGAAATAATAAATTAAGTCCAATGGCCAACGGAAAGTTTCGTTAGAGCTCTAGGAATAAATAGAAATATTTGGAGGAATAAGGGAATTTCGGAGAAATTAAACCGATAGACGAAATAACATTAAAGCTAAGGAAATAAGCTAAGGGCACTTAAGTATTTTTAAAGTCAAAATTATATTAAAAAACATAAACCCCTCTCTCTTTTCCCTCAATTTTCTTTCCTAACGCGTGCCTCTTTTTTATTCCACTGTAGGAGAATTAATCCAACTCCTAATGAGACAGGGATGTTCATACTTTGGGAGAAGTGATTCAACTCCCAATTTAGAGAGGAATCTGATTATAACGATGAATATGTAACAGAGATGAGAAAGTAGAAACTTCATGCTAGGATGACATGTCTTCAGCTTTTCATGCATTATTGCTTTACCTTGCTTAGCATTAGGCTAATAGATTGAGTTTTGTGATGTAGGTGAAGAAGTTTTAGCAGGTGTGTTTACTGAGTTCACAGAAGGCTAGTTGGGTTGGAGGAGTGCATCCACACAATGTTCTGGCAGCTGATGGGGCAGTTTAATTGATGTCTGTGGAGTGAAGGTTTTATTATCAATGCTTTATTTTAGATGGATCGAGTTTTCATAACAGTAGTGATTTCAGCGTTTTGGACAAATTGAGTTTTACTTTCTGATGTTGGTATTTTTTTGGAAATTTGAAATTTATTATTTGATGGATGTAGAGTGATGCATTGGTCTGATTTGTTTATAAAGCGATTTCAGTAGAGCAAACAGGTTCTCTTCTTAGATGGGGTCGTATAGGTATAGTTAAGAGTATTCGGAATGTCGCTCTGTTTCTATCGGTAGGTGATGCCTATCGGCAGGTATTGAGTTGTGGTTTGGTGTCTATCGGAAGATGAAAGTCTATCGGTAGATGCGGTGTGTAAGTCTATCGGAAGATGAAAGTCTATCGGTAGATGCGGTGTGTAAGTCTATCGGAAGATGAAAGTCTGTCGGTAGATGCGGTGTGTAAGTCTATCGGAAGATGAAAGTCTACCGGTAGATGTCTTATGGGTCACGCGTGAAGCACGTGTCGGCAGATGTAGTCTAATTGATCGGAAGATGTAGTGTGTATTTTAATTCTATCGGAAAGAGTTGTATTGGCATTATCGGCGGAGGGTGTTGCGTTGTTTGTACACGTCATCGGTAGATGAAGTCTACCGAGTGATGTCTTTTGTTTTCCTTCCTTCCGGCTGACGTCATCGGCAGGAGTCTTCGGTTTTCTATTCCTGCTTCTTCCGTTGACTTAGTCGTCGGCAGATGCGTTGTCTTCTGAAACCGAAAGAGTATTTCGTGCCTTAAACCCTCATTCCTTTCGGCTGAATATTTCTTAACATTCCCAATGACTATTTTAATAATGTTTTTCACAGTTTTGTTTAACTTCATTGTTGTTCAAAAAGAATTTCCGCTGCAAGTTTTAAATATTTTGAGAAGTCTAATCTTGACTGTCGAGTGAAGCTTTGAATTTATTATCAAAATTTCTTAGTCATGATAATGTTATGGGTAGCGAACCGGGTTCATATAACTCGGGGCGTTACAAAGTTTCTTTTTGAAAAACTACGCAATGCAATGCAAAGAAAAATCATACAGTATAGAAACCCCTATTGGATGGCGATCATACTCTTACTGGCAAGTTGACCTATGCTAATGGCACGTCAACATGAACCAAGCATTGGAACCCATGACATCAGGAAAAGAATCATTGTCAGAACCTCGATTTGTGCAAAATAATCGGCAAGGAATTTCAACAAACGGAGACAACCATCAAGTTAAGAACGATGAAATGAGATTTACGTGCAAAACAATCAGGAAGGAATTTCAACAAACGAAGACACCATCGTATCCAGAATGACGAAACGTGTTAAAAGGGACTATCTGAGTAATATTTTGGCATCGTTTGACAGTTCAAAATGTGGTCAAAGTTCTGTCAAAATTTCCTTCACAAGAGTTCAAGAGCTTCATGAGAGGAATAATTTGAGGCCTGAATCGTCAAAATTAGAGTCTATACGATTGATTTCTCCTCCCCCCAATCGCATCTAGAATGACAAAACGTGTTAAAAGGGACGATCCGAGGAATATTTTGACATCGTTTGACAGTTCAAAACATGGTCAAAGCTCCGTCAAAATTTCCTTTGCAATAGTTTAAGAGCTTCATGAGAGAAATAATTTTAGAATCATTGTCGGAACCTCGATTTGTGCAAAACAATCAGCAAGGAATTTCAACAAACGGAGACAACCATCGCATTAAGAATGATGAAATGAGATTTACGTGCAAAACAATTGGGAAGGAATTTCAACAAATGAAGACACCATCGCATCCAGAATGACAAAATGTGTTAAAAGGGACGATCTGAGGAATATTTTGACATCGTTTGATGGCACAAAACGTGGTCAAAGTTCCGTCAAAATTTCCTTCACAAGAGTTGAAGAGCTTCACGAGAGGAATAATTTGAGACTTGAATCGTCCAAATCAGAGTCTGAACGCTTGATTTCTCCTCCCCCCAATCGCATCCAGAACGACGAAACGTGTTAAAAGGGACGATCTGAGGAATATTTTGACATCGTTTGACAGTTCAAAACGTGGTCAAAGCTCCATCAAAATTTCCTTCACAAGAGTTTAAGAGCTTCATGAGAGGAATAATTTGAGGCTCGAATCATCAAAATCAAAGTCTAAATGCTTGATTTCTATTCCCCACCCCCCGTGTCAAAATTTCCTTCACAAGAGTTTAAGAGCTTCGTGAGAGGAATAATTTGAGACTCGAATCATCAAAATTAGAGTTTGAATGCTTGATCCCCCCCTAGTTTCTCTCTCTCACCTTTGACCTTCGCTTAATGCCCGCCAGAAGAGAAAAGAATTTACCCTTCTTTTTTTTTAACTCTTTTTTTTTAATAATTTATTTTCAATTATTTTAAATTATATTATATTATATTATATTATATTATTTTAAATAATAAAATAATATTTATTTATATACACACACACATATACATCTCGTTTAACCAAACCAAAATCCAAATCTTGACACGTACCAACCCCAACATGCCGTGGTAAATTCAAAGTTACCGCTTTGATTGATTCACAGAAGAAAATAATGTGGCCAAATGCCAACGAATGACAACAACTCGAGTCAAATCAAACGACTTGACCTCGAAAAAAGTAAAAACTTTACCTAGAAATTTAAAAAATCCCCAAATATTACAAAACGACTCATTTTTATGTCTCTTTATTTTACAGGTTGTATATTTCAAAATAGTTTGGAAGAGGTACGTAATAAGTGATATAGAGATGCTAAAGCATATGCATACAGTGGAACCTGCATACTCCAAATCTTGTAGATAAGGATGATCTTGTTTGAAGAGAATTATTTTGAAGAGATTAGTTACTGCCATTGAAAATTTCAAGAATCCTTTAAGAATTAATGCTTAGTCAATATTTATTTAGTCATTGGTTTTATTTAAATAAAGAGATGATATTTTCGGCTAGTGCATAACTTAGTCAGTGGACATATTTGGTTTGTTTATTTTGGTCATTTATCTTTAGATGTAACCTTGTCGAGAATCAAAAGCTAATAATAAAAAATAAAAAACATGAAAAACAATGATACTAAGATTTACGGGGAAATTTCTTATAGGCAAAATCACGGGTATAGAAGAAATTCACTAATTAGAAATCACAATACAAATGAATTTTGCGAATCAAGTATCAATATATAGAAAAAATATAAAATCTTAATATTGATATATGGGCATGATTCGGCTCAACTAAAATTCGGGTCACATCGAACTCTAACAATCTCTACCATGACACGAATTCTACATGAAATATCTAACGCAACTTACTTGTTCGAACCCAAAACGAATCTTGAACACTAAAGTCTGACAATCTTTATCTTCAAAGAAATTATAGTGCAAGGAAACAAATTCTCAAAACTCCAACGAAATAACAACAATAAATCCCTATTCTAAAAAGTCTCCTATCGGGCAAACTCAGAAATTGATACTGATCACGTTTAAGCCCTGCTTAAACTTGAGAGATATGCTCGAGAAGAAATCACATTTTTTCTTCATAGTATCACTAAATTATAAGAGTTGCCACAACGAATTGCATCTAAATATGTTGAAGACTCTCCACTAGAATCATTACCCTCGAACACATTCAACGCATAACTAACTAAACTAGTTGTAGCACATCACCACAGAGCTTTAAGCTTCCACTTGGTTCTTCCTTTTGAAATACCACTCTAACATTAAACTGAAATTGAAACTCATGACTGAACATTTATAATAGGTTGACTCACCGGCTTTGGTGTACACTCAGATCCCAACTTGAACTTCACCCTAGAAACTAACTTCTTCCGAGTCTTCTCAAATAATATCTTAGAAAGTGAATTCACAAACTTAACCGTCTTATTACCTAAAACTATAAAACCTTATAAGACATACAAATTTGCAGGCCTCTTGTGTCACTTTAACATGTTGAAAACACACTCTACTAATTTTCAAAACTCCACCTACAATATTGTACATGTACCCTTTCACATCCAGAGCACTCAACTATATTAGATTCTTTTTTGATTCGGGAACATATCGCAAATTACTCAACGAGATCATACTCTTTTTCAATTCGAGAACATGTCACACATTACCCATTGTCCTCACAACTCTATCAGACATTCTGATTCTGATGTTGTAACGCCCCGAGTTTTCTAAACTTAGTTCGTTACTCACAAACCCGAACATAACTAGGAAATTTTGGACCAAACTTAAAATTTCACTTGAAAGTCAAAACTCGATGTTCACTGAAACCCCAATGTTAAAATTCACAGCGGAAAAATCACTTGAAAACAAGCAGAGATTAAACGGGGTTGTAAATCAATGTTTGGAAATATCAATTGAAATAGTAGGAAATGGTTCGACCAAGCCTTAAGCGTGGAAATGTGAAAATTGTAAAAGTCAAACGCATCTGCCGCTAGACAAGGTCAACAAAAGAAATAAACTGAAGACTTCCACCGATTACGTCAGCCGGAAGAATCACTCTACCAACTTCAGCCGATCGCAAAACGACAAGTTTTTGCTACTCGCATCTACCGGTGACGTCAGCCGGATGATTTGTTCATCCAGTCTCTGCCGACTACAAGACGACAAAACTCTTACTCATGTCTTCTGATAGAATAAACTACATATACCGATCACAAAACGACAAACTTTGTAACACCCAGAAATTTCGTTTTAAGGATTCCGAGCTGTAAGTTTCGAATATTAAGTATTTAAGCATTATAGAGTTTTAAATTCGTGGAAATAATAAATTAAGTCCAAATGGCCAACGGAAAGTTTCGTTAGAGCTCTAGGAATAAATAGAAATATTTGGAGGAATAAGGGAATTTCGGAGAAATTAAACCGATAGACGAAATAACAATTAAAGCTAAGGAAATAAGCTAAGGGCACTTAAGTAATTTTTAAAGTCAAAATTATATTAAAAACATAAACCCCTCTCTCTTTTCCCCTCATTTTCTTTCCCTCACGCGTGCCTCCTTTTTTCTTCCTCCATTTTGGCGATTTCCTCTTTTCTTCATCGCCATCTCCATCGATCGCTCAACTCCTCCATTTTTGGCGATTCTTCCTTCAAGTTTCTTCATCAAATCAACCATCCAAGTAAGCCCTATGTTTTAGTCTCGTTGGTAGTCATTTTTAGAGTTTATTTCGAGTTAGGGTTTGTGAGGAAATTTAGGGTTTTTTGTTAGAAATGGTTAGGGTTGTTTATTAATTACTCATTGATGATGTTTAATGTTAAATCTAGGTTGTTGGAGTAGATTAATGGTGTTGGATGATGTTTAATGTGAGATCTAGGTTGTTGGAGGTTGGTAAAACACCATTAATGGAGTTTTGAAGTTAATGAATACTAAGTGTTCGATGAAATGCCCGAAAGAAAAGGATTAGAGTTTTTAGAAGGATTTGTCCTAGCTAGAAAAGTCGATTGTTTAGATTCGATGTTTGAAAATCGATATTAATGATGTGATGTTAAATGCTCTAGGTAACCCAAGCTCAAAGGACGGTGTTCGGCATATTTAGGACGCCAGGTAAGTGAGCGTTAGGCTTTCCGGCCACTAAGGCCCTACGTCGTACAATGTTGATAATGTTGACTGTTATGAAGAAAGTGGCTATAGGGGTTGGTGGAGGACGGGTAGTTAAGGAAAGATTGATAGTTAAGTAGTGCCTTAGCGATTTAGGTAGTGTTCAATCGATAGGTTTTCCTTATGTATGTTACTCCTCATACATCATGTTTTGTTAAAGTGCATACGAACTATTTACGAGCATGTTTTATGAAAAGTTAAATGAAAGAACGATTATGTGAACGATGGATGTTTCTCACGCGTCAAAAATGTATGATCCTCACGTGTATGTTTCTCACGGGTTAAAATGTATGTTTCTCACGAGGCAAGACCTATGTTTCTTACAGGGCAAGACGTATGTTTCTCACGGAGCAAGGAAGTGGTTTAAGGAAATGAAACGAAAATGTTTTATAAATGTCATGCATATATGTAAAGTTACGTTTAGTACGCTCCTTACTAAGCATTAGGCTTAATGTAGTTATTGTATGATGTAGGTGACGATAACGAAGGTGAGGAACCTCCTTACGACGATCAAGTGTAGCGGTCGATGGGTGGTGGTCGTGGCGGCGGCTTATGTTTTGGTTAGGTTGGTGACTCACGGTTAGAAGTTTTTGAGAGTCTTATTGATGTTTTAGGATTAATGGTGAAAAGTACAAATTTTGGTATGTTTAGATACATTGTTAGGGTGCTTGGTGATTGTATAGATAACGTACAGTGTTTTGAAATGTTTTTGATGTTATTCTAATAGGAGGAAAATGTTAAACTTTTAAACGGAACCACGCGGTTCGTTTTTATGAAATTTGATTATGTTTAACGGGAATTGTGTCGGTTTTGAGTGTTTGAGTAAATGTTATGTTTGGAGAGTATTTATGGAAGTCTGTAAAGATTGGGTGAAGGTTTTGTGTAAGAAAGGAGAAGAAGTTGTAGTGTTTTGAGTGTTGTGTATTTGTGTTAAAAATGTGAGGTGCTGGGAGTGTGAAGGAAGTGTGAAGAAAGAAGAAGAAGAAAGGGGGAGGAAGAACTGCGCTCTCTAGAGGAACTCCAGAGTGCGTGGCGATTGCTCGCCTCTGGGAGGCGAGCAATCGCCTCTTCCTCTGCCTGGCAATCGCTCAGGCGATTGCCAGGCGAGGTAACAATCGCCAGGAGGCGATTGCTCGCTAGGAGCAATCGCCTGCCAGCGATTGCTTGCCAGGAGCAATCGCTGGCTGGAGATCAATCACCAGATTTCTGGCGATTTAAAAAAACAAAAGTGTTTTAAATAATTGTTTTCTTTTATTAATTAATTGTTCTAATAGTTTAAGTTTATTGTTTTAGTAATTGTTTTAAATGATTTACTAAACGAACTTCGATTTCAATTCCGCTTTCGACTTCGTTTTAGATTTCGCTCTACGTACAGTTAAAGTAAAGGATTTAAAAAAAAAAAAAATTATCAGGATACGGGTAAGGGTCGTGACAAACTTCTACTTCATCATTCGATAGGTTTAATACCCGACATCCACCGGTCGCTAAACGACAAAAGACTTTTACCTTAATCACCCGATGAATAAAATACTCGACATCCACCGATCGCTAAACGACAAAAGACTTTTACCTTCATCATTCGATGAATAAAATACTCGATATCATCCGGTGAATTTACTGAAGGCATCATCCGATAGTCAACAGAACAACAACTCTACGTCTGCCGATAGACATCATCTATCAATAGATCAAAAATACTCAACGAAAACAGCGTAGCAACACTTTCACTCTAACAAGAAGACTCTACCAGTAGAACACGAACATTTTACTAAAAACCATTCGAAACTATTTAAATCAGTGTATTACTCCGAAATATGGTAAGACCACTATTAAACTGACAGAGTATCATTAACAGAAAGTCTCAAGATGTATTCCAAAAAAAAAAAAAACATTAAAACTACTACTGTCATAAAAACTCAACGTACTTAAATTGAAACATTGTCAACTAAACCTTCACGACTCCTGACATCAATTAAACCGCCCTGTCAGCTGCTAGTTCGATGCATGACTGTACCCCTTCCAACCTGCCTAGCTCTCAACAAACTCAGAGAACACACCTACTGTCTTTTCTTCACCTACATCACAAAACTCATCTATTAGCCTAATGCTAAATAAGTGAAGCAATCATGAAATGAAATGCTGAAATGTAAATCTTAATCATGCAGTTTCTACTTTCTCAACTCAGTTGCATTCACATTCATCGTAATCTAATCTCAATATTCCATTGGGAGTGAGATCAACTCTCCCAAAGTCATAAATCTTCTTCATCAATTAAAGGGCGGATTAATTCCCTTAACAACTATAATGATCTCCAGGTTCCCTTGGGAGTGGGATCAACTCACCCAAATGTTATAAATCCTCTTCATCAATTAAGGGGCGGATTAATTTCCTTAACAGCTATAATGATCCCCAGGTTCCCTTGGGAGTGGGATCAACTCTCCCAATGTTATAAATCCTCTTCATCAATTAAGGGGCGGATTAATTCCCTTAACAGCTATAATGATCCCCAGGTTCCCTTGGGAGTGGGATCAACTCTCCCAATGCTCTTCATCAATTAAGGGGCGGATTAATTCCCTTAACAGCTATAATGATCCCCAGGTTCCCTTGGGAGTGGGATCAACTCTCCCAATGTTATAAATCCTCTTCATCAATTAAGGGGCGGATTAATTCCCTTAACAGCTATAATGATCCCCAGGTTCCCTTGGGAGTGGGATCAACTCTCCCAATGTTATAAATCCTCTTCATCAATTAAGGGGCGGATTAATTTCCTTAACAGCTATAATGATCCCCAGGTTCCCTTGGGAGTGGGATCAACTCTCCCAATGTTATAAATCCTCTTCATCAATTAAAGGGCGGATTAATTCCCTTAACAACTATAATGATCTCCAGGTTCCCTTGGGAGTGGGATCAACTCACCCAAATGTTATAAATCCTCTTCATCAATTAAGGGGCGGATTAATTTCCTTAACAGCTATAATGATCCCCAGGTTCCCTTGGGAGTGGGATCAACTCTCCCAATGTTATAAATCCTCTTCATCAATTAACAGCTATAATGATCCCCAGGTTCCCTTGGGAGTGGGATCAACTCTCCCAATGTTATAAATCCTCTTCATCAATTAAGGGGCGGATTAATTCCCTTAACAGCTATAATGATCCCCAGGTTCCCTTGGGAGTGGGATCAACTCTCCCAATGTTATAAATCCCTTCATAAGTTAAGGGGTAGATTAGTTCCCTTAATAGTTTGTCTGTCACATTCAGTTCATGTCTTACTATTCCTTACATGGAAATTCATTTTCGTAATCTTAAAAAAAAAATCATGATGCATGACATACAAACTCATTCACACAATACATAATCCTACTGTTTTGTGATGTAGGCCCGAAGACACATGCATACTTCACTTATCTGGCTCTCCTGGAAATACTCGGTGTTGCAAACTACTTTATGAGCTTACTCAACCTAAAACCATGGACAGATTATCGATTAGATTTTATTAAACCTCATTCTACACTATCTAGAAGTCTAAGGAAACTAGTTTAAGAGCTTAGTTCGTTATACATCTCCAATTACCACAAAAACCCGAACTAGTTCACTCACAGCATTCTCAAAACTCACATTTATCCACTACCCAAATCATCGATAGTTACCAATGCAGCAAGGAATCGAAATAGAACTCACCTAGTTTGGAGAAAATCAGATGGAAGAATTGCCTAGAGAGCTCTACTGCTTGAGCTGATTACCGAGAGAGGAAAGTAGGGAAAGAGTGGCGGCTACAGTGCATTTAATCACAAAGCCTCTTTCCTTAAATAGGTTATCCATTATAAGTTCTCAATTTACCACAATGCCCTTACTTAGTCACTCATTAACCTAATTAATACTTTCCTTAATTTTCTCCACAATATGCTTACTATTAAATAACGGAATAGAAATTGGTTTAATAGAACCGGGTGCTACAGATGTTACCAATATTAGCTACATTACAAGGGGTGTTATTTCCCATTAGTACTATCACCTTCTAAAACTATCTCATATGTCAAAAATCAATCTCAGTTATAACACATATGAAATGAACAAGCTGAGTCTAAAATCCAATCCTTGTTTGGCTTTAAGTTTTCCTCTAACACAACTAGAAAATCTACATCACTCTTGTCTTCGTCTTCTTCTTATACAATTACTTCATTGGACATCATCGATTGTTTTCCCTTCTCAACAGCTCTCTTCTCATTCTACAATTTTTAGAACTCAGATTCAATGTGCCCCTTTGTCTGGCAGAAGTAATAAGTTTTATCTCAGTTCCTTGACTTTGATATGCCCTTCAAACCCTGAACATGATCTCTACCTTGGTTGTTTGACTCTATTATTCTACCTTGAACGACGAATACATCTCCGTGAGACTCAGATCAAACAACTATTTGTTTCGTATTCTCCTTTGATAACAAAGCACCATAAACCTCTTTCAGAGATAGGCTTTCCAAACTGTAAAAAATTGTATCTCTAAAATCACCATATGAAGCAGGCAACAAGTGCATTAGAATTAACCACAAATTCTCCTCATCATACCTGCATGTCATAGTTTTCAAATACGAAACTAATTCCTTGAACGTAGTCAAATGTTCTACAATTGATACCTTCCATCAACTGCTGAGAATATAAACGTTGTTTCAGATTCAGCTTACTCGTTAAAGTTTTCTTCATACACAACTGCTACAATTTTAGCAATAAAATCAGCAAAAAAAATTTCTCTCAAAACCTCTTACAAAATTTGATTTAGAAAAATGCAGACATATCAAAGATAGAGTTTTTGATCCTTTAGTATTTTATGCTCTTCACTCCAAGACAAGGGCTATTTATCGATCGATAAAAACACGTTTAAATTGATCTGAGCGAGTACATCTCACATCTTCACTTACCACAAAAGAAATCTTATGTTATATCCAATAATAGGATATCAAACTTAAACGAATCTGTAACGCCTAAAAATTTCAGTTTATGGGTTTTGAGTTTTAGGTTTTTGGGTTTTCAATTTTTAAGCTTTATAGTATTTTAATTAGTAAAAAATTAGTAAATTAAGCCTGTTTTGCGAACGGAAAGTTTGTTAGAACCCTAGGAATAAGTTGAAATATTTGGAGGAATAAGAAAATTTTGAAGAAACCAAATCGATAGGTTAATTAACGAATTTAAACTAGGATTTGAGCAAAGAGAAAAAAAGGTAATTTACACAGTCAAAATATTTATAAAACCTAAATACCCCCCATCAATTTTCTTCTCTCCTTCGTGAAACACTTCCCAAGAGCTCCTTAGGCTACTTCCCCCCTCATCCCACGTCGTTGCTCCTTGCCGGCGATTCATCATATTTCGACCAGTCTTCTCCTTCATTTCTTCAACAAATCAACCTTCTAGGTAAGTTCTAAGCATTAGGCAAGTGTTGTTTCATTTTAGGGTGTTATTCGGTTAGGGTTAATTTGAGCTAGGGTTGAGAAATCGTAGGTTTTGTTAGAAATTGATAATTTAACGATATTATTGCCCATTGATGATGCATTTGTTGTTATTTAGATAGATTGAAGGAATTAATGGTAGGAGCCTCGATTAGTTTTGAATTCGATGGTTTAGAGTCGATGCTAATGGCGTGTTGTGAAATGCCTTAGGTAACCTAAGCTCAAAGAACGGTGCTCGGCATAACTAGGACGCCAGGTAAGTGAGCGTTAGGTTTCCGGCCCTTAAGGCCCTACGTCGTATCGATGTTAGAATTGTGTGTTATGATAATGTTCAATAGTTGTAGGGATTTTTGGTGTGTCAAGTAGCCAAGGATAGAGCGTGGCGATTAGTTAAGAGTTTTGTCGGTCTACGGGCTGTAAACGTTAAGGGAATGTTAGGAGTTGTTTTTAATGAATGTTGTACGTGTATATTTCCTCATGCATCATGTTTTCCGAAGTATGCATACGAACTATTTTACGAGCATGCTTTTATGAAAATTGAAATAAATAACGATAATGAACTAAGGATCTCACGTGTTATGTCATATGTTCTCACGGTACAAGACATGGTTCTTACGAGGCAAGACATGGTTCTCACGAGGCAAGTATGTGGTCTACTGAGTAGACGATTCCAATTATACAATTTATTGAGATAGGTAAACCGAGGGTTCTCCCCCTCTGAGAACCGTATATAAGAATTTCATCTCATACAGCTCAAACAGAAACACCAAAATACTAGTTCTAAGTTGTGCTAACGTTAAAGATATGAAATGAAACGAACATGTTTTACAAATGTCATGCATTTATGTAAATGTTATGTTTAGTGTACTCATTACTAAGTATTAGGCTTAATGGGTTTATCGTATGATGTAGGTGACGAGAATGAAGGTGAGGAACCTCCTCTCGATGATCAGGTATAGGTGGTCGATGGGTGGAACTCATGGCTACGGAACATGTTTTGGCCAGGCTTAATGACCCGTGGGTGTACTCCGAGTTCTTCTTGGTAAAGTTGTAAGTAAATATGGTAGGTATAGGAGTAGTCAAACGATGATTGGTTGTTGATGGTTTTGGCTTGGAGATAACAGGTATTTTGGGTGGTTGGTTAGTTGGATTAATTTGTATGGTATTTTGATGAACTCCCGCTGCGTATAGTCGAAATTGATGAATGGATGATGTTAAATAGATCTCTATTTGTGAAATTACAGGATGCTTGTGATTAGGTATAGTTCTGGTTGGAGGTAAGTTATAGGGTTATACTGCCCATTTTATAGAGGAAAAGTGGATTTAGAGGTACGGTCAATTTAACTAAGTTATTAAGTTTTTAGGTAAAAGGGAACATCCACAGATTTTAGTCAGTGAGAACATCGACCGATTTTAAGTGTGAATCGGTTAGGGTTGTCGACCCGAGCATATTGGAGTCCTTTGTATAAATTTTAAGTTAAGTGTTCTGGCAGAGGCTACGTCAACCGATTTTAAGTGTGAATCGGTCGGGGTTTTCGAACCCATCATATTGGAGTCCTTTGTATAAATTTTAAGTTAAGTGTTCTGGCAGAGGCTACGTCGACCGATTTTAAGTGTGAATCGGTCGGGGTTGTCGACCCCATCATATTATCGACCGACTCATTACAGTGGCCACGTCGACCGATCTCATTATAGAGGCCCCATCGACCGATCTCATTACAGAGGCCGCGTCGACTGATCCCCTTACAGAGGCCGCGTCGACTGATCTCCTTGCAGAGGCTGCATCGACCTATCTCATTAGAGATGTTGCGTCGACCGATCTCATTACAGAGGCTGCATCGACCAATATTATTGTTCTGGTGGTATGGACATCGACCGATTAGAATGAATGAACCCCAGAGGGTTAAGCTGTTGTCCGATTTAGGGTCAGTGTTGACCGAAACCTTGTTCACGTTTTTAAACACTTGCAACCAAGATTAGTTTTCATGCGAGTGTTCAATCATTATCGACCGACTCATTACAGTGGCCACGTCGACGATCTCATTATAGAGGCCCCATCGACCGATCTCATTACAGAGGCCGCGTCGACTGATCCCCTTACAGAGGCCGCGTCGACTGATCTCCTTGCAGAGGCTGCATCGACCTATCTCATTAGAGATGTTGCGTCGACCGATCTCATTACAGAGGCTGCATCGACCAAATTATTTAGTGTTCTGGTATGGACATCGACCGATTAGAAGGAATGAACCCCAGAGGGTTTAAGCTGTTGTCCGATTTTAGTCAGTGTTGACCGAAACCTTGTTCTACGGTTTTTAACACTTGCAACCAAGATTAGTTTTCATGCGAGGTTTCCACATGCATTAAGTCTTCCACATGCATTAAGTCTTCCACTGAACGAAACTATTTGTCATTAAACAAGAGCAAATAAACAAATAGAATTAAAAACTTAAAATTTTATGGTAATGTATGAGGGCTTAAGTTAAGATTAAGTCACGACAATGCCCGTGGCGGCCCTGACCAGGTTTGGGTCGTCACAATTATAGTATCAAATATCCCGGGTTTTAAAAGCGATTCTGAGGAATGCCTGCCAAAACACACCGCCGCACGAGTCCACTCCATCGACTGTAAGGGTTTAAGTTTAAGTATGATTCCTAGTTATTTATACTGTTTTGTATTATCTAATGTGTCTAGAGAACGAGAAGATGCCGAGAGCATCCAGACAACCCGAGGAGATCCCCAATAGCCAGCTTATGGAAATAGTGCGCCAACAGTCCGAACAAATAGGAATTTTACTCAACAAAAATGGAAACGGTAATGGACAGGGTAGCAATTCACGTGAACTGAGCGAGAGAGAGATTCAGGCGGATTAGGCTTCCAACTTTCGATGGACAGTCATCGGATCCAACTAGCGCTGAAGAGTGCATCCACAAGATTGAAAGCATGTTCGCTTATGCGAAAGCGAAGGAAGCTAACAAGGTAACATGTGCGGTGTTCAACCTGGAGAAGGATGCTGTGTTCTGGTGGGATACAGTGATGGGCACTACGGATGTGGAGACTATGACGTGGCTAAGGTTCACAACAGCATTCTACAACAAGTATTTCAACCGCACCCTTCGGGCCAACAAGAGGGCAGAGTTCGTCCAACTACACCAGACGGGGTCAGTGGCCGAGTACGTGCGTAGGTTCAAATCATTGTCCCAATACACAAATTTGATGGTCAGCGAAGAGGAAGATAAAGTGTACCAATTTGTTCAATGTTTGAAATTGGAGATCTTGAAAGGGATGAAAACGGCGGGAGTGGAAGATATGCCGTATCATCGGGTTGTAGCCAAGGCCCTCAAACTCGATGGCATTGAAATGAAACTTCAACGGTAGAGAGAAGCGCTGAGGAGGTTTATTAGGGAAGTACAGCCACAACAAAACCGAGGTTGGCAGCCACAACCACAGCGTGGCGTCAAATGGGAGAATGAGGCGCTTGGAGTTCAGGACAAGGGTAAACGTCCCCAAGAGGCATCACAGGCTCCTTTATGCCCTACTTGCTGGAAGAGTCACCTCGGGGAGTGTAAATTGCATTCTGACTGATGTTTTCGGTGTGACAGTGCGCAAAGCTGTTGATTGTCTTAAACCAAACAAGAGGCCACCGGGCGGTCCTTCCCGGATCTTTGCCCTTATTGAAGATAAGGAAGCTGCTCAGCCTTCAGTTGTTTCAGGTATTGTATTGGTTTGTGGTAATGTAGCACATGTTTTAATTGACACGGGGGCAACCCATTCTTTCATAGCACATAAATATGTAGTTAAGAGGAATCTAGAGTTCGTCCCAGCTAATCGTAGTTATAGTATCATATTGCCCTCCGGGGAGTACTTACATTCTAAGCAGGCGATACAAGGGGAGGTGATCGTTATTAATGGTTATTATAAGCATGAAGGGGTACGACGTAATTTTGGGTACGGATTGGTTATACAGGCACCATGCCACGATCAATTGTAGGTCAGGTGCTGTGGATTTTAGACCCTCGGGCGCAATGGTTACTCGTTCCAAGTGACCCTTTGTTCGAGTTAGATGCCTATGGTGTCAGCATTGTGTGCTCAGCACCCGATTAAGCCAGGATGTTCGAGATTCATAGCGAGTATTCTTGACATGCAGACATCGAGTGAGAAGGGGTTGTGTGATATTCTGGTAGCTGTGGAGTTATTGGAAGTTTTCTTGGACGAATTACCTGGATTGCCTCCTGACCGGGTGTAACACCCAGTTTTACGGGATTTTAGAATTTTCGCTATATAGTGGCATTTTTGGTAAATATGTTCAACTAGGCCCGTTTTGCAAATAGAAAGTTTTAGTGGAACCTTATGAGTAAATTAGAGTATCTGGAGGAATAAGGGAATTTTTGGAGATGTAATGCCGATTTTACGAGGTTTTGATATTTTCATAATATAAAATGGTATTTTAGTAAAAATAGTAAACTAGACCCATTTTTTAAACGGAAAGTTTTATTAAAGCCCTGGTAATAAATCAGAATTTTTGGTGAAATAAGAAAATTTGGCGAAACTGAATCGGTGGACTAAATAACGAGATAGTTGAATATTAAGTTAGAAAGGGCAAATGAGTAATTTAACAAGTCAAATTTTAATGTTTTAAGTAATCGTCTCCCCCTCCATCGTGGTTCACTCTGCAGAATGAAAAGGAGAAGTTCTCCTTAGGCGATTCTTCCTCCTCCCTCGACGGTTCCTTCACGGTTCAACGACCCGCTCCTCCGATCGATCAATTTCCTTCTCGTTTTCTTCCTAAATCACAGCCCTATGCGAGATTCTATACTTTTCGATGGTTAGTTTCCAGTTTTTAAGGTTTTAAACGGTTATGGTTTCGTTAGGGTTTTTGTGAAATCGTTGAATTAGGTTAAAAATTGTTGGGTTCACCCCATTTACGTAATTGGACGTAGTTAGTCGATTTATTGTTGATTGTTGGAGTTTTTGGTTGTTGAAGGTTTTGAAAACTCCATTAATGGAGGTTTAGATATGTCGATCGCGAATTGCTCGATAAAATGCCTCAATGAGTTAAAATAGAGTTTTAAGAAATTCCTTTAGCTAGGAGTTTCGCTAGTCTTCTAGATTCGATGTTCTAGGCCTGATTTTAATGATAATTTCTATGAATTGGTTTAGGTGACGAAGCTCAAACTAAACGAGGCGCTCGATTTTCTAAGGACGTCAGGTAAATCTTCGTGACTCGTTGGCCGATCCGGCCTACACCATAAGAGTGTTATTGTTTGAGGATATTGGTGAATTTAGTAGTTGTAGCATAAGTGGTTGGGTAGTTTAGGTGTGATTGTCATAGTGTGTTTACTAAGATTTATCGTCGTTTTCTATGATTATTTATAGATTGTGCAATATGAACTGTACATGCATCACACTCTTTCAAAATAGCATGAAAATGAGTTTCTACACGCGTTTTACGAAAGGTAATGAATTAATGTAAGGAAATGAAAGCACGTAATCCCAGTCACAACGGGGTGGGGTTCAGACATGACTGTGTAGTTGGTGAAGCATGTTTTCTCCTTGGTAGATGGAAAGGGCTGTCTAACCGCCAGACTTGTCCTCTCCATCTGGTGAGAGTAGACCTCGGTGACATCCCGTTATGTAACTAAATTATTCCGATAATTGCATGATTTTATGAATGACATATGCACAGCACGCATTCGCATTTACGTAGATTTACTGAGCTTGTAGCTATTAGAATGTCTCTATGGTGTAGGTGATTTCGAAATAGGCGAGGACGATATTCCTCCACCTGAAGCATGAGCCGGTTGATGGAGGATGCCCGTGGGGGTGCGCTGGGCAGTCGACGTGTATTTTGACCCGTGGGTGACGCATGTAAGTATTTTGGGTTACATTGGGTAGAAAATGTGTAAATAGTATAATTAGGTTGTTGTAAGGATTAGTTGGAATTTGATGTTAATAATGGAAATGTTTTGATGATTTCGGAATTTACTGGAGCTGCTTGGCGATTTTCAAACTTCATAGGGATTTTATTTAGTTTTCAAACGGATTCACGCAGTTCGTTTTCGTGAAAACTTACTTTGTTTTAAATACGTCTCGAGTCGGTTTTGAGTGAGATTATGAAGAATGTACGAGTATCGGGTGACTTTATGTTGAAATGTATTGTATGATGAATGAAGTGTAGGTATAGTTTTTATGAAGTATAGTAGTTAGGTGTAGGTTGAAGAGAAGAAAAAATGGTAAGTGGAACGTGAGGTGAAGGGAAAGAAAAAAGGGGCAGCTCTCTGGATAAAAATTCAGAGAGCAAGCCGATCGATAGCCTGTGGGGCCGATCTATCGGCTGGCTTGTTGTGGCAATGCTCTGGTTTTTTTCCAGAGCGTGTGCCAATCGATCACCTGATGAGGGCGATCGATCGGCTGAGTATGATCGCCAGGGGCGATCGATCGCCTGACATATAAATGCCACAGCCGATCAATCGGCTGAAATGGCCGATCAATCGGCTATATAAATTTCGGGAGAAATGCCCACTTTGCCACGGCTTTTGCACTGTGATCTTCTGCAGTTAAATTTATTGTTTTATTTGAATGATTTTTAAATGATTTTAACAATTCGAGACTTCGACTTAGAGGTTTAAAAAGAAAAAAATTTTACGGGAATTCATGGGTATAGGATTAAAGGACGTTACAGTTATGGTATCAGAGCCCCCAGGTTTTAAAGTCGGTTCTGTAGACTGCTCGACTGCACGGCCACTATGCGGACATCTTTTCTCAACTGTAAGTACATTTTAAGTTTTCTTTTAATTTCTTAGATTTGTTGTTTTTCAATTTTTATAGGATTTCAAAAATGGTTCGTAAAGATAACGATAGGGATGCGAGGGACGACACCATAGACCTATTCTGGGATGTTATTGCCCAACAGTCCCAACACTTAGACCGACAAGCGAAGCATATAGATTGGCAATCTTATCAGCTCGAGATATTGAAAAACCGAGAAAACCCAAGGACCCAAGGGGTGGTCACTCCCAATAACCATAGTACAAAGAGGATGGGCAGGGAGGAAATCAAACAAAGCCGACAAAAGGGCGTACGAGGAACTTCTCGGAGACCTCTGTGTCCTAATTGCCAGAAGGAACATTATGGCGATTGCAGATTAGGCACAGATAGGTGCTTTCGATGTGATGAGATTGGTCACTATGTCAAGGATTGCTCGAAGCCAGGCAGAGACGAATCGGGCAGGGATCAAAGAAAGGTTACACCAACGATGCTTGCCCTGACTGGAGAAGAGGAAATTGCCCAAGTTTCAGCTGTTTCAGGTAGAGTTTTATCTCAACAGTTAATGGAGTTAAAACATTAGAATGAAGATGTAGTATATAATAAGGATTTGACTGTAATAATTGTGCGATAGATCAAAGTAGGTTGGGAAATAGAGGAAAAGAGGAATAGTAGGAGTTGGGTAAGAAGGATTCCTAGGTGAACTTTGATGACAGGACTGTATGTTAAATACAGTCCTATATAGACCTTATAGAAAGAGAGTTATGAAGTAATAGGATTAGCCCGGTCTAACCACAATAATTGTGCACTTAAAATTTGGTTACCACTTAAGGAATACAACCTATGAGAAATAACCTTTAAATAGATAGGGACTGAACCTAGTTGACAGACCCTTAAAGTTCTAGGATAAGACTAATCAAAGAGAAAGATGAAAGCTTAGGTATAAACTTATTGAGGGATACCCTAAATCGTTGAGATACTATTAGTGTGTTTAAGTGGATAAGGGAGAATCGCAAAACTCGTACGTTTCAGATTCGCGTGAAGTGAGAGTGTCTAGACGGAGATAGTATTCGAGTGCTCAACTTGAATTAATTGTTGAGAGGATATGGGGTGCGGCCATTATCGCTGTGACTTTAGAGGATGGGATGAATCAATACAAAGTCGTGGATGTAAAATCTGATTGATTACATCGGGGTGTCCGTATCGATCGATATCGATAGAGGAAATAAGGAGATTTGCTCGGGGTTAGAAATTAGTGAATTTCGAGACATTAAAGAGTTAAGGACATGTGCAAGGTGATACTCAAGGTTTCAAAAATTGGCCGATCCTAGGAGTTAAGTATCGTCTAAGAAGACTAATTAGTAAAGGACGATTATAGATTTGCGAAAAGATTACGACCGACATACTATAAGGGGAGGGACTTAGAGAAGTTAAGAATGATCGACGAGTAGTAGACACGTCAGACATTTGGTGTTGCTTGATTAGAGATTGTGAAGCTGAAACATAAGAGTTAGAAAGAGCTTAAAAACCTAAACGCATTAACTAATGAGAAAAAGTTTAGCACTTTAAATTGAAAGACGTGTTTAGGAGTTAAAGCGACTAGTATGACCATAGAAGGGATGACAATTCGATTAGAGTGAGTCTATAGTTTGTAAAGTTTAAGTTAAGAACCACAAACTTAAGACTTACCTCTAGGGTGGAAGTAGGAACATCAGTGTTTCAGGAACTAAGAAGGTTAACCTGAATGAAGTGGTGTTTCTAAATTTTTGGAAAATAGAATGGTAAGATCTTAGAATTTTGGTAGATTTGGACTAAGGATGTTGTAACGCCCTCGAACCCACCCCAGCTCGGTGCACTACTTTGCTAACCAATCACGCGTTTAAAATGTAATTTAAAATAATTTCCATAAATTATTCTGTAACGCCCGGGTTTTCGGATTTTAGGATTTTCTAATTTCTTAGGTTATTTTCGTAAATAGTAAATTAAAGTATTTTCTTGAACGGGATGTTTCCTTAGAGCCCTAGAAATTTATGAGAACTTTTAGAGGAATAATTGAAATTTTAGAAACCCAAATCGAAAAGAGTAATGCTAGAGTTCCTGTTTTACCCTTTTAGTATGTTAATTCGTAAAAATAGCAAAATAAGTCCGTTTTGGAAACGGTGAGTTTTGTTAGAACTCTTAGATTAAATTGGGATATTTGGAGAAATAAGGAAATTGCAGAGAAACCGAATTGATAGACTAATTAAAGAGTTAAGCATAAAATTGATGGAGGGGCATTTAAGTAATTTGGTAAGTAAATAAAATTATAATTTTATTTATAATTTTTATAAAACAATGGAATGGCTTCACGAGGAAGCCATTCCCCTGCCGAGCTCCCGACGTCGAGAGAGAAGGGAGACGCGCGATCCTCCGACGTCCAACCTCGACGTTTTCCGGCCAGAAGACGTTGGCGACTCAAGGGCTGCCGTTTCCGGCCATCTCCGCACGCAACCCGACCGGTATGGCTCGGTTTTCTCCTCCTTTCGGTTCGGTTTAGGGCTGTGCGTGACGAGCTCGATTGAGGTCCGATCGCCGGCCGTTTTTGGTTGCTTTCAGCGTCAAATGGCCGAGCTTAACGCTGACATTGGTTGTCGAGCAATGGTGTGCTCAATTTGAGCGAAATTAGTGAATCCCGAATTGGGGGATTTGGGGTTTTGTGTGTTGCCTTGAAATTTTGATTAGATTATGTTAATTGGATGTTAGGAGGATAGATTAGTGAGGAATTGAGAGAGTTTTGATGAAAAATCGAAAAAGTGAAATTTTGGGAAAAAGGGGCAGTTCGGGTTTTGCCCTTTTTGACCTAGTTTCGGTTATTTGTTTTAAAATTCCTCTTGGCAGATTAAAATAGGTTATTAGAGGAGTACGTGGCCACTGGAATCGTTCGATTCCGATAAGCGACGCAAAAGTTACGCGCGTTTGAAGTTTCGGGTCGGTTTTTACCGAACCCAAATTAGTGGCCCATTTAATTAGGTTTTAGTTGGATTAGGCTAGAAATAGTAATTTGAGATGTTTTCACGAAAATAAGAGTTTAGTTATGCCCGAACGAAATGAGTTAGAATTTTTGAAGAAATTGTCTTAGTTCGGGATTTCGTTTAGCTTTGAAATGGATGATTTAGATTAATACTAATGACGTGCTATGAAATGCCTTAGGTAATCCAAGCTCTTCAAGGACGGTGCTCGGCATAGCCAGGACTCCAGGTAAGTGGATGTTAGGTTTCCGGCCCTTAAGGGCCTACATCGTGTCAACGCTAGGCTTTTCTGTTTTGATGATGATTTTCTGATTGTGGGGCTTAATGAGTCGGGTAGCCTAGGATGTTAGCTATTAGTTGTTTGTAAAGTTTGTCAAAAGTAATGTATGTCTATGTATGTTGTGAATTGTTTGATGATATGTCTTGATGATATGTTGTACGTAGATTACCTCATGCATCATGTTTTAGAAAAAGTACGAAAATGTTTTAGCATATGTTTTCACGATTTGAACGTAGAAACGACAACGATGTAAAACGAAAATGTAAAGTGTCTGAGGGAAGTGGTTCACCCTTCAGATGTAAATTGTGGAACGTCCAGAAAACGTATGATATCTGAGGGAAGTGGTTCACCCTTCAGATAAAGATTTATATGTGGAACGTCTAGAGATGGAGAAACTAATCCGCCCTTCATTGGTAGAGGATTACATGTATGTACGATGGAAATGAAATGAATATGTATGATGAAACGAAATGAAATGAATATGCATGACGAAACGAAATGAAATGAATATGAACGATGAAACGAAATGAAATGATTATGTACGATGAAACTGTAGAAACTGCATATGTTAAGTAAAATGTTTTAAATTCATATAGTGCATTCTCTTACTAAGCATTAGGCTTAATGTATATGTTGCATGATGTAGGTGTAGAAGAACAGGTACAGTGAGTTTCGTGAGCATGCTAGGATCATGGACGCAGTTGGAGGAGTACGACCATGGCGGCAACCTGGCAATATTGTTAGGGCGATTCCGACCGTGGTTAGTAGGTGTCTGTGGTTAGTATGTGGACGTGTCTGTTTTCGGTATGTTCACGTGTAGTTTTGATTAAGAAAGAGAATGGAAGTTTCTATGTATGTGGATAGATGATTTTGATAGAAAGAAAAGTTGAGTTTTGATGTAAATGCAGTGGAAGTAGAATGTTTAGAATATAGAGTCTTAATGTTAGAATATACTGGAACTGTTTGGGTATTTTGAACTGTCTGGTCATTTTAAAACAGGTATGGATATGCTCGATTTTTAGAGCGATCCACGCAGTTCGTTTTCTTGAGTTTTCCGAAATTGTAGGTTATATTAGTGTTTTGTTTTAATTGATCTTACTTTAATTGTTAATTGTTTTAAAAATGGTTTTAGTCTAGTTTTAAATGTTTTAAAAGTCGAAATGTTTTACGCTTAAGTTAAAGTTAGACCCTAAAGGTTGTTAGGGGTGGGTCAATTGTCTAGGTTCAGTTTATTTTATAGTGTCGAGTGAAAGAGAAAAATTTTATTCGTAAACACGAGGGCTTAGGTGAAGGTTATGTCAATGTAAAGTCAGGTCCTGTGACCGCCCTACGGGGTTGGGGTCGTTACATATTCGTCTCGGTTTTAAGGTTTTTTGAACCCTCAAAAAATGTTGGAAAGCATGCAAAAAATACGTTTAAAATATGCCGGAAAAAGTCGGGTCAAAACATTTTGGAAATAGGAAAAAAATAATTAAAAAAAAAAACGAAAGTTAGGTGTGCTGGGCGCCGCGCGCTCTGCTGCAGCGTGCCGCGCGCTCTGCTGCAGCGTACCGCGCACGCTGCGCGCGCTCCGCGCGAGCCCTTGGCCGATATATCGGCGCTGGGCACCGATCGATCGGGCTCTCTCGGGTTCCCTTCGGGAAAAATGCCCAATTTTTGACTTTTTCGACTTTTGCCCACTTTTCTTCATTTTTCTTCAAGCCAAACACCTCCAAATCACCTGAAAATTTAACCAAACATTCCCGACACTCCTGACTCCGTGCCCCATAAAAATCTTGGAAAACTGACTTAAAACGGTTAACAAAAAAAGAGAAAGGTGAACCTAACGTTATTTGTTTTAAAACCAAAACGAATGGCATAACGCCTATAATTACCAAAAACCAAAACCTGCAAATCAAACATTTTATAAAAAAGTTCCAAAACATTATTTACAACGTTATAAAACACTGTATTTTATATAAATAAATCCCACGTAACGACCACATTTTACAAACTCTAAAATAGGTAAAAACTATACACCATCTAAAATACCATTTCACCCACATCTTCCCGAAGATCATGGTCGAGAAGCCCCAACAACTGCCTGCACCGACACGCCCCGTGCGTCTTCGACTGCTCCCAAGTCCTGGCTCACTCGCTTAGCTCACCTGTAACCGCGTCGTTACCAACACCATAGAACACGCACACACACGTAAGCTTACGCTTAGCAAGTAGGGGAAACACAAATATATAAACATGCACACATGACTCTCACACAACCCACAATCCTAACACACATCCGAGTCTAGCTCCCAAGATGCATTTCCACTTGAGTCTCGCTCCCAAGGTGGCACTACCCAATCACCTGTTACACATCTGAGTCTCTCTCCCAAGATGCATTTCCATCTGAGTCTAGCTCCCAAGATGGCACTACCTATTCCCTAGCACACATCCGAGTCTAGCTCCCAAGATGCATTTCCACCTGAGTCTCGCTCCCAAGGTGGCACTACCCCAATCACCTATTACACATCTGAGTCTCGCTCCCAAGATGTGTCTCCCTCCGAGTCTCGCTCCCAAGAGGGCACTACCCAATCACATCTTAGTTCGCTCCCAAGATGCGTCCCCATCCGAGTCTCGCTCCCAGGATGGCACTACATTATTCCCCTTACCTTTCAAGTTCACACAATCCCTTATGTTTCAAACTCACACTACCCCTTTTTCATTTCAAACTCACCGTTCAAAACCATAATCAAAACTAGTGTTTTTCGCAACTCGAAACCAATAATGCATGTCACACAAATGCTTAACCAAAAACAAGACAAGGTAACCACACAAACAAACAAACAAACAAACAAACAAACAATTCCCTACCGTTCCATGGTGTACGCCCGAAGGCAAAACACAAGCAATCCACTACTTACCTGGTTTCTCGGCATGTGCTCGCTTACCCCACTTAATCCAATTACTGGCTCTTTAACCTAAAAAAATAGGGAATATCAACTTAGTACCAATCTAAAAGATTCTAAGAAATTACCTAGCATAAAACCAACAAACAACTCAAAGTTTAACCCAAAATTCCTACATTTTCCACCGTCCAACTTCAATCGACTATAACTTTCTCGTTTTTCATCGGATTTCGACGTTCCACCCCAATCCATAAACCTCTACATGTCTACTATCAATTGAAGCACTTAAATTGACCATCCAAATAATTTGGCCAACCCGAAATGCACCCAACAGATTCGGCCAGCTAAAGTACAAAAACCAATTATTCCAGAAAGTTCACCAATACTCTAATCCAACTACCTAAACCACTTAGACTAACATATCTAAGGTTCAATCCATTAAAAGTAGCAAAGAAAAACAGCAAGGGAAAGATAAATTCGGAAATCCCCACTTAGGGTTTTCCAAATTCTTCCAAAACTCCACCAAATCCACTAAAAACACCAACAAACTCTACTATTTTTTATAAAACCTAAAACCCATCAAAAACTAACCTTAAATCCTTGAAAAATTGATGGAATGAAGGAGGGGAGAGCCTTCAATGGTGGCTGGTCATCGTGGGAAGAAAAGAGAGAAAGAAGAAGGTTTTGTGCATTTTCACACTTAATTTACCAACTTTTATAAATTTAAAATTTTTGCTTTTAATTTTCTAACCAAAATTTTATATAATTTCAAAACAACCCTCCACCACTTTTCTATCTCCTTTCCAAAGTGGAAAGGCTTCTCCCTTTAAGCCATTACCTTCTCTTCTTTCACTGGTTCATAATAGCAAATTAACTTTTCAACATCTCTTTTTCACTTTTCAATCATACTTTTGTCTTTTGACTTTTCCACTCTTTTCTCTTCTTTTCCTTCACTCCAACGTTGAAGCTTCTAATTTCTTTCCCTTTTGTTCAATTTTATTTTCTTTTAGCTCAATTTCAACTTAACTAAATTTCTAACCACTCAATCCTAAGGTTTTCACTCAAATTTCTCCTCCAATTGCACTTTCTAGCTCAATAGTTTAGGAAAACTCTAGGACTATTGTTAAACCCTCACGACATCCCTAACCTAGGGCTATGTACTTTACGGAATTTTTTTTTCTTCGGTTGTTACAATCCTCCCTCCTTACAAAAATTTTGTCCTCAAAATTTAACATACCTTAGTTATTCTTCAACTTACATACTCCACTCTACCTTCTCAACTTTTAGCTTGCCACTCAAATTCTCGACTATACTACGACCTTAATCATCTATCACGCACTGATAATACTCTACATCTCCAAAGTTTTAACTCCGCCCAACTCTGCTCTCCATAACTCTCACTACTTAAATTTATCCACTATTCTCAAAATACTACCTGAGTTCCCATAATTATTTTCTTTACGCTCAATTTGTCCAACTTCTACTTAGGTCATCATTAAACGCTATCAGACTCTTAAACAATTCGCTTCACGCTACAAACTTAACAAGTAAACTTATTTTCCTAAATTCTGAACTTTCAACTTTCCCTTCTATTCTACTCTCTCATTACTCGTTTATCATTCTCATCTCATACACTCATTTTCCCCAATAATCATGACATTTTATTGATTATCCTAACACCACCTCATTAATTGTGAATTGAAATTTTTATAGACTTCCTGAATTAACCTTACCCCTAAATTCACTCACATAAATTTCGTGTGAACTTCCTTTCCTTTCTAAATGATATCCTCTAAATTCCTCAACGTCCTGCGAAATACTCAATTTCTAATGGTTAACTCTCTTATCTTTTTAACTCTTCACTAAAGTTAACTAATCTCCTCACTTATCTCTTTCCTATGTCCATTTAAAGTTCATAATACAAGCTAACAACTCATTTATCTTGCATTGCAAAAATCTAAATTTTCTTTACCCGAGATCTAATAGCATTCGAATTCTAATTTACACCTATGCTTAAACTTATCCACTTAAACTTATCAACTTCAGCCTAAGTTATTCCCCAAATTCGCACACTACTAAACCCTTCCCAAGTTCTTCTCAACACTACTACAAATATCTAATTTCTCTCGAAATTCACTCCAAAGTTTAGTAACTAAATCTACTCTATTTTTCTATTCCAACTCACCCAGTCTCCTACCCGTTACATTTCTACAATGGCACTCACTCACTCTAACTCACTATACCTCCTAACAAAAAAAAAAATCAGTTTTGATTTCATTACCTATGAGTTGAACCTTCAAAACTTTCTAACTTAACATTATTCCCTAATGCACTCGAACGTTCTTCGTACGAGTTCCCATTCATCTTATTCAACACTCTCTATATCCCTTCGAATCGTATTCTCCTAAGTTCCTTTACAACACATCACTCAATAACCATCTTGTTTGCAAGTTTATCATAACTAATTTAACATCTCTACTTCTAGTCCTCAACATATTACCTTTCTTTGATGTAGGCCGTATGTCCGGGCTCGCGACACTTGAAACACCGAGTAACTTTGGGCCTTGGACAATCTCAGAAAAGATGGCCAGTTTCAAAACAGTTGTAGCATTTATCCGCATACTGTCCACACTCACCTGGATGAGCTTTCAAACACTTAGGACATGACAAATATCTTCCCTGTGGCTTCTTTCCTTCTTTCTGGTCATCCAAATACCCGCCTGGTCTCTTAGTTCCTTGAGATTGTGAAGAAGATCCATCTTTGTTTACCTGAGTTGTAATTTTCGTGAACATTTGCCCAGGGACTTCTGCTGGTTTAATACACTTATCAGTGGCCTCTTCCACCTCTAATGCTTTAGCCACCACTCTAGTGAACGATATTCCATCGATCCTGAAAGTTTTTACCAACATATAAATTTTTGGTTTTAGGCCTTGCACGAACTGAAATATCTTATCTTCTTCCCGACTAACTAGGTGGCTGGAAAACCGGGACAAAAACTCAAACTGTTGGATGTACTCTCCTTCAGATTCAGTCTGCTTCAGCTGTAAGAATTCCATTCTCTTGGTAGCTTGGACTGTTCGGTTGTAATATTTGTCATAAAATAATTCTTTAAACTCCTCCAAAGTCATGCCCTGAACATCAGTTGTAACCTTTACCGTTTCCCACCAGCTTTGGGCACTGCTAGATAGGTGATGTAACAACCCCGACGGGATCGCCACATAAACATGACATTCATAATCATTTACTTCTTAATTTCCACATCCTATTCAATATAGGTACTTTTTTTTTTTTTTTAAACTTAAACTTGACTCCTTCATGTTTCTAAAGCTCACTCATCGACAAGTCAGTCGATTAAGTTCAATTGTTAGCTCCAAAACATAATCGGATAAAGAGAAATGTCCTCAAATCATTTGACGTGATTCTACTCGGGTTTGCATGGATTTGCATGCATCGGCTGGCAGGGTGTGCCCATCCGATTTGTCACGTGTACTCCGCATGACTCACTTATCATAGCCTAATAGAAGACATCTTCCGGTGGGCACGTGGGTTTCACATGCTCAATTTAAAAACATTGCCCAGTAGGGGACATCCACCGGTGAATACGAGACAAACACGTGACTCATTAAAATCTCACCCGGTCACTAAACGACAAACATCGTCTTCATCATCCGGTGAATAACAACACTTCCTCCACTGGTCACTAGATGACAAAATAACATTTTTCATCATCCGAAGAAATACTTTACATCCTCCGGTCACTAGGCGACAAAACCATGTTTATATCATCCGGTAAAAGACTCCTTAGATCATCCGGAGACTTTATCACGCTACATCTGCCGATCGCTAAACGACAAGATAGTACGTACATCATTCGGTGAAGGAATTATACTACATCTTCCGGTGACGTCATCCGGAAGACTCAATCTCTTAACTCTCTTCTATTGATATCCGCCGATGACGTCAGCCAGATGGTTACCTCATCCAGCTTCTATCATACGGCAGTAAAACACTATAGCCATCAAACATCTCCATTCGATAGAAAATATCACAACTCACCAAAGAGTAAAAATCATAAACTCATCTAAAATACGCATAGCGGAAGACTCAAAAGAAGCAAATCATCCATAAATCCTTAAAATCGTATTCAGACTCTAAAGACAAACTCTTCAAATCCATATCTCATTGTTATAAGAAATTCTGTTCTAATTGATCATCTGTTCGTGGTAAACTTTTCTAACTTACTATGAGCATAACCAGGGAGTTTAGTCGCCTATCCAGCCTTCACTGTCACACTGGGCAACCTCCAGCTACCGGTCTTAAACTTCTTCATTAAACTTGGTATCCTCACCTGTAAATTCTTCACCTACACCATAAGGTTTAACTATAAGCCTAATGCTTAGTAAGGAATGCATACTGACAAGCATACATGAGTGTACAAATTAAAGAAACATAAGTTCGTAAATCTTTCTTCATTCATGCTCATTTTCATCATTTACATAGCATGTATTAAGGCAGGAAACGAGGAGAGAGAGACAGAGGTACATAATTGATTGCCAATCGGGCAATCATAGTAACGACTAGCTCGGCCTCCACCGGTGGAAGAATTCGCGAACTATCGTGCAGTATTAACTCGGCTTCCACCAGCGTGAGGATTCGCGAGTTTTTCCTGCTGATCCGGTCTCCACCAGTGGGAGAATTCGCGAACCGTACTAATCTTCAACTCGGCCTCCACCAGTGGGAGAATTCGCGAGCCATACTAATCATCAACTCGGCCTCCACCAGTGGGAGAATTCGCGAGCCATACATATCATCAACTCGGCCTCCACCAGTGGGAGAATTCGCGAGCCATACATGGGCCTTGTGAACATATCATAGTCATTTTCCTCCGTTCTGCACTTAATTATGCTTACATTTGTTCTTCATGTTCTAAACTTAATCATAAACAAGCTCATAGCACATGGACGCGAATTTCACAGAGGAATGTCATACTATTTGAACGAGTAAAACCTCATGTAAACCACTAATCATAATCATCAGACAAACATTTCAACAAATTTTCCTAGTAGCACACTTTACATTATTTTCTTCCTCCACCTCAGCGACATTAAACATATTTTCAATTGTGCATATTCAACTCTCAGCAGTTGTCGGATCAGTCAAACGACCTTCAAACGGTGGAGGCTTAAGGCTTCTAAATCGTTTACCACTAGATCCCACTCCTGAGCTGGACCCCGCTGCAAGATTTCCCGGTAAACCTTGATTCATAAAAATTTCCAGCAACTGAGATTGAACATTCAATAAATCCCTAAGTTGCTTATTAGGATCCTCGGGGTGTTCTGGTTCATTTCTAAGTCGTCTGGGTCGTCTGGGGTTTCTCGGCATTTTCTATTCCTGAAAAGGTTAGAAAATCTAATCTTAGAAAGGAACTAACTAAAGTTAAAGAATTACTTACAGTCCATGAAGCACGTTTCATGGCGGCCGGCATTGTCGGGTAATCCTTTGAACGACCCGACCACTTTTGCTCTGATACCATCTTGTAACGCCATCGAACCCACCACAGCTCGGTGCCCTACTTTGCTAACCAATCACGCGTTTAAAATGTAATTTAAAATAATTTCCATAAATATTCGACTTTGTTTTTGGGTTTTTTGAACCCTCAAAAAATGTTGAAAAGCGTGCCAAAAATACGTTTAAAATATGCCGAAAAAAGTTGGGTCAAAACATTTTGGAAATAGGAAAAACAATAATAAAAAAAACGAAAGTTGGGTGTGCTAGGCGCCGCGCCGGCGCGATGCGCGCGAGCCCGTGGCCGATCGATCGGCGCTGGGCGCCGATCCATCGGGCCCTCTCAGGTTCCCTTCGGGCAAAATGCCCAATTTTTGACTTTTTTGACTTTTGCCCACTTTTCTTCATTTTTCTTCAAGCCAAACACCTCTAAATCACCTGAAAATTTAACCACACATTCTCGACACTCCCGACTTCATGCCCCATAATAATCTTAGAAAATCAACTTAAAATAGTTAACGAAAAAATAGAGAAAGGTGAACCCGACATTATTTGTTTTAAAACCAAAACGAACGACATAACGCCTATAATTACCAAAAACCAAAACCTGCAAATCAAACATTTTATAAAACAGTTCCAAAACATTCTTTATAACGTTATAAAACACTGTATTTTATATAAATAAATCTCACGTAACAACCACATTTTACAAACTCTAAAATAGGTAAAAACTATACACCATCTAAAATACCATTTCACCCACATCTTCTTGAAGATCATGGTCGAGAAGTCCCGACAACTGCCTGCACCGGCACGCCCCGTGCGTCTTCGACTGCTCCCAAGTCCTGGCTCACTCGCTTAGCTCACCTGTAACTGCGTCGTTACCTACACCATAGAACACGCACACATACGTAAGCTTACGTTTAGCAAGTAAGGGAAAACAAATATATAAACATGCACACACGACTCTCACACAACCCACAACCCTAACACACATCCGAGTCTAGCTCCCAAGATGCATTTCCACCTGAGTCTCGCTCCCAAGGTTGCACTACCCAATCAGCTGTTACACATCTGAGTCATGCTCCAAAGATGCATTTTCATTTGAGTCTCGCTCCCAAGATGGCACTACCCTATTCTCTAGCACACATCTGAGTCTAGCTCCCAAGATGCATTTCCACCTGAGTCTCGTTTCCAAGGTGGCACTACCCAATCACCTATTATATATCTGAGTCTCGCTCCCAAGATGCGTCTCTCTCCGAGTCTCGCTCCTAAGAGGGCACTACCCAATCACATCTGAGTTCGCTCCCAAGATGCGTCTCCATCCGAGTCTCGCTCCCAGGATGGCAGTACACTATTCCCCTTACCTTTCAAGCTCACACAATCCCTTATGTTTCAAACTCACACTACCCCTTTTTCATTTCAAACTCACCGTTCAAAACCATAATCAAAACTAGTGTTTTTCGTAGTTCGAAACCAATAATGCATGTCACACAAATGCTTAACCAAAAACAAGACAAAGCAACCACACAAACAAATAAACAAGCAAATAAACAAACAATTCCCTACTGTTCCATGGTGTAGGCCCGAAGGCAAAACACAAGCAATCCACTACTTACCTGGTTTCTCGGCACGTGCTCGCTTACCCCACTTAATCCAATTACTGGCTCTTTAACCTAAAAAAATAGGGAATATCAACTTAGTGTCAATCTAAAAGATTCTAAGAAATTACCTAGTATAAAACCAACAAACAACTCAAAGTTTAACCCAAAATTCCTACATTTTCCACCGTCCAACTTCAATCGACCATAACTTTCTCGTTTTTCGTCAGATTTCGACGTGCCACCCCAATCCGTAAACCTCTACACGTTTACTATCCATTGAAGTACTTAAATTGACCATCCAAATAATTTGGCCAACCCGAAATGCATCCAACAGATTCGGCCAGCTAAAGTATAAAAACCAATTATTCCACAAACTTCACTAATACTCTAATCTAACTACCTAAACCACTTAGACTAACATATCTAAGGTTCAATCCATTAAAAGTAGCAAAGAAAAACAGCAAGGGAAAGATAAATTCGGAATCCCCACTTAGGGTTTTCCAAATTCTTCCAAAACTCCACTAAATCCACTAAAAACACCAACAAACTCTACTATTTTGTATACAACCTAAAACCCATCAAAAACTAACCTTAAATCCTTGAAAAATTGATGGAATGAAGGAGGGGAGAGCCTTCAATGGTGGCTGGTCATCGTGGGAAGAAAAGAGAGAAAGAAGAAGGTTTTGTGCATTTTCACATTTAATTTACCAACTTTTATAAATTTCAACTTTTTGCTTTTAATTTTCTAACCAAAATTTTATATAATTTCATGCTTTTAATTTTCTAACCAAAATTTTATATAATTTCAAAACAACCCCCCACCACTTTTCTATCACCTTTTCAACGTGAAAGGCTTCTCCCTTTAAGCCAGTACCTTCTCTTCTTTCATTGGTTCATAATTCCAAATTAACTTTTCAACCTCTCTTTTTGACTTTTCAATCATACTTTTGTCTTTTGACTTTTCCACACTCTTTTCTCTTCTTTTCCTTCACTCCAATGTTGAAGCTTCTAATTTCTTTCCCTTTTGTTCACTTTTATTTTCCTTTAGCTCAATTTCAACTTAACGAAAATTTCTAACCACTCAATCCTAAGGTTTTCACTCAAATTTCTCCTCCAATTGCACTTTTTAGCTCAATAGTTTAGGAAAACTCTAGGACTATTTTTAAACCCTCACAACATCCCTAACCTAGGGCTACGTACTTTACGAATTTTTTTTTTCTTCGGGTGTTACAGATGTAAACTTATCTACAAGGAGTTTGCAAACAAGAAACTCGTTGGATAAATCGTTGCAAGGGAACAAAGTAAAATATTCAGAACGGACTAGGAGGAACGAAAGAGGGTAGATCATTTAATAACCTCAAAGAAATCCATGTGCGATATTAGGGATAAGTGTAGGGGATTGTTAGATTAATTGAAGGCTTAAGATTGGAAGCTGGGCTCAGTGCTTAGTGTCGTACGATTTGAGGAATTCGTGGATTATCAAATGAGGATTTTGTAACAACCCTAATACTGTACCCATTTACTCGTATAAATTTTTCATTTTATTTTACACTTTAAGCGGAAACTAAATCGGAATCGAAGTCGTTAGTGTTGTTTGGAAAACCATTTAAAACATACATAAAATTGTTTAATAAAACAATTAAAACTATTTAATTAAAACTAATTTTAATTAAAAACAACCGGTGTCCACCCTGAAAACAGAGGGCAGCGACCAGGCGCTGCATGCTGGGCAGCATGCAGCGATCGATCTCTGCATGCTGCAGAGATCGATCGCTGCACACTCTGTGCAGCGATCACACAGCATGCAGCGCCTGATCGCTACATGCTGTGCAGCATGCAGCGCCTGATCGCTGCACACTCTGTGCAGCGATCCACCACTGCCAACGATCGCAATCTCTCTTTCTCTTCATCACTCTCTTATGCCATTTCTTTTTTTTTTTTCCAAGTGCTCTCTGGAGAAAACCACAATCAGATCTGCTCTCTGGAATCCGATTCCAGAGAGCAACAATTCCTCAAATAACACAATATTTTATACGCAATAAAACTTCTTAAAAACGAACTGCATGGATACGTTTAAAAGTTCTCTAATCCTCCTGTTTCAAATTCCAAGCAGTTCCAGTAAAAACTATCAAAACACCGATTATAAACAGATTTCTAAAAAAACGTTTAAAACATCAAATATAAACTTAACATCTAACCATATCCAACATGTTCGTCTATACATACGTGTCATCCATTAAATCCCACAAAATACTTACACCGACTTCCCCACGGGTCAAAACGCGCCGACTGCTCAGCACACTCCCACGGGCCATTATCCATCAACTGCCTCAGACATCAGAAGGAGGAACGTCATCCTCACCTGGATCTACGTCACCTATAACGTCACCTACACCATACAGACATCTATGAGATAATTAAATCTCAGTAAGCTTCGTAAATGCAGATGCATGCGTGCGTATGCCATTCAGAAAACATGCTCAGATTCAGATACAGAAACAGATTCATTACGTCGTAGACAGTATATCACCGAGATCTCATCCCCCTAACCGATGGGGGCCCATCCAGCGGTCAGACTACCCCGTGCGGTTAGAGGAGGGGGGAACATGCTTACAACGCGTACAGCCGTGCCCGAGCCCCACCTCGCGTGACCAGATAACAGATTACGTTCATTAATTACAGTACATGAGATGTGGTATCGGCCAGACCCTTAATCGGCCCGCACGATAGATCAAGAGCCTCCAATTTCTGGGCCACATAGTTTTCAAAAAACATCGTGCAGTGCAGAAATTCGTTTTCATGCCAAGTTAAAATACGTGATGCATGAACAGTTCAATATAAAAGTAAACAAACAAGCATGCGTACCATCAAGACCGTAAATGAAATAACCTACAAAACGTTTAAACCTAACTACCCAACCAAAGCAGTTAAAACAATCAATCCTCCAAGATCCTCGACGCTGAATCGAAGTACGGTGTAGACCAATCGGTCAGAGTAAGTCACGAGAACTTACCTTGAGCGCGCTGAATCTCAAGCTTCGTCCACGGGAGTCGTTCACCTAAGCAATTCAAAGCGTTTATCGTTAAAACGAATTCAACGAAACCTTAACTAAGGAATTCCTTAAAACTTCCAACTCATCAAATCGAGATACTTAAACGACTAATTCATGCTCGATGATCCAAAACTTCAATTAACGAGTTTTTCCCCAAAAAACCCGAAAATCTCTAACTTTTTAACATTTTCACAAATTTATTTAACTTCATCCAATAACATCAAATACGTCCAATATATACTTTATTACAGCTAACCTATTAATTACGAACCCTAAATCTCGATTTCTAATAAAACCCTAACGAAACCCTAACTTTAAAACGATCCGAGAATTGAAAACTAACGCTATAGAATCATAGATCCATACCTAGGATTGCGATTGGAGGAAGAATCACGAAGAACGGAGGAAGAACGGAGGAGAAACGGAGGTCGGAGAGTCGTCGGCCGAGAGGATTGCGTGAGGGAGAAAGAGAGAATTTTGCTCTCTGGAAATCGTGAGAAGCAGGGAAAGAATGAAGAGAAAAGATGATTTGTTTTGTTTTATAATTTTAACTTTGTAAATTGCCGTTTTGCCCTTATCTCTTAATTCTATTGGTTTCGTCTCTCGTTCTGTTAATCGGCCAACTATTCGGTTTCGCCAAATTTCCTTATTGCACCGACAAGTCTAACTTATTATCTGGAATATAACAAAACTGTCCGTTCGCAATTTGGACCACGTTTACTATTTTTACTAAAACATCCTTCATATTACGAGAAATGTAATTACTCGGAATATAGCGTTTAATCTCCGAAAATTCCCATAATTTCCTTAAAATTCCTATTAATTGTTAGGATCGAAATGACGCTTTCTTTTCGTGAAACAGACTTGGTTTGACATATGTTACGAAAAATGCCATTATATGATAAAACAATAATATAATATATAAATTCCAAAATCCGTACAAGCCGGATATTACAGATTTACACCAAAAATTATGTAAGTAAACTTGGAGGTGAAATTAAGTTAGAGAATTTCAAAAGTTTGACTTGTATTCAACAAGTCGAGGCCAATGAATATGTAAATGATTTAAGATTGGAATGAATATTTAGAGTAATTCAATGGCAAAACTTAGGGACTCGACTGTGCTCGCAGTTAATACAGATTTAGGTTGGACATATGAGCATAATGTAGATAGTATGAGAATTTCAGTAAAGGGCATAGCAGGAGAACCCCTTTAAGGTAGCTTAGAATGAACTGTGATGTTTATAGGATCTTATCTACGAAGGAACCAGGATCTTAAGAGAGTAGGGACACCGGCACTCAGTTGGACTCATTGAGATCTTGAAGTACAATGATGATACAGTTTGAAAAGTGTGGCAATGTAAACTTAGTTGAGAAACCCACACCAAAATGGTCGCCGATGATCGGCGAGTTGCCCAAGGAAATGTACGACTTGGGGTAATAATGATGAAAAGGTTTAGGAGGGATCATTATTGGAGTAAATGTGAGAAATTTAGTAGATGTACGTTTTGACTATGATTGAGGTCGATGAATTTATGTAGATGTTGGCTTGTAATCCAAGAGTTAGTAGAAACCTTTAGATGATAGTAAACCCAAAAAGTGATAGGAAGCTTAGGGATGACTATTGCCTAAGGAAGTAACTAGAGGAGACCTGAATATAAGGTCAGTTAGAAGAGTTGGAGAGTTTGGCGTTTGGATGATTAAGTATAGGCCAAAGCGTGCGTGAGTCGTTAAGTGTCAAATATACAGTAAGGATCGTTTGTTTGGGACTTAAGAAATTTGGTAAGGCTTGATGCATAAGCAAGGACATGCTTAGCTCAATTGGTTAGGAGGCTAAGGAGGTATCATTGGGATTTTAGGAGTTTTAATTTGGAACCATAGGGATAGATCCCAAATATGGATGAGATCAAAGTTCTTAAAGAGAGACTCAAAATTTTGGAGAAATGAAGGGAAGACACTTGAAAAGAACAGAGTATTGTAAGTTGAAGCATAAGGCCGCAAGATATGAGACAAAAATATCAAGGACTATAAGTTAAGTAAAATTTTGAGGACAAAATTTTAATTAAGGCGGATGGAATGTAACACCTGGTTTTACGAGATTTTAGAATTTCCACTATATAGTGGCATTTTGGTAAATATGTTCAACTAAGCCCGTTTTGCAAACAGAAATTTTTATTGGAACCTTATGAGTAAATTAAAATATCTGAAGGAATAAGAGAATTTTTGGAGATGTAACGCTGATTTTACAAGGTTTTGATATTTTCATAATATAAAAGGGTATTTTAGTAAAAATAGTAAACTAGACCTGTTTTGTAAAAGGAAAGTTTTATTAGAGCCATAGTAATAAATCAGAATTTTTTGTGAAATAAGAAAATTTGAAAAAACCGAATCGGTGGACTAAATAACGAGATAGTTGAATATTAAGTTAAAAAGGGCAAACGAGTAATTTAACAAGTCAAATTTTAATGTTTTAAATAATCCTATCCCCCTCCATCATGGTTCACTCTGCAGAATGAAAAGGAGAAGTTCTCCTTAGGCGATTCTTCCTCCTCCCTCGATAGTTCCTTCACGGTTCAACGACCTGCTCCTCCGATCGATCAATTTCCTTCTCGTTTTCTTCCTAAATCATAGCCCTAGGTGAGGTTCTATACTTTTTGATAGTTAGTTGCCGGTTTTTAAGGTTTTAAATAGTTATGGTTTCGTTAGGGTTTTTGTAAAATTGTTGAATTAGGTTAAAAATCGTTGGGTTCACCCCATTTATGTATTGGACGTATTTAGTCGATTTATTGTTGATTGTTAGAGTTTTTGGTTGTTGGAGGTTTTGAAAACTTCATTAATGGAGGTTTTGAAAACTTCATTAATGGAGGTTTAGATATGTCGAGCGCGAATTGCTCGATAAAATATCTCAATGAGTTAAAATAGAGTTTTAGGAAATTCCTTTAGCTAGGAGTTTCGCTAGTCTTCCAGATTCGATGTTCTAAGTCTGATTTTAATGATAATTTCTATGAATTGGTTTAGATGACGAAGCTCAAAACGAGGCGCTCGATTTGCTAAGGACATCAAGTAAGTCTTCGTGACTCGTTTGGCCGATCCGGCCTACGCCATAAGAGTGTTATTGTTTGAGGATATTGGTGAATTCAATAGTTGTAGCATAAGTGGTTGGGTAGTTTAAGTGTGATTGTCATAGTGTGTTTACTAAGATTTATCGTCGTTTTCTATGATTATTTATAAATTGTGCAATATGAACTGTACATGCATCACACTCTTTTAAAATAGCATGAAAATGAGTTTCTACACGAGTTTTACGAAAGGAAATGAATTAATGTAAGGAAACGAAAGCACGTAATCCCAGTCACGACGAGGTGGGGTTCAGACATGGTTGTGTAGTTGGTGAAGCATGTTTTTCCCTCGGTAGATGGAAAGGGCTGTCTAACCGCCAGACGTGCCCTCTCTATCTGGTGATAGTAGACTTCGATGACATCCCTTTATGTAACTAAATGATCCCGATGATTGCATGATTTTATGAATGACATATGCACAGCAAGCATTCGCATTTACATAGATTTACTGAGCTTGTAGCTCATAGAATGTCTCTATGGTGTAGGTGATTTCGAAATAAGTGAGGACGATATTCCTCCACCCGAAGCATGAGTCGGTTGATGGAGGGTGCCCGTGGGGGTGCGCTGGGCAATCGACGCGTATTTTGACCCTTGGGGACATATATAAGTATTTTGGGTTACATTGGGTAGAAAATGTGTAAATAGTGTATTTAAGTTGTTGTAAGGATTAGTTGGAATTTGATGTTGTTAATGGAAATGTTTTAATGATTTTGGAATTTACTGGAACTGCTTGGCGATTTTCAAACTTCATGGGGATTTTGTTTAGTTTTCAAACGGATCTACACAGTTCATTTTCGTGAAAACTTACTTTGTTTTAAATACGTCTTTAGTCAGTTTTGAGTGAAATTATGAAGAATGTACGGGTATCGGGTGACTTTATGTTGAAATGTATTGTACGATGAATGAAGTGTAGGTATAGTTTTTATGAAGTATAGTAGTTAGATGTAGGTTGAAGAGAAGAAAAAATGGTAAGTGGAACGTGAGGTAAAGGGAAAGAAAAAAGGGGCAGCTCTCTGGATAAAAATTCAGAGAGCTAGCCGATCGATCGCCTGTGGGGGCGATCGATCGGCTGGCTTGCTGTGGCAACGCTCTGGTTTTTTTCCAGAGCGTGTGCCGATCGATCACCTGATGAGGGCGATCGATCGGCTGAGTATGATCGCCAGGGGCGATCGATCAAGCGATCGATCGCCTGACATATAAATGACACAGCCGATCGATCGGCTGAAATGGCCGATCGTCGGCTATATAAATTTCAGAAGAAATGCCCATTTTGCCACGGCTTTTGCACTGTGTTTTCTGCAGTTAAATTTATTGTTTTATTTGAATGATTTTTAAACGATTTTAACAATCAGAGACTTTGACTTAGAGGTTTAAAAAGACAATTTTTTTACGGGAATTCAAGGGTATAGGATTAAGGGACATTACACCGAGAAATGGACTTTGTCATTGAAATTATTCCAGGCTCGGCGCTTGTGTTTAAGAATCCTAATAGGATGGCGCCGGTTGGGTTAAGGGAATTACAAGCCCAGTTGAAAGAGCTAATAGACAAGGGTTTTATACGCCCGAGCGTTTCTCCTTGGGGCGCTCTGGTGTTGTTTGTGAAGAAGAAGGACGGCTCCTTAAGGATGTGCGTGGATTACCGTGAGTTGAATAAACTGACTATAAAGAATAAATATCCATTGCCAAGGATTGATGACTTGTTTAACCAATTGCAAGGAGCCACAGTATTTTCGAAGATTGATTTACGTTCGGGGTATTACCAGTTGAAAGTTAGAGCCGGGGATATACCAAAAACTTCCTTTAGAACACGTTATGGACACTATGAGTTTATGGTTATGTCCTTCGGATTGACGAATGCCCTGGCAGCATTTATGGATCTCATGAACAATGTGTTTTGGGAGTTCTTGGATAAGTACGTGATAGTGTTCATAGACGACATTCTGATATTCCCGAAATGACAACGATCACGCATCGCACTTGAAAGCTGTGCAAGTGCGAGTTTTGGCTGAATCAGGTGAATTTCTTAGGCCACATCATTTCGAAATAGGGTATTTTGGTGGATCCGGCTAAGATTCAAGCCGTAAGGGAGTGGCCTCAGCCGAGGAATGCAAGTGAAGTAAGAAGCTTTGTAGGCTTGGCTGGATACTATCGGAAGTTATAGCTAAGCCTCTGACGAGTTTGACAAGGAAAGAGGTGAAATATGAGTGGCCTAAAGCCTGTGAAGAATGTTTTCAGACCTTGAAACAGAAGTTTACCACAGCGCCATTGTTGATTCTATCCATGGAGAATGGTGTATTCAGTATCTATTGTGACGCGTCCAAAGTAGGATTGAGATGCGTATTGATGCAAGATGAAAAGGTCATTGCCTACGCCTCTAGGCAATTGAAAAGTTATGAACAGAATTATCCCACGCATGACTTAGAATTGGCTGGAGTAGTTTTTGCATTAAAGATATAGAGCCACTACCTCTACGGACAAAAGTACGAAGTGTTTTCGGACCATAAAAATTTGAAGTACCTCTTTACGTAAAAGGATTTAAACATGAGGCAAAGGAGATGGTTGGACGTGAAGGACTACGACTTCAAAATTAAGTACCATCTAGGAAAGGCGACTATGGTGGCGGACGCATTGACTAGGATGACTAAGACCGTGGAGTCAGTTGTTTGTTGTAAGCTAGCTTCATTGAGAAAAGAGATCCAAAGGTTTGAATTAGAGGTAGTTTCTAAACTTTTGACCTTACTTAGAGACTTGACAATCCGGCCCACTCTTTTGGACAGAATTAAAGAAGCTCAACAGATAGACTCGGAAGAAAAGGAGGTTATTGTGGCCAAGTTGATGGATATGTAATATCCGGCTCGTACGGATTCTTGAGAATATTATTATTATATTATTGGATGGCATTTTTGTAAATATGTCAAATCAGGTCCGTTTTACGAAAAGAAAGCGTCATGACGATCCTAACAATTAATAGGAATTTTAAAGAAATTTAGGGAATTTTCGGAATAATGTCGATATATTCCGAATAAATACGCTTTTCGTAATATAAAGGACGTTTTAGTAAAAATAGTAAACGAGGTCTGATTTGTGAGCGGACAGTTTTAATAGAACCCAGATCATAAGTTGGATTTATTGGCGACATAAGAAATTCGAAACGGTTGAAAACACGAGAGGTAGTGACGTTCAATAAATAAATAAACTAATTAAAATAAATAATGAAATAAAATAAAAATAAAAATTAAAATTAAAATCTAATTTTAGTTAAAAATAAAACAGAATGGCTTCGTGCCATTCTGTTCTTCACCGCGACCCGACGAAGCCGACGACACCCGACGACGAGGAGAGACGAGCGACGGTTTCCGACGGCCACCGCCGGTGGTTTCCGGCGCTCTCCGGCCAGACGACGGCAGCGTGCGACTCCGGCCTGTCTCGCGCACAAACCGAACCGGTAAGCGGTTTTCTCCCTGTTTTCGGTTCGATTTAAGGCCGCGAAGAACGAGCTCGATTGAGCTCTGATTTCCGGCGGCTTTTGGCCGTTCTTGGCGTCAAATGACCGGGTTTAGGCCGGCGAAGGTCGCCTGGCCGTGAGGTGCCCGAATTGGGCAAAAATCAGTGAAGCCCGAATTAGGGCAATTCGGGTTTGTGGTTTGAAACTTCGATTTTAGGTTAGTTTATGTTAATTGGATGTTAAAAGGATAGATTAGTGAGGAATTGAGAGAGTTTTGATGAAAAATCGAAAAAGAGAAATTTTGGGTAAAGGGGCAGTTTTGGGTTTTTGATAAATTGACCTAGCTCCGGTCGTTTGTTTTAAAATTCCTTTTGGCAGATTAAAATAGGTTATTAGAGGAGTACGTGGCCGCTGGAATCGTTCGATTCCGATAACCGACGCGAAAGTTACGCGCGTTCGAAGTTTTAGGTCGGTTTTTACCCAACCCGAATTAGTGGCCTGTTAAGTTAGGTTTTAATTGGATTAGACTAGAAATAGTAATTTGAGCGTAATTGGAGAATGTAGGCTTGATTTTAATGAAGTCTGAATGTTTGACATAGGTCGAGCCATATGTGACCGGATGTGCCAAAACCAGCAAGCTACGGACGACAGGTAAGTTTTCGTGACTTACTTTGACCAATCGTCTACACCATACTTTGATGTCGCATCGAGGATCCTTGAAGAGTTGTTTGCTTTAAATCGCTTTTGGTTGGGTAGTTAGGTTTAAATTGTTTATATGGTATGCTCTGTCTATATGTGTATAGGTTGATTGTTGAGTTTTGATGGTATGCTCTGTCTATATGTGTATAGGTTGATTGTTGAGTTTTGATGGTATGCTCTGTCTATATGTGTATAGGTTGATTGTTGAGTTTTGATGGTATGCTCTGTCTATATGTGTATAGGTTGATTGTTGAGTTTTGATGGTATGCTCTGTCTATATGTGTATAGGTTGATTGTTGAGTTTTGATGGTATGCTCTGTCTATATGTGTATAGGTTGATTGTTGAGTTTTGATGGTATGCTCTGTCTATATGTGTATAGGTTGATTGTTGAGTTTTGATGGTATGCTCTGTCTATATGTGTATAGGTTGATTGTTGAGTTTTGATGGTATGCTCTGTCTATATGTGTATAGGTTGATTGTTGAGTTTTGATGGTATGCTCTGTCTATATGTGTATAGGTTGATTGTTGAGTTTTGATGGTATGCTCTGTCTATATGTGTATAGGTTGATTGTTGAGTTTTGATGGTATGCTCTGTCTATATGTGTATAGGTTGATTGTTGAGTTTTGATGGTATGCTCTGTCTATATGTGTATAGGTTGATTGTTGAGTTTTGATGGTATGCTCTGTCTATATGTGTATAGGTTGATTGTTGAGTTTTGATGGTATGCTCTGTCTATATGTGTATAGGTTGATTGTTGAGTTTTGATGGTATGCTCTGTCTATATGTGTATAGGTTGATTGTTGAGTTTTGATGGTATGCTCTGTCTATATGTGTATAGGTTGATTGTTGAGTTTTGATGGTATGCTCTGTCTATATGTGTATAGGTTGATTGTTGAGTTTTGATGGTATGCTCTGTCTATATGTGTATAGGTTGATTGTTGAGTTTTGATGGTATGCTCTGTCTATATGTGTATAGGTTGATTGTTGAGTTTTGATGGTATGCTCTGTCTATATGTGTATAGGTTGATTGTTGAGTTTTGATGGTATGCTCTGTCTATATGTGTATAGGTTGATTGTTGAGTTTTGATGGTATGCTCTGTCTATATGTGTATAGGTTGATTGTTGAGTTTTGATGGTATGCTCTGTCTATATGTGTATAGGTTGATTGTTGAGTTTTGATGGTATGCTCTGTCTATATGTGTATAGGTTGATTGTTGAGTTTTGATGGTATGCTCTGTCTATATGTGTATAGGTTGATTGTTGAGTTTTGATGGTATGCTCTGTCTATATGTGTATAGGTTGATTGTTGAGTTTTGATGGTATGCTCTGTCTATATGTGTATAGGTTGATTGTTGAGTTTTGATGGTATGCTCTGTCTATATGTGTATAGGTTGATTGTTGAGTTTTGATGGTATGCTCTGTCTATATGTGTATAGGTTGATTGTTGAGTTTTGATGGTATGCTCTGTCTATATGTGTATAGGTTGATTGTTGAGTTTTGATGGTATGCTCTGTCTATATGTGTATAGGTTGATTGTTGAGTTTTGATGGTATGCTCTGTCTATATGTGTATAGGTATGTGTAGTTGATTGTTGAGTTTTGATGGTATGCTCTGTCTATATGTGTATAGGTTGATTGTTGAGTTTTGATGGTATGCTCTGTCTATATGTTTACTGTTATATGAACTGTTCATGCATCACGTATTTCAAATGGCATGAAAATGATTTCTGCACGAGTTTTCAAATGAAATGAATAATGAACGAAAATACGTAATCTGAAAGATCACGCGGGATGGGGCTCAGGCATGGCTGTAGGGTTTGTGAGCATGTACCCCCCTCCTCTAGATCGAAAGTGGTAGTCCGACCGCGGGATGTATCCTTTCCATTTAGAGGGCTGATATCTCGGTGGCAATATGTATGAAAGGATCTGATATGTCTGATGAGCATGATTTTCTGAACTTCATATGCACGACACGCATGCATCTGCATTTACGTAGCTTACTGAGATTTCCATATCTCATATGTGTCTGTATGGTGTAGGTGACGTTCTAGGTTACGTTGACCAAGTGAGGATGATATTCCTCCTCCTGACGTAGGAGCAGCTGATGGATGATGGCCGTGGGAGTGCGCTGAGCAGTCGAGGCGTTTCACGACCCGTGGGGACGTAGGTATTTTGGGATGTTCTGAGTGGAAAATGTATAAATAGAACATATTAGGATGTTCGGAATCTGTTTAGTTGATTGATTGATGTTTAGATGGTTTGGTTCGGGTTAGTGGATAAAATAGGTTTCGATGTTTTGATGGACTTGTTTTATAAAACGTTTTGTTAAGGTTTTATCTAAAGATTAATGGAACTGCTTGGTATTTTCTTTTGAAACAGGAGGGATATGTTCGGTTTTTAAACATAACCACGCAGTTTGTTTTCACGAAAGTATGTTTTAACCACGTTTAATATATGTTTATATCTCAAGTCGTTTTGAGTGAGATTATGGAGATGTAGAAGTATCTACGGATTAAAGTTAAGTTGTATTGTTAGGTGTATGTTTGTGATGTGGATGGAATTTGTGGTATAGATAGAAATGTGTTAGTGAAATGGTGAGTTTTGTAATTGCTTTAAACGTTTTATTCAATTGATTTTAAATTGTTTTCAAATTGTTTTCCGTATAAACGCTAATGATAAAAGAAAAATAAAAATTTCGTACGGGAAATTAGGGTACAGTGTCTGGGTCGTTACAGGATACGTCTTTCGAATTCAGTTACTCGGAGGATGACATTATAAGGTTTTGGGGCCGTTGGTATGTTCCGCAGGATGAGGAGTTGAGGAAGTTGATCATGGCAGAGGCACATTCGTCGTCATTCTCAATGCATCCAGGTAACACCAAGATGTACCGAGATTTGAAAGTGCAGTATTGGTGGTCCAACATGAAGCGTGAAGTAGCGAGTTACGTACAATCCGGCCTAGTTTTTCAGCAAGTAAAGACAGAGCACCAAAGGCCAAGTGGAATGTTACAATCTCTACCGATTCCCGAGTGGAAGTGAGATCATATTACGATAGACTTCGTGGTTGGGTTACTGAGGATGGTAAAAGGGCATGACAATATATGGGTCGTAGTGGATAGGTTGATGAAGACAGCTCATTTCTTACCTGTGAAGATGACCTACACGATGAATCACTTCACAGAACTGTATGTCCAAGAGATTATAAGGTTGCACGGGATTCCAGTGTCGATTGTTTTGGACCGGGATCTTAGATTTACTTCGAGGTTTTGGAAAAGTTTACAAGGCGCCTTGGGAACTAAATTAACGTTTAGCACAACATTCATCCCTCAGACCGACGGACAATCTGAGAGGACGATTCAGATACTCGAGGATATGCTGAGGGTATGTGTGTTAGAGTTTCAAGCGTCGTGGAGCCGGTATTTACCGTTGGTTGAATTTGCGTATAACGATAGCTACCAGTCTACAATTGGTATGGCTTTGTACGAAGCACTATATGGTAGAAAGTGCAGGTCGCCACTATATTGGGATGAAGTGGGCGAAGCTAAGTTGATTGGTCCGAAAATTTTGCAACAGCTATCTGAGAAGGTTGCTATAATCAGGCAAAGGTTGGAAACTGCACAGAGTCGCCAAAAGAGCTATGCAGATCGTAGGAGGTGAGATTTGGAGTTTGTGGTTGGAGATGAAGTGTTCTTGAAAATTTCACCGTTCAAGGGCGTGGTCCACTTTGGTAAACGGGGGAAGTTGAATCCACGGTTCGTTGAACCGTTTCCGATTACTTAGAGCATTGGAGCTACAGCATACTAGCTTCAGTTGCCGTTGTTTATGGGTGGTGTACATAACATCTTCCACGTGTCGATGTTGAGGAAATGTGTACGAGATCCGACGCACGTGGTAGAACCTGTTAATCTTGAGATACAATCGACCTTGACTTATGAGTAAAGATCGATGCAGATTCTGGAGTCTTTAGTTAAGGTCCTGCGTAACAAAGCGATCCCACTGGTTAAGGTGTTGTGGAGAAATCAAAACATAGAGGAAGCGATGTGGGAGCGTCAACAAGACATCATGGACATATATCCAGATTGTTCAGGTACGCAATTTTGAGGACAAAATTCTAAATAAGGAGGGTAGGATGTAACACCCGAAAATTTTGGTTTATTGGTTTTGAGTTTTAGGTTTTCAGGTTTTTGATTTTTAAACTTTATAGTGTTTTAATTAGTAAAAAATTAGTAAATTAAGCCCGTTTTGCGAACAAAAAAGTTTTGTTAGAACCTTAAGAATAAGTTGGAATATTAGGAGGAATAAGAAAATTTTGGAGAAACCAAATCGATAGGTTAATTAACGAATTTAAACGAGATTTTGAGCAAAGGGCAAAACGATAATTTACAAAGTCAAAATATTTATAAAACCTAAATACCCCCCATCAGTTTTCTTCTCTTCTTTGTGAAACACTTCTCCGGAGCTCCTTAGGCGACTTCCCTCCTCCTCCCACGCCGTTGCTCCACGCCGGCGATTCATCATTTTCTGGCAAGTTTTCTCCTCTATTTCTTCAACAAATCAACCTTCTAGGTAAGTTCTAAGCATTAGGCAAGTGTTGTTTTGTTTTAGGCTGTTATTCGGTTAGGATTAATTTGAGCTATGGTTGAGAAATCGTAGGTTTTGTTAGAAATTGATAATTTAACGATATTATTGCCCATTGATGATGCATTTGTTGGTAGTTAGGTAGATTGAAGGAATTAATGGTAGGAGCCTTGATTAGTTTTGAATTCGATGGTTTAGAGTCGTTGCTAATGGTGTGTTGTGAAATGCCTTAGGTAACCCAAGCTCAAAGGACAGTGCTCAGCATAGCAAGGACGCTAGGTAAGTGAGTGTTAGGTTTCCGGCCCTTAAGACCCTATGTCGTATCAATGTTAGAATTGTGTGTTATGATAATGTTTAATAGTAGTAGGGATTTTTGGTGAGTCGGGTAGCCTAGGACAGAGCGTTGGCTATTAGTTAAGAGTTTTGTCTGCCTACGGGCTATAAACGTTAAAGGAACGTTAGGAGTCGTTTTTGATGAATGTGTACGTGTATATTTCCTCATGCATCATGTTTTCTGAATTATGCATACGAACTATTTTACGAGCATGCTTTTATGAAAATTGAAATAAAGAATGATAATGAACTAAGGATCTCACGTGTTATGTCTTGTGTTCTCACGGGGCAAGGCATGCTTCTTACGGGTTAAGACATGGTTCTCATGGGGCAAGTATGTGGTCTACTGAGTAGACGATTGTGTTAACGTTAAAGAAATGAAACGAAACGAACGTGTTTTACAAATGTCATGCATTTATGTACATGTTATGTTTAGTGCACTCATTACTAAGCATTAGGCTTAATGTGTTTATCGTATGATGTAGGTGACGAGAACGAAGGTGAGGAACTTCCTCTCGATGATCAGGCATAGGTTGTCTATGGGTGGAACTCGTGGCGATGGGACGTGTTTTGGCCAGGTTTAATGATCCGTGGGTGTACTCCGAGATCTTCTTGGTAAAGTTGTAAGTAAATATGGGAGGTATAGGAGTAGTCAAACGATGATTGGTTGTTGATGGTTTTGGCTTTGAGATAACAGGTATTTTGGGTGGTTGGTTAGTTGGGTTCATTTGTATGGTATTTTGATGAACTTTCGTTGCGTATAGTCGAAATTGATGAATGAATGATGTTAAATAGATCTCTATTTGTGAAATTACGGGATGCTTGTGATTAGGTATAGTTCTGGTTGGAGGTAAGTTATAGGGTTATTGTAACCCCGAGAATTTCCTGTAACGCACGTATGTCCTAGAATATACGGTTAGGAGGGTTTATTGTTAAAGGGTAAAAGGATTGAAATTAAGTCATGCAAGCAAAAGAAGAGAAATGGTTTGACAATTCAAACCAAACCATTTTGAAAAGTCAAACTTCCAAAGAGAGAGTTGAATAGTCAAACAACCAATAGGAAATTTTTGTAAAGAAAATAATTGAATAAAAAGGGGGGAAATTAAAGTGAATCACGTTGGAGGTTATTAAAGAGAAAGAGAAGAAAGAAAGAAAGGTGGTGAACAATTCAAACCAAACCATTTTGAAAAGTCAAAAGTTTTGATAACCAATAGAAATTTAACAAATTATGAAATAAATGAATGAAAAGTGGGGATAAAAGAAGCCAATCACGTTAGAAGATCAAGGGAGAAAAGGTGAGGATGATTTTGGAATTTTAAAGAAATTTGTGGTGGGAATTAAAAAGTGAAAAGAAATTTTGGTTAAAAAGACAAAATTTAGAAAAATTAATCCATCTTCTCCCCTTTCTTCCTCTTCACGAACCAACAGAGTGTGGCGCCTCCCTCCTTCTCCTTTCCATAATTTTTCAAGGTTTAAGGTGAGTTTTGGTTGGGGTTTTTAGTTTTATACACTTAGGGGTTGTTTTTAGTGGTTTTTGGGTAGTTTTGGTGAAGATTGCATGGGGTTTGAAAGCCCTAAATGGTGAAGTCCGAATTTTGGGATTTACTGGTGGTTTTCTTCCTTAATTTCATGATTAAGAGGTTAGATGAATTGGTTTAGGTGATTTATGGAGTTAGATGAAGAATTTGGAAGGAGTTTGGAAAAAATAGGATTTTTCATTTAAGGTGGCCGATTCTGTTGGCTGGATTTTCGGATTGGCCATTGAGTTTATTTGGTTAAATTGAGTGTTTCAATGGATAGTAGACGTGTAGAGGTTTCCGAATTGGAGTGGCACGTCGAAATCCGTTGAAAAATGAGAAAGTTATGACCGTTTGAAGTTAGACAATCAATTTTGGGGTAAAAAAAATCGGGTTTTGAGTTAAGTTGTGAGTTTAGGTTGAAAAGTGTGATTAGTCTAGTTAGAAAAATCCTTTATAATTTATTTAGGGTTTTCTAAGTGAAATTTTCCTATTTGGTTAGGTAATCGAGCGTGTCGTTTGGTGAGACGAAGTGACGAAACATCTTTGGAGCAACCAGGTAAGTAGTGGAGTGCTTGTTTGTTGCCTTCGGGGTGAGACGAAGTGACGAAACATCTTTGGAGCAACCAGGTAAGTAGTGGAGTGCTTGTTTGTTGCCTTCGGGCCTACACCATAGAACGGTAGGGAATGGTTGTTTGTTTGCTTGTTTTGCTTTGTGTCATGCATTGTGTTTCATGCATCATTGTTTTCTAAACTACGAAACCATGTGTTTTGCATACTTGAGTGGTGAGAATGAAACGAAAAGATAAGAATTGATTGCAACGTGGTCTCGAAGTAGAATAGCTTCGTCGGGCTAGTGGCTCGTTGAGCACCCCGCGAGGGATTCTATTCGAGATGCTATGCTAATGTATGTAATGTGCCGTGAGTATGAATTCCTCGACTTGTTCGTGCTTGAAGGCACAATGAGGATTCTACGATCGATTGGGGGAGATTCGTGTTGGCCGTCCCAGACTGTGTTAGGACGTGTGCCTCCGGTCTTGCTCCGTGAATCAAGGTGTGGCCGTCCTGGACTGTGTGGGGGCGTTGCCTACTTGATTCACCTGGAAGTGAAAGATAAATGCAACCGAAATGAAAAGAAAACAACAGAGTGTGTAGAAACTGCATGTTAGGGTTGAGTCGAGCATTTAGTATGTATCGTGCATTATTTCCCTACTTGCTAAGCGTTAGGCTTACCTTTTTGTGTTGTATGGTGAAGGTGACGAGTTCTTCACAGGTGAGATAGACGAGACCGCTGAGGATTAGGCTGCAGTCGGAGGAGTACGGAGTCCGCCGGTGCAGGTAAGAATGTGTTTTGAAACTAAGTTAGAAGTTAGAAAAAGTGGAAAATTGTTGTAAATGCTGTTTTAACTATTTTGGAGATTTTATTGTAAATGATTTTGTTTTGTGAGTCGATTGTGTTTGAAAATATTTTCATACTGGCCATAAATGTTTGGGGTTTGAAATAGTATGTTTTTGGTTTTATAGTTTCAGGTTTTGGTTTAACAAATTTTAGGCATTACGCCGTCCGTTTTGATTTTAAACTAAATAACGTCGGGTTATGTTCGTTATTTTTTTAATTTTTCCTATTTCCAAATTATTTTAAACGTCGTTTTAAACACGGGTTGGGTTTGAATTGTGACGCATCTAGCCGAGGCAAGCCGGGGCGGGTTCGGGGTGTTACAGTTATATTGCCCATTTTATAGAGGAAAAGTGGATTTAGAGTTACGGTCGATTTAACTAAGTTGTCAAGTTTTTAGGTAAAAGGGAACATCCATCGATTTTAGTCAGTGAGAACATTTACCGATTTTAAGTGTGAATCGGTCAGGTATGTCGACCCCATCATTGAGTCTAAGTGTGAATCGGTCGGGGTTGTCGACTCAAGCATATTGGAGTCCTTTGTATAAATTTTAAGTTAAGTGTTCTGGCAGAGGCTACGTCGACCGATTTTAAGTGTGAATCGGTCGGGGTTGTCGACCCAAGCATATTGGAGTCCTTTGTATAAATTTTAAGTTAAGTGTTTTGGCAGAGGCTACGTCGACCGATTTTAAGTGTGAATCGGTCGGGGTTGTCGACTCAAGCATATTGGAGTCCTTTGTATAAATTTTAAGTTAAGTGTTCTGGCAGAGGCTACGTCGACCGATTTTAAGTGTGAATCGGTCGGGGTTGTCGACTCAAGCATATTGGAGTCCTTTGTATAAATTTTAAGTTAAGTGTTCTGGCAGAGGCTACGTCGACCGATTTTAAGTGTGAATCGGTCGGGGTTGTCGACTCAATCATATTGGAGTCCTTTGTATAAATTTTAAGTTAAGTGTTCTGGCAGAGGCTACGTCGACCGATTTTAAGTGTGAATCGGTCGGGGTTGTCGACTCAAGCATATTGGAGTCCTTTGTATAAATTTTAAGTTAAGTATTTTGGCAGAGGCTACGTCGACCGATTTTAAGTGTGAATCGGTCGGGGTTGTTGACCCCAGCATATTATCGACCGATCTCATTACAAAGGCCCCGTCGACCGATCTCCTTACAGAGGCCGCGTCGACCGTTCTCATTACAGTGGCCGCGTCTACCGATCTCATTACAGAGGCCGCGTCGACTGATCTCCTTGCAGAGGCCGCATCGACCTATCTCGTTAGATAGGCTGCATCGACCGATCTCATTACAGAGGCCGCATCGACCGATCTCATTACAGTGGCCACGTTGACCCAATATTTAGTGTTCTGGTATGGACATCGACCGATTAGAAGGAATGAACCCCAGAGAGTTTAAGATGTTGTCCGATTTTAGTCAGTGTTGACCGAAACCTTGTTCTACGGTTTTTAACACTTGCAACCAAGATTAGTTTTCATGCGAGGTTTCCACATGCATTAAGTCTTCCGCTAAACGAAGCTATTGATCACTAAACAAGAGCAAATAAACAAACAGAATTAAAAACTTAAAATTTTATGGTAATGTACGAGGGCTTAAGTTAAAATTAAGTCACGACAATGCTCTTGGCGGCTCTGACCGGGTTGGGGTCATCACAAAATCAATTGCTCAAAAAAATGGGCATTAGTGCAACGAAGAGTAGTTTGTCCTGCAAATCCAACAAAATTGTTTTATCAAATCAGAGCTTTATGGCTTGGTATCGCGATGAGGGACAATTGGCACGGAAATGTTGGTATCGCGATGAGGGACAATTGGCACGGAAATATCGAATTGTTTAAAAAGATTGTATATTAGCTGTTTGGCGCCATGATGTGGCCATGGGGAACCATAGTGTCAATTAAATGTTTTGGAATGAGTTTAGTTAAAGAAACTTGATTGAATTTCGCATGACAATGATTTTTGTTTACACTTTCTCATACACCATAATTTAAGATAATCATGCGCGTTGTGTATTATTAAATCATTGTGACTTACTGTGAGCAATAAATGTATGACTTTGTAAGCATCAGAATCAAAGTAAAGATACTTACACATGGTATGACATATGTAACCCTACGAGCAAAAGCTAAAGAGATCATGAATTACAAATAATTTCTACTCAAATATATTTTCTAATTGGCTTAAATATAACCGTCTATAGCCCTTGTGTAGCCCATGTGGAATAATTCTAATGAGGTTCCTTTATGACACCCAAAAATATACAGTTCGATGTCTCAAATAATAACGGATGAATATTAATAGTATGATGCCACGCTAAGTAAAATCGTCTCTAGCCTTAAAAAACACAACCTTTTAAGATTATATTTATCAAGGTACGATTTTTATACAACGCAAGAAAAATGACTTAAGAAGCTTAATTCTCCCACGAATTTAAGTACAAAATTCTCAGTTTGATAATGGTCCAATAAAACTGAGCGTAAAACTCTCCAAAAATCAAACCAACATAATTGTACCTTCTGTTTAATTTTAAAAACAATTTCAATGGATAAAGATCAACATATATTTGGATTACTTCAATCACAAGTGATTAACATCAATAAATATGTGTGTGTGTGTATGTGTATATATATATTTATATAATGAACATTTCAACTTTTGAACCGGACAATGAGCAAACCACAAAACTAATCACAACATTTTGATGAAGAAATTTAAAAAAAAAAATGAAATAAGAACAGCTGCAAGCTAGTAAACCGCACAATTTGAATGATAGAGTGTCTCCATATATTGGGTTCTCCTTCACTGAATCTTCAATAAATTCAAGATTGGATCCACCAACTAATACTCCTGCAACTTTGGACAATAGTTAAAGAGATAAACGGTTTAATTTCACCTTTTTCCGATAAAGCTATTGTTAAATGGAAGAACAACTATGGAAAAGTATTCGGTTTTCATCATTCAAGAACGGTTAAACTAGTACTTACTCTAGTTTAGTTATAGTGAGGCGTTTCTTCAATAATTTCTACTCAAATCTAATTCTAATTGGCTTAAATAGTTTCTAAAATAACTAAGGATAATTTGGTTTTTTTAAATTGCAAATAAAATTAGAAAAACAAACTAAAACCACTATTTGTACTCAGTTGAACCCAATTTGGTTTGTGTCAAGTCGTCCTCCTTTCTCTTTACCATTTGGATACTCTTTGTACGTGTATTGGCCAATAAAAATGTTTAGGCCTATGTGAATGAGCTTATCAAAGCTCCGATGAAGAATATGAATGAGCTTATCGAATAATTTTGTAATGTTATTTTTATCTTGATATTCTTTTAATAGAATCTCTAATATTTCCAGAATATACGTCAAAAATTATGTCCAAGTGGCACATCACATTATCCTAACAAAAAAAGCTCTAAAACATAATGGATGTGATGGTTTAAGTGTGCAAAATTGCATGATGTTAACATAAAAATGAAAACTTAGTATGGCAAGTGCAATGTAATCTGATTGCTAATGTGTAATGGTAAATTGTATACATGGAAACTTGATGAATGAAACATGAGCATCTTCGTAGAGTCATGCATGGACAACTTGACATCTCCATTGTTTATGATGAATTTATGATTAGATTCACTTCAAATAATTTTGATGGTGTCCATAGCCGGACTGACCTGTGGGTCTCCAGTGGAATTGGTCACCATGAGTCTGTTTGGTCATATTTTTGGTAAAACCAATTGTCTGTTTTAAACACCATGAACAATAGTCATCGGTTCAATTCTTAGTTTTTGTAGTAAAAAAGAAAAAAATCAAACCTAACCAAGTGGAGTAACCACAAATTGTTTTTCGTGATGATTACACTTTATTATCTATCCAGGTAGCGAAAATCGAGTATATGTGTCTATTGCAGCTATTGTCACAACCTGGAGGTGGGGCAAGAGAAAAATGCTGAGTTGAGCGACTCGATTCTTGGAGATGACTCAACAAGAATTGGTCAAAGTCTACATAGCGAACACATAAAAATAAGATACTGTAAATTTAAATAATCTAATATTATGATTAGCAAGAAATAAAGTATCAGACACATAATATTAATACAGGCCAAAGAAAAATCGCCACCATAGAATAAAGCTCGAGAAAACAAAGAGGAGGACGAAGAAGGAACTCCACTCCTCCATGATTCTAACCTGAGAAATGGAGGGGAGTCTTTCGGGTGAGTGACTAAGTAGGGAACCTTATACTATACTCAAATGCATATCTAAACTGGTTTTATTATTTTCTTTCAAAACAATGATACAGTTATAAAAATACAGTGCATGGGTTTACATTTAAAAATATTTTCCTTTCGTTTTTAAACAGGCTCCAAAAGCCAAGGATTTTCAAAAAAATCCTTCTTTACCGTTTTAAAAACCAGCTCAACAAGCCATGGGTGAGGTAGGTTTTGAAAACATTGATACATGCATAGGTAGTTACACATACACTAAGCCATTACTGTTTTTGTTTGAAAAACAATCCCAGTGAAAAATGAAAGTCATTCAAGGACTCTTTCGGCACACTATTACAAAAAGACGGTGATCTAAAGACCCAATAATGTCTCGTGAGACTAAAAGAAACCAGGACGATGACCCATAGATCCAGCATGTCATCCAGTGGAAGATGACCGATGGTCTGCCACGACACCACTAATACCACTACTTGAATTGTTACATATCATTGGAAAAAGAGTTTACGCAAATTGATCTTCCATAGAGAATGAGAATGGGATTCAGTTACTCATTGTTTCCTTTCAGAGGTGTTGACAGGTTAAATTTAAGTTCATTAAGTTCAAGAAGGATTGGATAATCTTTATGATTTGGCAAATCGTATAAATAGACATGTTATTCTGAGTATGTATGTATGTATGTGTAATACCCAGAAAATCCGTTAAACATAAATTTAAATATAGACATATTTATGTTTGTATTGCTACTTTTCTTTATTCATGAAGTATTTCGGGAAATGATTTATTGTCAAGTTTAAAGATGCAATGATGTTGTGAAACTAATTGAGTAAAAAGATGAAATTAAAGGCGAAATTGAAGGGAACATGTTATGAACATTGATTGGTCGACACTTTTCTTGCAAACTGCAATGAACAAAGAACAACAAGGTTGAAGTGTTTACCAATTGAAAGAGTGGTCGACCAAGCGTCTGAAAAAAGGAGACAACGTCCGCGCGTCCCATGTAAACTAGTGGTCAACTGGACCTAATAAAGCGTTGACCGGTGACATGGGAAATCACATATTTAAAAGAAAACCTAACCCTAAAAACGTATGATTTTGACCGAGAGCCGCAAACTGTCTGCTAGCCTCTCTCAATCTTTGTCAAGTTAAGCTTATTTCACGTTGAAATTGAGTAGGCAGCGATCCCCAAATGGTCATAAGAATAAGAAATGATCGATTAAAGTTTCATTTGCATCTTATAGAATACTCTAACAAACGACAATTTCTATGGTTAGACTAATCCAAAACAAAGGTTAATCGTCGTAAAGGACCGTGACCTTGCTAAGACTTCAAGGTATGTTTTGCATGCATTTGGCCTTTCAGTGTGCATCACAAGGTGCTAGGGGAACCTATATGTTTTATTGTTATGCTTTCGATGACAATGACTCGAGGATTTGTTTTTATGTCACGTCTATCATAATATTTATTCGAGGAAATACCTCAATGTCAAGTTATGATAATATTGATTCGAGGATGTGTTTTAATGTTATGATATGATGATAATGACTCGAGAATTTTCTTTTACATTACATTAATGATGATATTGATTTGAGAATGTGCTTTAGTATATTGTTATGATGATATTGATTTGAGGATGTGTTTGAATGTTATGATGATGATAATGACTCGATGATTTGCTTTTATGTTATGTTGATGATGATATTGATTCTAGGATGTACTTTGATGTGTGATTATATTGATTTGAGGATGTGATGTTTATGATCATAGACTGTTATGAGTGAAATAGAAATATAAAGATGAATTGTATGGAAGATATGATTAGGTTAGCACTGTATGCTATATATGACTCATGCATATTGTGTTATAAAGGATGACAAAATTGCTTTCATGCATAAAATTTCATGTACGAAACACTAAAACAGAACTATAATATGCAACGAGTCGTTGTGAGCGCAACTCGAGTTAGGCTGCCTCGAGGGGGGCCAAATTGTGTTACTCCCTCCTGTGGTTGTCTCAACTATCAAACAATCAAACGAAACTTAAAAAAGACAGAAAGACTGATGTAAAACCTGGTAAATTAGCGACAATTTAATTTGTGAAAAAATATTTTGCGTTGTTGACTGATGAAGTATTGAGGATTTGACCCGTTTTTGTCGTCTTATTCCATGTACACATTTTTGGTCAATTGGTCAAAATTGGTGAAATCGAGCATCGCATAGTAAAATTTTTATCATGAAAGATTTTTGTTCGACATGTTGGGAGTGGTACGAGTCGTGATCGGGTTTTGGCAAAATTAAGAAGATATATATATATGTATAATTATATAAAATTACTTTATTTTAATTATTAAAATAATATGATATAAAAAATAATAATAATAAAAATAAATAAATAAAAACAAAAAGGGCAGAACCCTTTCTCTTTTCTTTTCTGGGTGTTGCGCTGCGAGGAGAGAAGAAACAGGGAGAGAGAGAGGCCAAGTGATTTTTGGCGGATCGAACTCCAATTTCAGTGATTTTTGTCTCAAAACGTTCCCGAAGCTCTTCAATCCTTTTGAAAAAATCTTGGACGATAAGTCGATTTTTCTACATGTTTGTTTCGTACAATGTTAGAAAGCCCTTTCAACTTTGTATTTTGTTATATTTGGGCTGGTAAAGTTGTTTGTAATGTGATGCTGAGAAAAAATTGGGGAGGAAACGATCAGAACGGTGCTTTTTTTTTTTTTTTGCCAGTAGAATCACAGTGATGATCGACATTGCGATGTGCCCGATGGGCTAGCCAGGTCAGGCCCAGGCCAGACCTGGTTAAGCACGGGCCTGATTGGCCCAACTAGATAGGCAAGGCTTGGCCAGGCCGACCCAATCAGAGGCCCGATGGACTAGGCCTAATGGGACGGGTCGGGCTAAGTCGGGATGACCAGATTGTACCAACCCGAACCGAATCAAACTGGACTAGATCGACCCGACCCGAATCGGACCAAGTCCAGTTCAATTTTTCTCATTTTTCCTCCTTTCTTCTTTATTCTACTTAGCTAATGTTTAACAAGGCTGTTTTATTTTTTCTTAGACGAATTTACAAACCTTGAGCCACTACCTGACGCTGCCGTTTCTATAAGGAAAAGAAGTAGTCGTCGTCGAGGTAAGGATTTATGCTTTCTACATTGTATAGCATTGTTTTTTGAAAATAGTATTTTGGTTGGTTGCCACTTATAAAAGTATGACATGGCCTGGTCACCAGCATCTTAGTTTTTTATACGTATATGTACGTATAATTTTCTCTCATGTGCAATTTCAACATCCATGATTATGTTTTTGCAGTGACATCTTGAGAGAATGAGTTATCTTGATGTTTTGGGTAGTTTTGGCACCAAAGCATCACAAGGCTATTCTACTATCGCTTCTAATGCGTGAAGGCAGTTTTGTTTGCACGTATAATGCAAGGGAATAGGGTCGTGATGACATACTCCTTGGGGACCCAATAGCCCCTAAATCTGATCAGGGTGATATTTATGCGAGTTTGTGTCTTGGCTAACCATCAATCGCCGACCACTCAAGTGATGGGTTGGATCTACGGATCGCAGCAACATTTACCTTTGGACTCATAAGACGATGTTAGGTCTTTGGATCACCGCCTTTCTGTGAGGTGTGCTGGAGAAGTCCTTGTGTGACACTCCATTTTTGCTGGGGACGTTTTTTGTGGAAAACTGAGATAATTTTTTATGTATAGCCACCTATGTATGTGGCAGTTTTTGTAAATACCTCACTGAGGACTCGTAGATTCGGTTTTCTTTTAAGAAGAAAAGATGTTTTCCTTAACTATTTTATGAAAATCATGCATAGTTTTGAAGAGTTATCTCATTTTTAAAGAAAGATAACACTTTGTTTTTAAACCAAAATGAATTAGGTATAACCTCCCTACTGAATTAGTTATTCACCCCGATGACCCCCTCAATCCAGGTATAGAGAAGAGTTGTTTAAGCTTGCTTCAGCAGAGATCGACTGAGACTCTTATTATTCCATTTCCGTAGAAGTCTAGTTGTATTTTCTTGTTAAGAAATTAGATTCTTAAATTGTGTATTTAATTTTGGTCTAAAATCATAACTAATGAATTGGATCTCCTTTATTTTCTTGCACGGTTGGATGATTGTTAAGTTTCATTTTTATTATGTTATCTGCTTAGGATTTCACATTGTGGCTTGACTTGTATTTTACCTTAAGGCTTCCGCTGTCAATTTCTAGCCTTAGTCTGGGTGATCGGGTTTCCTTTCTGGGAATGAGGTCACTCAACCTTGCGTTTTTGCTCCGGCCTGCCCCCAGATCGTGCAGAAAAGTTTGGTAACAGAGCCAGGGTCACAAAAATTTGAAATTTAATTTTCCTTAAAGCCTGAAAGTGTAATATTTTGAACAAAAGTATACCGTGTATGGGAATTTCTAAGTCTTGATGTTGATTTGCTTTTTTAGATAAGAATGCCTCTGAGAAGGAATCCTTGTAACCCTACCAAAGACAAAATGGTTGACGTTGTCGCAGCCATGATGGAGGCACTACGAAACCATTCTAGTGGGAGCATGACTCAGAATCCTAGTATACTCGAATTGCCTATTTTGGGGAGTTCTTTAGGCTGAATACGCCCATGTTTGAGGGTGGTGTAAATCTGACGAAAGCATAGAATTTGTTTCAGAAGTTTGAGAGGAACTTTGAGACCTTGCAGGTTCCATGCGAGTATGAAGTGGGCATTGATGTCCGCTATCTAAAGAAGTTAGCACTAGGTTGGTGGAACATGGAGCGAGCAAACTTTTATGTTCAGGGCATGGAGTGGAAGGACTTTGCAGAAGTCTTTTGGAATCAGTACAACGAACAAAGTCATCAGGATGCTATGATGAGGTCATTCAATGATTTGATTCAGGGGGACATGACGGTGATTGAGTATTATGCTCTGTTCTTGGAGTTGTTGCCCTATTAATATGGAATGTCTGTGTGGGCATAGATTATGAAGTGTGGGCAAGGCTTGAGGCCGAAGCTTCAGCAGAGTGTAGCCCTTCTCCAGTTTGGTTCTGTTCTCTAGGTGGTCGAGGCAGCTCAAAGAACGAAGAGGGTTTTCAATGCTAACTATGAGGGATACCAAGATAAGGTGGTTGAGGGAGAGAGAAAATTGACAAAGAAGAATCAAGAAAAATTCTAAGCATAGGGATCGAATAGGAGTCAGACCCCGGGTGGCAGCAGTGGTTGGTCTGTGAGTGGTTGCTTTAGTCCTTATGCCTGCTTTATTTGTGGTATACTAAGAAACATAAAAAAGAGACTGCCCACAAAGTCAACAACGACAGCTACAATAGCCTCACCATCAATCATTTTACTCTTCCTAGAGTAGTGCAGCTAGAGCCACATCTAGTGGTGGACGTGGAGCTAGAGGTCCGCTATTCTAGCAGTTTTGGCCTACCAATCCTGATTTACAGATGTCGGCGGATTACCAGCAGAGTATTGGTTCAAATTAGTATCCTCTGCAGAGATTAGGAGAGTTTGGGAAACAATCTGTTCATAGCAGTGATGGTGGCCCTTGTTTCGTCAAAGGGGGCCATAGGATGGACCATGATGGGAAGGGAAAGACGTTAGGACAAGCCTATGAAGTTCCTGCAGATAAAGAGTGTTTAAACCAGCGTGACAAGGAAGTCGTTGACGGTATCATTCTCATATCTCACTCTTTTGCTCGAGCGTTGTTCGATACCATGTCAACGCATTCTTTTATTTCCTTTATGTTTTTGTCAATTTTGGGTTTAACCATTGAGGAAATGGAGTCTCTGTTAGGGCTTAGCACTCCATTAGATGTTCGTGATGTGCTGTCTTTTGTGGGTTGGTCATTTTGTATTGTCATTGACTACTGCAAGTTTTCTACAAACTTAGTTTTCTAACCAATAAGCCAGTTTGACGTGATCTTGGGAATGGATTGACTAAGAAGGTGTAACAACCCGAGAAGGATCGCCACGAAATCATAATCTTTTATTAATCGTTTACTTAACTTTTACTATTATTTCATTTTTCCTATTTCTCGACAAGCATTTACATTCGCATATCCTTTTTTTTACTAAACTGAAAACAGAGACACAGAACCATCAAGGAAGACGAACCCTCACGTGACTCGACTTCCTACACCTCGTCGGCTCAAACTTTCACAGAGTCGAGCGACTAAGCTCAGTCAATTAATCCGTAACTTAATCGGACAAGGAAGAGATACACCAGACCACTTGACGTTATTCAATTCGGATTTGCATGGGTTACATGTATCAACCCTCAGAAATTACGTCGTCTGGTCATCACGTGCAATGCGCGTGACTCGCTTAACATCGCCTAATAGAAGATATCTTCCGGTGGGTACGTGGGTTTCACGTGTTCAATTAAAACATCGCCCAGTGTTGGACATCCACCGGTGAACACGAGCCAAACACGTGACTCTTTAAAATCACGCCCTGTCACTAAACGACAAAATAGCATTTACATCATCTGGTGAAGGAATACACTTGATCCACCGGTCACATGACGACAAAATAGCATTTACATCATCCGGTGAAGAAATACACTTAATCCACCGGTCACAAGACGACAAGATAGCATTTACATCATCCGGTGAAGAAATACACTTAATCCACCGGTCACAAGACGACAAAATAGTATTTACATCATCCGGTGAAGAAATACACTTAATCCACCGGTCACAAGACGACAAAATAGTATTTACATCATCCGGTGAAGAAATACACTTAATTCACCGGTCACAAGACGACAAAATAACATTTACATCATCGGGTGAAGAAATACACTTAATCCACCGGTGACGTCAGCCGATATAAAACTTCTTCTTACAGAACTCATATGAACTTCCACATAATTCAACATGACTGACAAAGCTTTTACTGATAAAATATTAGAATTCACTCAGAGTGTATAGCGGAAGACTTCAGCAAAACAGACCATATAATAATCCTTAAAATCATTTTCAGACTCTGAAGTTTGATCAATCAGATTCTAACCTCATTGTTAAGAGAAAACCTACTATACTTAGACATCTGTTCAACATAAACTTCATGGACATACTGTGAGCATAACCAGGGGTCTTAATCGCCTATCCAGCCTTACACTGTCATTCTGAGCATCCTCCAGCAACCAGCTTTAAACATCCTCTTTAAACATAGTGTCCTCACCTGAACCTTCTTCACCTACACCATATGGTTTAACTATAAGCCTAATGCTTAGTAAGGAATGCATGCTGACAGACATACATGAGTGTACAAAATAAGAAACATAAGTCCGTAAATCTTTCTTCATTCATGCTCATTTTCATTATTTACATAGTATGTATTAAGGCAGGAAACGAGGGAGAAAGACAGGGGTCCATAATCAATTGCCAATCGGGCAATCATAGTAATGACTAGCTCGGCCTCCACCGGTGGGAGAATTCGAGAACTATCATGCAGTATTAACTCGGCCTCCACCAGGGTGAGGATTCGCGAGTTTTCCTGCCAATTCGGTCTCCACCAGCAGAAGAATTCGCGAACCGACTTAACATCCACTCGGCCTCCTCCAGTGGGAGAATTCGCGAGTCATACTAATCATCAACTCGGCCTCCACCAATGGGAGAATTCGCGAGCCATACATACCATCAACTCGGCCTCCACCAATGGGAGAATTCGCGAGCCATTCATGAGCCTTGTGAACATATCATAGTCATTTCCCCCGTTCTGCACTTAATCATGATTACGTTTGTTCTTCATGTTCTTAACTCAATCATAAACGTGTACGTAATGCATAGACATGAAGTTCACAGAGAAATGTCGTACTGTATGAACGAGTAAAACATCATGTAACTTAACATCTTCCTACTCAAATACTTCATATCACGGCAACTATTAGTCATAATCATCAGGCAAACATTTCAACAATTTTTCCTAGTATCCTTGCGGTGTAGGACCCTATTGGCCGGAAATCTTAATACATCCACTTACCTGGTTTCCTTAGCAATCCGAGCTTCTTCTCTTTAAACTTCTTCACCTAAAACATGTTCATTACAGTAGTTAAAACAAAATCCTAATAGTTCTAATCATAAATCGTCCTAGGGTTCTAATAGCTAAAGTCATTCTGATTCCTCTGTTGATACACTGCAGTCTGAAATCCGAAAACTAGGTGGACAGGTCTTACCATCGATTAAATCCGAGTTGGTTACTTAGAATGTTCAAAATTGATTCGGAATGACATCACTACTCTCAGATTTTAAAAGGTCTTAAACTGCTCGGCCACTTTTAAAACCGAACTCAAATGCCGAGCTGAAAGCAAAGCTCTAATCACTAATAAATGACTACATTATCCATTTCATACCTCGGGTGCGGATTTGCAGAGATATGCAGGCTTGAAACCGGTCGTCGGAGGGAGATTGCTGGCAAGCAGGGTGCGAGCTCGGGGAAGGAGAAATTGCCGAGAGTAGAAGGTGTCGGCTATAGTGGGGTTTAATTAGGTTTAAGGTTTCCAATTTCTTTAAATACCGGTCCCAAACTTCAATTATTACCATAATGCCACTCAACCTAGTTTAAAACCCACATGTAATTATTTAAACTTGTCATAAAATTTCTAAACCGCGAAGATTAAATATTCATGACCGTTAATACAGTTAGGAAAATTACCTAGTCGTGTCTCGGATGTTACAGAAGGTATAAAGTGGAAGTGGATTGTCGTTTGAAGAAGGTAACTCTTATTTCAAAGGATGGAAGAGTTGTTGTGTACTGAAATGGTCTAAGTACAGTAACGACCAATCCAATCCTACAGGCTTGTTTGTGTGGCCGTCGAGGTTTAGAATAGTATAGGAACTTATGGTCAATTGAGATGAATGGAGAGATCGCTGGGCAGGATGTGGATATCTCAATTGTGAGAGAGTTTCAAGATATATTTTCTGTTGAGTTACCAGGTTTACCTCCAGGCTGAGAGATCGAGTTTATTATTGATATAGTCCCTGGCGATACCCTAGTTTCCATCCCTACTTACCAGATGGCATCGGCTAAGTTAGTTAAGTTGAGAACTAATTGGATGAGTTGTTTGACTTGCCTCAAAAATGGGTGAACTTCAAAGCACCTGAAAACCGGATGTGCGGTTTTGCTGGAAACATACAACGACTTTGAACGTTAATAACTCGGTCTGTTCATGGCTTTGGTGCTGAAATTTTAACAGCTTCTATTTCTGGATGTTGTAAAATACCCCTCAAAATTTCAAGGTGTAATTCGTTGTGGTTAAAAAGTTATGCTAACAATACAAAGGGTCACCGGAGCCCGGGTTACTATTCTGGCCGAGAACAAAATGTCAACTGGGAAGAAGCATAACTCTCTCGTATGAAAAGGTATGAATGCGATTCTTGAGGCAAGATGAAGTTGTATGTATGGGGTTTATTGTCTCGACAAAATGAGAGGATGAATCGTTCTAGTTAGAGAGATATGCTTGTGGGAGTGATGACAGCTCATATTGGAAACAAACAGATTTTCTTAAAACAGCTTGGACCAACTTGAGGATGATGCGACCTCATTGGATGGATTTGAGTTTTCTACATCCTTGCCCTCTTTTCACTCCACAAAGAGAGTGGAAGAATGATGTAGTAGAAGTAAAAGTCACCTACACTCACAAAGGATGGACTTCAATTTTTACACAACCTCTTGGATATTACTCACCAAGAAAGAGACATGGCAACTTAGAGGAAACTTCAAGCTTGGGAGAAAGGCTTCAGTCAAGATTTTTACTTAATCAAAAGACTCTTACAAGGTCTCATAAGGATGTATAAATACTATCTCTTAAGCAGCAATTAGGGTTTACAACTTAAGAAGAAGACTAATGCAAAAGGGGTAAAATGAAGGAAGGAGAAAATGGAGTGTTCGACCAAATAAGGAAACCATTCACTTTTTTGTCTTCTCTTGCCATGTGTCGCTGTCCTCCTCACTAGATGGTCTCCACCATCAAATATTGAAAAATGATGTTCAACAAGGATTCAAAAATAAGATACAAACATAAGCTAAATTAAAATGCTAACATCTTCTCAAAAGAGGGTTGAACTCGGATTCGACTTGGGCTTGGAAAAGTCTCTCAGTAATTTGACTCGTTGGTCAAGAAAATGATATAATTAAGGCTGCCAAATATTGCAAATACTCTTCGGATGTTTGTATGAAGGCAGATTTTTGGAAAGTCAAATAATCCTTCAACGTGTACTTGATCTTTCATTTATGCCTTAACAAGATAATGTCCACCAAGCAATGTCCACATGATTTCATGTCTTTGATGACTTCATCATACGATCCTCCTACAAAATATAAACTTAAAAATTGGTTAGAAAAATTTCATATAATTAGTGACGGATCCGTGGCGCATCATCCTCCTAGGGTTGGAAAAGATTTGACCTCAAATCCAATGCCTTCTCCGCTTTGACTTCTACCTTCCTCTCTTTCAATTGGATCCACTCCCACCAAGGAAGACACTTTTCGAATCAGTTAGGAGAAATCCAAAAAGTTATAAGTTTGACTTGTCCACAAGACAACTTGAAAAATAATTAGGCATCAACATAACAATGATAGGCAATTGGTTCATGCTCCACTCACTCTTGGTGACTTCTTCTAAAATAGTCCCAAGGTCCTCATCTCGAATCACAAAGTATTTAACTATCTTTGGGACAAAAAAATAATCATTCATCAAGGCATATAGTTGTAACCCTACTGCCCACCAACAATGTCGTTGATAAAACCTTACAAATCGCGTTGGTTTTATGCCATCATTTTGCAGACAAAAATCCATGGTAGTGGCGAAAGGATCATGAAAGGAAATATCATTCTCAACTCTGAATTCAACATATCTAAGCCAATGAACAAAGTCCAAGATAGCAAAATTTCATGCTAAGCCACAAAAGTCAAAAACAATCTTGAAAGGTAAAAAGTATCTCCCAAATCAAATGACAAAGAACATATGGTATGCATACAACCAACATATGGCATTAGAATCAACAATAATAATCCCTTTAACATATTCTTCCACATCATAGTGCACAAGTATCATACTAGTTCTAAGGAAAGTAAAAGCAGAATGAGATAAAACCGAATATTCTTCACTCTTTTTTAATCGAAGAGAGTGATCAAAACCTAACTTGATAAAAATGGTTTCTTCAATCAATTTGTTTTTCCAAGTAACCAATTCAATCCCAACATCAAAAGGATCTTTGATCCAAATAATTCCATGCAAAAAAAGTCATTCAATATATGAGTTAGTATATATATACCTTGTTGATATAACGTCAAATACCTTCTTTGTCACTCCATTCTTATAGTTTAACTTGAGAGGATTATGATGCATCAAGGTCCTCAAACTAATCTTCTCACCCAAAAAAATTTTCTTCATCACAAAATAAATGTCATATTCTCTATGAGGGATTAATTCCATCAATAAGGTTCGGGCAATAACATTTGATCACCAAAGTTTATAAATGATAAAATTATCCCTTCCATAATGTGTATGCCTATGAGCGGATATTCCATCAATAGATAAAATATCTAAATAATATACCAATTCAAATCCACAACTTGACAAATATTTCTTGACATTATATCCATCAAATATAGCAAAATCATGCGCGAATTTGTCAAAAATATTTTTCCAATGAACCAAATCAATACCAATACCAAAACAATCTCCGATCTAACCAATCCTAAGAAGTCAAATAACCAAAGTATTTAATGGTACATACCTTGAGGGTATAGCACTGACCTTGGTTATTTCTTCTTGGGTTTGGAGAACCGAAACACTTTTAGGCACAAAATGGAGGGGTTCCTCGATAGCATAGAACACCTCATCATTTTTGTCTTCTCGTTCAATGGTTGCTGAAAAGATACATAACATTTTGGTCATGCAAAGTGGAGGGCTTTTCATTCTCCATAAAGTGTGTTTCTTTTAAGGTCGAGAACTTTCCATCTTGAGGAAGAGCTTCTTCTTCAACCTTTGGGATGGACAGCTCCACATTATGAGAGAGATCAGTCGTTAGAATTACAATGGCAAGGCAACTCTTGAAAATCGACACTAACTTCCTCAAACTCGGTTTCTAATCTTCAATATTTTCTTCCACTTGTTTTACCTCAGCATAAGTAGACTCACTAATCAACTTGGACAACCTTCTAAGACCATGACCAATATCAAGTAAAAGTGCACAAATTTTATCATCTTGTTCTTGAAAAGTTGGTGTAGAATTTCCCATAAAAACATGGCTCGGTTGAACAACAAAATCATAACGGTTTTGATAAAACTATGGACGACTTTTTCTCAACATTTTTTAGCAACAAAACACTCAAAATAAAGCAAAAAATCAACAGGAAAGAATGAGGCTCTGATCCACATGACTTGCCTCAAAAAAGGGTGAACTTCAAAGGACCTGAAAATTGAATTTGTGATTTTGCTGGAATCAAACAATGACTTTGAACATCCCTAACTCGGTATGTACTTGGCTTTTAGGGCTGAAATTTTAACAGCTTCTAGCCGTGGATGTTCAAAAATATCCCTCAAAATTTTACGGTTTAATTTGCTGTGGTTAAAACATTATGCTAAATATACAGAGGGTTGCCAAAGCTTAGATTACTACTCTGGCCGAGAACAAAGGGTCAACTTTTAAGAAGGATAACTGACTTTCCTAAAAAATGGGTGAATTTCAAAGCACCTGAAAATTGGATTTGCTGGAAATGAATAGTGACTTTGAACATACATAACTCTATCTGTACTTGGCTTTTGGGGCTGAAATTTTAACAACTTCTAGCCCTGGACATGAGAAATATCCCTCAAAATTTCACGGTCTAATTCCATGTGGTTGAAAAGTTATACTAAAAATACAGAAGGTCGCCGGAGCTCAGGTTACTACTCTGGCCGAGAACAAATGGTCAACTTTGGAGAAACATAACTCTCTTGTGTAAAAAGGTATGAACGCGATTCTTGAGGCAGGATGAAGCTGTATGGGTGGGGTTTATTGTCTCCAAAAATGGGAGAAAATGGGGTGCTCGGCCAAATGAGGAAACCATTCACTTTTTAACCTCCTCTTCCCATATGTCTCTCTCCTCCTCATTAAATAGTCCCCACCATCAAATATTGAAGCATGATGTTCAGCTAGGATTCAAAAATAAAGATACAAACATAAGCTAAATTAAAATGTTAACATCTTCTTAAAAAGAGATTTGAACTCGGATTGGACTTGGGCTCAAAAAATCCTCTTAGTAATTAGACTTGTTGGTCAAGCAAATAATGTTTAAATTAAACAATTCAACTCATTCCAGAAACCTTGAGATGTTAGCTACAATCTTTATGAAGCTCATTTGTCCAAAACAGGTAACTAAGGTTGCTAAATATTACAAATACTCCTCAGAGGTCTGTGGGAAGGCAAATTTTCGGAAAGTCAAATAATCCTTCGACGCGTACTTGATCTTCCATTTATGACTCAGCAAGATAATGTCCACCAAGTATTGTCCACGTGATTTCATGTCATTGATGGCTTCATCATATGATCCTCCTACAAAACATAAACTTAAAAATTGGTTTGAAAAATTTCATCGAATGATTGAGTAGTGACGGTTCCGTGGCACATCATTATTGGAGCAAGGTATAATATGCTAGAGTACATCACCGTGTGGTGCTCCAGTTTTATTTGCAAAGAAAGATGATAGTTCTTTGTGACTTTGTATAGATTTCCAGAAGTTGAATCGGTGACAGTTAAGAACAAGTATTTTTTGCCAAAGATTAATGACTTGTTTGAATAGATTGACTAATTTCGATAATTCTCAAATATTGATTTGAGGTCGAGTTATCATCAGATGAAGATATCCAGAAGACAGCCTTTAGATTGAGGCATGGACACTTTGAGTTCATGGTTTTACCTTTCATGGATCTTATCAACAGGGTTTTCAGGCCATTCTTAGATTGGTTTGTCATTATCTTTATAGACGACATTTGGTATATTCAAAGTCACGAAGTCAGCATAAGGAGCATCTTCAGTTTGTATTGCATATTAAAGAGACCACCAGTTTTATGCAAAAATGACTAAATGTGAGTTTTGGATGACTGAGGTTAAGTTTCTTGGCCACATGGTTTCTCAAGCAGGATTTTCGGTTGATCATGCAAAAATCAATGCAATTATTCGATAGCAACCTCTGAAGAATGTATCAGAGAATCACAGTTTTCTTGGTCTGGCTGGCTACTATCACCGTTTTGTGAAGGATTTCTCTTCAGTAGCCTCGCCAATGACCAAACTGATCAGGAAAGGTGTAAATTTTTTATTGGAAGAATCGTTGTCAGAATTCATTCGAGGAGTTCAGACTAAGGCTGACAAGTGCACTGGTTCTGACAATTCCTTACAGCGAACAGCCTAACGTGGTTTACACTGATGCATAAGGGGTGGGGTTTGGATGTGTTTTGATACAACAAGATAAGGTAGTTGCATACGCATCTTGGTAGTTGAAGGTTCACGAACAGAACTACCTGATGCATGACTTTGAATTAGCTACTATAATCTTCGCATTGAAGATTTGGAGGAACTACCTCTATGGAGCGAAGTTTCAAATATTCTTCGATCACAAGAGCCTGAAGTACCTTTTTACTCACCGAGATATGAATTTTAGGCAGCGCTGATGAATGGAATACATGGAGGACTATGATTTCAACTTAGAATATCACACTGGCAACGCGAACATGGTTGCCAATGCTTTGATCCGAAACCCTCAAGGATCTCTTGTGTGCCTCATTCTTGATGAGTGGAAATAGTCGGTTACCATTGGAGACTTTGACATGCAGTATCACTAGGACAGTAGGACAGCGTATGCGTATAACATTGTCGCTACTCCCACTTTGCTTCAAAGGGCTAAGCAGATGCAATGACAGGATGATGAGTTGTCAGAGAAAGTCAATGAGCTATAGAATGGTGAGCAACTTGACAGTTGGGAAGTTAACGCTGAGGGTACTTTGTTTTTCAAATGTCGTTTGGTCATTTCTAGTAATCAGGAGTTGAGGCAAGCTATACTTGCAGAAGCTCAGTGATCGAGATTCGCTAACCACTCAGGTAGTATGAAGATGTATCATGACCTATAGGGACAATACTAGTGGGCAAGTATGAAACATAAAGTGGCAGAGTTTGTGGCTTGATGTTTGACGTGTAAGCAGGTTAAGGATAAACATCAGAGGACAGCTGGTTTTTCTCACGGGACTTCCGAGGACTCCTCAGAAGGTTAATGCGATTTGGATCATTGTGGACCGTTTAACCAAATTGACTCACTTTATTCTGATTCGGATGGATTTTCTATTATCAAAATTAAGTCGATTGTATATCGAGAACATCGTTCGCCTTCACGGTGTTCCTTCGAGCATTGTTTCTTATCGTGACCCTAGGTGCACTTCCAAGTTCTAAAGGGCTTTGTAGAAAGTACTTAGTACATAATTGAACCTTAGTACGACACATCATCCTCAGATCGATGGACACTCTGAGCGTACCATTCAGACTTTAAAGAATATGTTGAGAACCTATATTCTGGACTTTGGAGATAGTTGGATCAACCATATGTCGTTGGTTGAATTTGTTTACAACAAAATTTTTCAGGCAAGCTTTAGAGTTTCTCCTTTTTAGGCGTTGTATGGTAGGCCTTTTTGCTTGCCCCTGTGTTGGGCCGAGCCGGTCACTTTTGGACTTGAGTTGATATCATGGACAATATCCAACTAATCCAAGAGAGGCTTAAGATAGTGCAGGGTGGGCATAAGAGCTATGTCAACTTTAAGAAGCGAGAGATGGAGTTTGAGGCTAGTGACTTTGTTTTCCTGAAAGTCTAGCTAAGGCGTGGGTTTGGGGTTAAAGGAAAGATAGCCCTAATGTACATTGGCCAGTTCTAAATTGTTGATATGATTGGTAAAGTGGTGCATAGACTTGAATTACCTCCCTAACTCGGGTAAGTCAATAATGTGTTTCATATTTCCATGTTGAGGAAGTACACGCCGGACCCCTTACATATTATTTCTTGCAATGATGTTCTTATTCAAGAAGATGTTTCTTACGAAGAGCAGCTAGAGCGAATCCTAGGGAGAGAAATATAGGTTCTTCGTAGCAAAGAGATTCTCTTGGTTCTTGTGTTGTGGAGAAATCACACAGAGCAGGAGGCAACTTGAGAACTCGAGTCTCTAATGCAGCATAAGTATCCCAACTTGTTTGATGGTTACCTTTGATGAGGTACTTAATTTTGGGGAAGACATTCTTTTAAAAAGGGGGATGATGTAAAACCTGATAAATTATCGACAATTTAATTTGTGACAAAAAATTTTGGATTGTTGACTGATGACATGTCGGTAGTTTGACCTGTTTTTGTCGTCTTCTTATCCACGTGGATATTTTTGGTCAATTGGTCAAAATCGGTGAAATCGAATCGACCCGAACCAAACTGGACCGAGCCCAGGTCTAATTTTCTTTGTTTTTCATCCTTTCTTCTTCTTCCTCCTTACATGATGTTTAACAAGGGTGTTTTATTGTTTCTTAGCCAACTTTACCATCCTTGAGCTAGTACTTGAGGTTAATGCTCCTGTTAGGAAAAGGAGTAGTCGTTGTCGAGGTAGGGATTTTATGGTTTCTGCATTGCAGAACATTGTATTTCGATAATACTATTTTGGTGGGTTACCACTTACAAAAGTATAACGGGGCCTGCTCACTAGTACGTCGGTTTTTTATACATATATATACGTATACTTTTCTCTCATATTTAATTTCGGCATACATGATTATGTTTTTGCAGTGGCATGTTGAGAAGATGAATTCTCTTGATACTTTAGTCAGTTGTGGTGCCAAAGAATCATGAGGCTATCAGACTACCCCTTCTAATGTGTTAAGGCAGTTATGTTTGCATGTATAATACAAGGTGATAAGGAGGTGATGACGCGCTCCTTGAGAATCTGATAGCCCCTAAACTTGATATGGGTGATATTTGTGTGAGTTTGTGTTGTGGCTGACCATTGGTCGCCGACCACTCAAGTGATGGGCTGGATCTATGGATTGCTGCCACGTTTACCTTTAGACTCATAAGATGTTGTTAGGTTTTTTGATCACCGTCGTTTTTTGAGGCGTGTCGAAGTAGTTCTTGTGTGACACTCAATTTTCATTGAGGAAGTTTTCTATGGAAAACTGTGAGGTTATTTTTTATGTATAGCCACCTATGTATGTGGCAGATTTTGTAAATACCTCACTAAGGGCTCGTGGAGCCGATTTTATTTAAAATAAGAAAAGATGTTTTCCTTAAGTGTTTTATGAAACTCATGAATAGTTTTAAAGAGTAATCACATTTTCAAAAGAAAGATAAAAACTTTATTTTTAAACCAGAATCCATTCGATATAACCTGATGTGGACATCAAGACGGATTCAACACAAGTGTGTGGACCATTAACTAGAGCAAGAGCTAAGCACATCAAGGAAGAAATGAGAGGATTTGTGCTTCAAGCCATGAATAAAAAAGAAGTCACGCGCATTCCAAAACACGAACGAGAGCTTGTCACCCTTATCCAAGTTGCTCCAGCATGTTGACATGACATCCTTACTATATTTATGACATTTTTGTTTTAGGGTTTGAAGGTATTTATCGTTTGTCGTCGTATGCCTTTTTTTTCTTTTTTTGATAATTAAGAGTCATAAGGGCAGATTAGTAATTTCGTGTTTAACTTCAAGTAAACCTTGGCATGAATGGATGTTTCATGCTTATAAATTCATACTAAGATGAAGGGAAGGAGGATTTTTGCTATCAAGAACAAAACTCTCTTTCGAAGAGTTTAATCTAACTTATCAAGGTTCTCTTTGTGGCGTTCGAATTCTGACTTATCAAGCGAACTGATATATTTGTTTGTGGCATCTCCTCCTGTTCTAGGGTTCGTGACTTTCTTCTCATCGGGTCTAGGAATCTATCAATATGAATTCGAAGATCCTTGACTTGCAACGACACCAACAGTCGGTATCCGGACCTTATCACGGTTGTTGGTAGGGTTTGTATCATTTTAGTATCAGAGCCAAATCGAGTTCGTAAGGTTCTATCTATCCTTTTTGTTCTATTCTGTTTTGATTTCGTCATAGTACTGGAATCGAGGTCAAAGTATTTTAAACATTCAAAGGTCTTACGAGAATCAAACGAAATTGTCACGTTTGTATGATTAGTAGAACGACATTTTATCTTTCAAACTTGTACTGAAACGTAAAAATCGGATCTGGTTTGCCTATTCAAAATTTAAATTTCATAACAGCCGCAGATGGATGACCTTCAAAAGTAGTCAATTTATTTCATCGTCTTAGAGGCTTCGAACAGGAAAGTGCTATTCTTCACGTTTTCTGAAGGCACTTGCATATGCAAATCGATCTTAAAGTTCAAAATCCAATCTGTTTTAAGCATTCAAAATTTGTCTTCATATTGGATCAAAAATCTTGCTTCCCTGAATTATTTATTTTGCTTTAATTCGTTGGGTTGTTCCTTTGCGTCCTTACGTCATTCAGATTATTTTGAGTTAGGTCTGGCGTATTCCAAATTTCAATGTAAATTTGCGTCACTAATTGTTGTATAAGTTCATTTTGATTTGTCTTGTTTGTTTGCCGCTTGTTGAACTTCCATCACTATTTGTTTAGTCTTTAAAGAAATAAAGGAGAATAGAGGGGAAAAGTGCAAGAGTGTGAGCGTATACAAAAAGATAATTGATATTGAGTGTAAACATGAATACAAACTGAGTGACCTCGTCCAATCAAGTGAAACACGTGAGGGAGTGTTGTAAGGCCTTGATTACTTCACGGTTTACTATTTTATAGGTTTAACATAGCCATGTATGCAATGCCTGGATTTTTCGGGTTAAGGGTTTTTAATTTTAGGCCTCCGGTTTTCTGTCTTATAGTGTTTTAATTCGTAAAAATAGTAAATTAAGTCTGTTTTACAAACGGGAAGTCTTGTTAGAACCCTAATAATTAATAGGAATATTTGGTGAAATAGAAAAATTTTGGGGAAGCCAAATCGATAGGTTAAATAACGGATCCGTTAGAAAATCAAGTAAAAGGGCAAAAAGGTAATTTGCAAGTCAAATTTAATTAAAAGCAAATAACCCCCCCCCCCCCCCCCCCCCCCCCCGCCTACACTCAGTTTTTCTTCTCCTCCATAATGTTCTCCCTCCCCCTCATTAACGTTTTTATCCTCTTCCTACGCAATTCTCCAACGTCGTTCAACGCACTTCTCTAGCAGTTTCTTCTTCAATCGACGTTCTAGGTAAGACTTTACTATCCTAGGTGTTTAGTTTCAGTTTTTAGTGTTGATTTTGGTTAGGTTATATCGAGTTAGGGTTATAGAATTTATCAATTTTGGTTGTAAATCAAGGGTTAGCTGTAATTGTGGTCGATGATGATGCATTTGTCGTTGTTTTGATAGATTGAATGAACTAATAGTTGTTGGTGGAAACTTAGGGTTGATTTTGGTTGTTGGAGGTTTAAGAAAAGCCATTAATGGAGTCTAATACATTATGAGCGCGAATTGCTCGATAGAACGCCCAAAAGGAGTAAATAAGAGTTTTAGGAAAAATTGCCTTAGCTAGGAGCTTCGTTTAGTTTTGAAATTCGTTTATATAGGATCGATCTTAATGACGGATTTGTGAAATGCCTTAGGTGGAGCTTTCGGATGGTGCTCGGCATTGCTAAGGACGCTAGGTAAGTGAATGTTAGGTTTCCAGCCCTTAAGGCTCTACATTATAGCTGTAACACCCGAGATACGACTAGGTAATTTTCCTAACTATATTAACGGTCATGAATATTTAATCTTCGCGGTTTAGAATTTTATGACAAGTTTAATTATTTACATGTGGGTTTTAAATTAGGTTGAGTGGCAATATTGTAATATTGGAAGTTGAGATCAGTATATAAAGAAGAAGAAAAAGTTTTAAATTTCACTCAAGCCACTGTAGCCGACACACTCCCTTCCACGATTTCTTCACTCTCAAGAGCTCTCTCTCAACCGGCGACTTCTTCACCAACGAACGATTTCTCCAGTATTCACTCCGAAAACCCACGTTCGAGGTAAGGTTCAGACAATGTAGTTGTTGAGTAGTTATTTAGAGTCCTGTTTTCAGCTAGAAACCCGAAGTCCCGATTCTGTATTGACAGAGTAATAATAGGAACATTGTTAATCTTAGTTTGATAATAGTATTACCGATTCGAATCTGAACTTTGACAACCGACTGTAAGTAGCTGCTAGGTTGAATCTGAATGTCCGGAGTTTCGGAGCTTAAACCGCGCACACAAGGTGCTTGGCGGAAAGGACTAAGAAATACAGATTTTAGGATGACATTTAGTTAGAACCTTACTAGTTTTGAGTTTTAAGTCATTTAGGATTTTATTCTAACTACGAATATGAAATGTCATAGGCGAGGAAAGCTCAAGTGAAGGTGCTGCTCAGCTAAGGAATCCAGGTAAGTGGATGTATTAGGATTTCTGGCCACTAGGGCCCTACACCATAAGGATACTAGGAAAAATTGTTGAAATGTTTAACTGATGATTTTGACTAGTAGTTTGCCATGATATGAAGTATTTGAGAAGGAAGATGTTAAGTTACATGATGTTCTACTCGTTCATACAGTATGATATTCCTCTGTGAAAATTCATGTCCATGCATTATGTGCTCGTTTATGATTAAGTTAAGAATATGAAAAGAAAAACAAATGTAAGCATGATTAAGCGCGGAACGGGGGAAATGACTATGACATGTTCACAAGGCTTATGTATGGCTCGCGAATTCTCCCACTGGTGGAGGCCGAGTTGATGATAAGCATGGCTCGCGAATTCTCCCACTGGTGGAGGCCGAGTTGATGATAAGCATGGCTCGTGAATTCTCCCACTGGTGGAGGCCGAGATAATGATAAGTATGGCTCGCGAATCCTTCCACTGGTGGAGGCTGAGATGATGATATGTATGGCTCGCGAATTCTCCCACTGGTGGAGGCCGAGCTAGTCGTTACTATGATTGCCCGATTGGTAATCGATTATGTACCTCTGTCTCTCTCTCCTCGTTCCCTCCCTTAATACATGCTATGTAAATGATGAAAATGAGCATGAATGAAGAAAGATTTAAGAACTTATGTTTCTTTAATTTGTACACTCATGTATGCTTGTCAGTATGCATTCCTTACTAAGCATTAGGCTTATAGTTAAACCTTATGGTGTAGGTGAAGAATTTACAGGTGAGGATACCAAGTTTAATGAAGAAGTTTAAGACCGGTAGCTGGAGGTTGCCCAGTGTGACAGTGAAGGCTGGATAGGCGACTAAACTCCCTGGTTATTCTCATAGTAAGTTAGAAAAGTTTACCACGAACAGATGATCAAATAGATCAGAATTTCTTATAACAATGAGATATGGATTTGAAGAGTTTGTCTTTAGAGTCTGAATACGATTTTAAGGATTTATGGATGATTTGCTTTGTTTGAGTCTTCCGCTATGTGTATTTTAGATAAGTTTATGATTTTTACTCTTTGGTGAGTTGTGATATGTTCTATCGAATGAAGATGTTTGATGGCTATAGTGTTTTACTGCCGTATGATAGAAACTGGATGAGGTAACCATCCGGCTGATGTCATCGGCGGATATCAATAGAAGTAAGTTAAGGGATTGAGTCTTCCGAATGACGTCACCGGAAGATGTAGTATAATTCCTCGCCGGATGATGTAAATGTTAGTTTGTCGTCTAGCGTTCGGTGAATGAAATGAATTCCTTCACCGGATGATGCACGTACTATCTTGACGTTTAGCGATCGGCAGATGTAGCGTGATAAAGTCACCGGAAGATCTAAGGAGTCTTTTACCGGATGATATAAACATGGTTTTGTCGCCTAATGACCGGTGGAGGAAGTGTTGTTATTCACCGGATGATGTAAACGATGTTTGTCGTTTAGTGACCGGGTGAGATTTTAATGAGTCACGTGTTTGTCTCGTATTCACCGGTGGATGTCCCCTACTGGGCAATGTTTTTAAATTGAGCATGTGAAATTCACGTGCCCACCGGAAGATGTCTTCTATTAGGCTATGATAAGTGAGTCACGCGGAGTACACGTGACAAATCGGATGGGCACACCCTGCCAGCCGATGCATGCAAATCCATGCAAACCCGAGTAGAATCACGTCAAATGATTTAAGGACATTTCTCCCTATCCGATTATGTTTTGGAGCTGACAATTGAACTTAATCGACTGACTTGTCGATGAGTGAGCTTTAGAAACATGAAGGAGTCAAGTTTAAGTTTAAAAAAAAAAAGAAAAAGAAGTACCTATATTGAATAGGGTGTGGAAATTAAGAAGTAAATGATTATGAATGTCATGTTTACGTGGCGATCCCGTCGGGGTCGTTACAATAGCGATTCTAGAAGTATGTGTTTTATTGATGTTTCTTGGATGGTGGGGTTTTAAAGAGTCTGGTAGCCTAGGATGTTAGCTATTAGCTGTGTGCTAGGTTTGTTTATGAGTTAGGTATGTTTATGCACGTTTATGAAGTGTCTTTGATGGTAAGTTATGTGTAGTTCCCTCATGCATCATGTTTTCTCAAAAAAAGCATACAAAATGTTTTATAAGCATGTTTTATGAAAAGTAAAGTAAAAAGATGAATATGAAGTACATGTTCTCACGAGCAAAGATTTTGTTTCTCATGAGCAAAGATCACGTTTCTCACGAGCAAAGATCATGTTTCTCACGAGCAAAGATTTTGTGTTCTCACGAGTTATGGCAAGTGTTCTCACGAGTTATGGCAAGTGTTCTCACGGGGCAAGTAATGTAAAGTAAAGTAAAGAAATAAAAAATAGACATGTTTTATGAAAAGTCATGCATTCACGTATATATCCATGTTAGTTCACTCCTTACTAAGCGTTAGGCTTACTGTTTAATTTGTATGATGTAGGTGAAGAAGATCAGCGCGGTGAGATTACACGAGCTGGCTAGGATTACATATGCGATTGGAGGAGTACGACTATGGTGGCAACCTGACAACATTGTTAGGGCGATTCTGACCGTAGTTAGTATGTGTAGGTGTCTATTTTGTTTAAGGAAGTGATTTGGGAAAGTCTAGAGTATGTTTATAGAAATGTGATGGGAGAACGTATGGAAATGTTTATGTATATGGATAGGTAAGTTTGTTGGAAAATGTATGAAAAGTTGAGTTTTGATGTGAATGTCATGGTATGTATGTTAGGTGGAGATTGTTATGATGACTTGAGGATGTTATGGAATTGTTTTGGTATTTTAAACCTGTAGGGATATGCTTGGTTTTTAGAGCGATCCATGCAGTTAGTTTTCATAGATTTTCAATACGTTTTTGGATGCATTTTTGGACTCCATTTTAAGTCGGGTTTTTTAGGGTTGAGGTATTTTATGTTTAGAAATGTTTGAAGTAAGGTTATGGGTGAAGTGTAGGTGAAAGAAAAGAAGAAAAATGGGGTAAATTGTGAAAAAGGGGGAGGAAAAGCGCGGAGCGTGCGCTCAGCAGGCCTGGTGCGTGCCCGAGCTGATTGGCGCCTAGCGCCGATCGATCGGCACCCCTTCTGGATGCTGGGGGCGCGTGACAGTAAGGCTGCCGATCGATCAGCGCGGTGACGCGCACTCCAAGCGCACGCGCGCCGCACCACATGTGGCCCATTTTGATTGTTTTTCCAAAGTTGAGTTTTTAAAACACGTTTCGACCCGATCTTTTATGATACTTTTTAAACGTATTTTCTGAGCGTTCCCCACGTAGTTTTAAGGATTTTAACAGCCCAAAAAACCGAGTCGACGTTTTATCAAAAAATGGTTTTACCCTCATTTAAATGTTTCAAAAGTTCAAAAAATTTTACATGAAAAATGTCTAAGTCAAAGTCAACATCAAGTCAAGTCCTGTGATGGCCCGAAAAGGGTCGGGGTCGTTACAGTTATGGTATCAGAGCCACGTGGTCGCAATCGTTCAGTTGATTACCTAACAATGCCACCTGTCACATAGAAGTGCTTCGCCAACTGTAAGTGTTTAAGTTTAAGTATGATTCATAGATGTTTATATTGTTTGTATTTTCTAACATGTCTAGGGACAAGAAAATGCCAAGAGAACATAGGCAACCCTGAGTGGATCCCATTAGCCAGATTACGGACATACTGCAGCAACAGTCGGAGGAGATAGATATTTTATTGAATCGGGACGGAAATGGAAACTGGAATGGACAAGGAAATACTTCACAGGACAAAAGTGGGGAAAGATTTAGGTGGCTTAGGCCCCTGACGTTTAACGGACGGTCTTCGGATGCCACATCCGTTGAGGAGTGGATCCGTAAGATTGAGAGGATGTTCAACTACGCAAAGGTAGAGGAAGCTGAGAAAGTGACATGTGCGACGTTCGACCTAGAGAGGGATGCCAGTTTTTGGTGGGATACGGTTATGGTCACAACCAACATGGAGGTTATGACATGGGAAGAATTCAAGGCGGCGTTCTACAACAAGTATTTTAACCGCACCCTCTATACCAACAAAAGGGCGGAGTTTTCCCAGCTACGCCAAGCAAGGTCAGTGGCCGAGTATGTGCAAAGGTTTGAGTCACTTTCCCGTTATGCACGCCAATTGGTTAGCAACAAAGAGGACAAGGTATATCAATTTGTCCATGGGTTGAAGTTGGAGATCTTCAAAGGGGTAAAGACTGCGGATTTTGATGACATGACGTATCATAGGGTCATGGCCAAGGCCCTTGAGCTAGACGATATTGAGATAAAACTTCAGTAACAAAGGGAACCGCCGAAGGAGTTTCTCTAAGAGTTACACCCACAACAGAATCAAGGTTGGCAACCACAACAATGAGGCGTTAAAAGGCCCAACAAGGCGCCTATGGACCAGAACAAGGGCAAAAGGCCACAAAAGGCTCGACAAGCTCCTCTATGCCCTACGTGCCTGAAAAATCACTTCGGGGAGTGCAAGCTTTCATTCTCGTTAGTGTTTTCGATATGATATGGTAAGTCACAAGGCCAGAGATTGTCTAGGGCCGAGCAAGAGGCCACCGAGTGGTCCTTCGAGGATATTTTCCCTGATCGAAGACGAAGGTGCTATCCAGCCATCGATTATCCGAGGTGTATTCTTATAGCGTCAATTAATGAAATAGGAAGCATTAAAAGGGAGGCATAGTTTAGAGTGAGGGTTTAAAAGTAATATTTGTATGCTAGATAGAAGTAAGATTGTGAGTTGTTGAGAGGGTATGGGAGGTGGTCACTGCTTTGGTGATTTTGAGGAAGTGATGGAGCAATGCAAGGTTATGGATGTAGGATTTGAGTGATTGCGTAGGGTAGTCGTATTGACCCATATCGATGATGGAGTTATGGGGATCTACTTAGAGTTGGGAAGATAATAGATTTTGAGACGTTAGAAAATCAGGGATTTTATATAAGGTAATACTCAAAATTACAAAATTGGTCGTTCTCTAGGAAATAGGTACCACCTTTGATGATTAATCAATAAATGATCATTTCTGATGCGTGAGAAATTTCCGACCGACACGATATTGAAGAAGAACTTAGTAAAGTTAAGGGTGATCTTTGAGTAATAGCCGCATCGGGCATGTGGTGCCGTTTGATTGGAGGATGTAGAGCAGAAACATAAGAGTTAACTTGAGAGCTTAAAGATTTTAACCAATTAAAGGAGAGTATAACACCCTAAAGTAAAGGTCATGGTTAAAAGTTTAGTGCAAAGTTAGATGAGATAGCGGTTCAACTAGAGTGAGCATCAATTATTGGTGAAGTTAAGAGATGAATGGGGAAGGTTAGAATTAGAAGTTAAGTTCATATGGGTTTAGTGGCATGTAATTTTGGAAAATATAGGAATTTTGAATGAGAAGAACAGGAACTTGCACGAAAAATGTTCAAGTGCAATAGGAATAAGGTTAAGCTAGGAAATTTCAAAAGGGTCGACTCGTATGTAACGAAGTCGAGGTCGATGAATACATAAATAGATAAGGTCAACATTGATGAGCTTAGGCATGTGATGTGAATTCCAACTTGAGGAATATTAAACCTTTAGAAAATCGTGGATTGAAAGTATAAAGGTTAGCCGTTAAGTATTTAGTGTTTCATGTGAAAGTTGAGGAATTAGGAGGATATCGGATAAGGAAGAAAGAAAGTTTGCACAGAGACTGTGCAAGTGGACCTATAAGTGAGGTTAAGTCAGAAGGTTTAGGAAAGTTTCGACTTGGAAGTTACATCGAAGTGTTTATGCACCCTTTAAGGTATTGGGTGAATAGTTTAATGAATTAGTTTAGACTTAAGAATTTGATAGTGTTTGGTGATTACCGAGATAAAAGTTTGACAAATCGAGCGTAGTGGACATAATTATGGAAACTTACAGGATACCTTGAAAGCGTAAAGGGTAGATTTAAGTATTTAAAGCCTTGAGTACAAGAATTGCATTAGAGTGGCTAATGAAATGTTATGATTGCCCAAGGTACATAGCTGTAAAAGGTGAGAGTGATGAACTAGAGATGAGATGGTAGTGTAGGGAAGAATTTGAAATGGAGAATTTAGGGTAAAAATGTTACTTATAAAGTTCTTAGTGTTACGCAATTGAGGGAGCTTTGAGGGCTTAATGTGGTTATGTGCGTGTTTGATAGACACAAAATTTGGATCGAGGGTAACAGAATGAACTTAGCTCGAGGAGAAACTAGAGTTGAGATTAAGTTAAAAGGGTTGAGAGTTTAAGTGATAATTGGTTAAGCTAAGGTCGATGGACGAATAAGCAATTGAGTGATTAAGTGCATAGTTAAGGGACTTAAAACCTTGGTGATGTAGGAAACCGTCACTGCCCGATAGGTGATTAAGGTCATAGTGTAATCGAGATTTAGCGTTGCAACCATAATTACGTAGGTAATGTGAAGGTGAGTAATTAGAGGATTAACCAAGTATGCAATTTTGAGGACAAAATTTCAAATAAAGAGGGTAGGATGTAACACCTGGATTTTTTGAGTTATGGGTTTTTAATTTTAGGCCTCCGGTTTTCAGCCTTATAATGTTTTAATTCTTAAAAATAGAAAATTAAGCCCGTTTTATGAACGGGAAGTCTCGTTAGAACCCTAATAATTAATAGAAATATTTGTTGAAATAGAAAAATTTTGAGGAAACCAAATCGATTGGTTAAATAACGGATCCGTTAGAAAATCAAGTAAAATGCCAAAAAGGTAATTTGCAAGTTAAATTTAATTAAAAGCAAATAAACACCCCCCCCCCCCCCACACTCAGTTTTTCTTCTCCTATAGAATCTTTCTCCCTCCCCCTCCTTAACATTTTTCTCCTCCTACGCGATTCTCCAACGTCGTTCAATGCTCCTTCTCCAGTGGTTTCTTCTTCGATTTTTCTTCCCCAATCGACGTTCTAGGTAAGACTCTATTATCCTAGGTGTTTAGTTTCAGTTTTTAGGTTGATTTTGGTTACGTTATATCAAGTTAGGGTTATAGAATTTATTGGTTTTTGATGTAAATCGAGGGTTAGCTGTAATTGTGGTTGATGATAATGCATTTGTAGTTGTTTTGATAGATTGAATGAATTAATAGTTGTTGGTGGAAAGTTAGGGTTGATTTTGGTTGTTGGAGGTTTAAGAAAAGCCACTAATGGAGAATACATTGTGAGCGCGAATTGCTTAATGGAATACCATAAATGTAGCAATCGGTAATTGTCTAACTTGATATTCTTAATAGCTACATTTTTGTGACTTTTATTTTATGGAACTAAGTGAATTTGATTGGTTGCTCAATTAGGTTAAAGTTGGTTAGTCAAGGGCAAATGCGTAATTTGCAAAGATTAGTGTATAAAAGCGGTTAGCTAAGGGTTTTAGCCGCCACTGTTTCATTTCCTCATTTGGTATTCAGCTTGCTCAACAGAGTTTCTCTCGGCGATTTTCTCTCCCATTTTGCTCCAAGCTAGGTGAGTTCTACTTCGATTTCTTGCTATATTGTAACTATCGATGATAAAGGGGGATTTTAAATGTGAGTTTTGAGAATGCTATAAGTGAGAGTTAGTTCAGGTTTGGGGCAAATAAGGAATGCTTGATGATCAGAGTTCCCAAGCTAGTTTCCTTACGAGTTCTGGTAGATTTGAGGATAGTTTAGAATAAAGCTTAACTAATACTCTGTCTACCGCTATAGGTTTGAGCAAAACCCGAAGTAGTTTGCAACCAAGCTTTTCCAGGAAACCAGGTAAGTAGAGTAAGTGTGTGCCTTCGGGCCTACATTACAAAACAGTAGGGTTTATGTGTGTTTATGAATGTTTTTCAGTATGTCATGCATCATGTTTTATTGAATGAGAACGAAAATGAATTTACATGTAAAGGCAGGGTGAGATATGGACAGATTGTATCAGATCAGCTGTTAAGGGAACTAATATGCCCCTTAATCAAGTAGAGGATTTATACTTTGGGAAAATTGATCCACTTCCCATCGAACAGGGGGATCAACAGGGAAAAATACTTTGGGAAAATTGATCCGCTTCCCATTGAACAGGGGGATCATCAGGGAAAATACTTTGGAAAAATTGATCAGCTTCCCATCGAACAGGGGGATCAACAGGGAAACGAACATTAATACAACTGAGATGTGAAAGTAGAAACTGCATGATTAGGATTTATGAATTCAGTATTTCATTCATATTTGCTCTACTTACTTAGTATTAGGCTAATAGATGAGTTTTGTGATGTAGGTGAAGAAGTTTCAGCAGGTGTGTTCTCTGAGCATGTTGAGGACTAGGCTGGTTGGAGGAGCACTTCTATGCCGCAGTTTGGTGCACTGATGAGGCGGTTTAACAAATGTCAGTATGTGAAGTCTTAGTGAACAAGTGTGTTGTTGAAATGTGCTGAAGATTTTAATGACAGTAGTAGTTTTAATGTTTTGATATGTTTTGGGATTATCCTGACTATGAAAACATGATTTGGTTTAGTTGTAGATTGTTATTCTGGATTTATAAAGTTGTGGATCTATGTTGTTTTGAATAGCTGCTATTAAAAGTTACAAGTTCTTTTAGTAGGCAAAGTTGTCCATTTGTTTAGAGTGTTACTGTTCACCTGTGGATGTTGTCTATCGGTGGATGTTGAGTGTTACTGTTCACCGGTGGATGTTTTCTACCGGTGGATGTTGAGTGTTACTGTTCACCGGTGGATGTTTAGTGTTACTGTTCACCGGTAGATGTTGTCTATCGGTGGATGTTGTCTATCGGTGGACGTTGAGTGTACTGTTCACCGGTAGATGTTGGGTGATAGAGTCGAGTAGATGTGAGTAATAGATTTTGTCATTTTATGATCGGTGGATGTGAACGGTAGATGTGAGTAATAGATTTTGTCGTTTTGTGATCGGTGGATGTGAGCGGTAGATGTGAGTAATAGATTTTGTCGTTTTGTGATCGTGGATGTGAGCGGTATATGTGAGTAATAGATTTTGTCGTTTTGTGATCGGTGGATGTGAGCGGTAGACGTGGGTAGTAAATTTTGTCGTTTTGTGATCGGTGGATGCGAAATTTTACGACCTTTAAATATTCAAAACCTTTATGTCCTCATTTCTGTTGGCCAATTATTTCTATTATTTAATTGTTTTACATAAGTATTATTTTATAGCTTTGTTTAATCCTGTTTTACGTAAAAGGTTTTCTTTTCTGCTACAAGTCTTGATGTTTTAAATAAAAGTCGAATTTTGACCGTTGAACGAAGTTTTAAAAATTTACCAGAATTTCTTAGTCATGTACTTTGTTATGAGTAACGAACCGGGTTTATAAAATTCGAGGCGTTACAGTATGGTACCAGAGACATTTTGTTAAACCGTTCAAAAGATCACTCATCAGTACAAATCGTCGCATGGAAGTACTCTAACAACTGTAAGTGTTTATGTTAACCTTAGTTATTAGATATTTATGAGAGTAATTAACCTTGTCTAGGAATATAGCAAAATGGCTAGACGACCAGGAAGACCAAGAGTACCGAGAGAGATGCCAAATTTGAGAACTGAGGAGGATCCTAGTGTGATTAGGCAGCTGACAGATTTGTTGCGTCAGCAAACAGACTTAGTGCGTCAGCAGTCCGATCAGTTAGGAGTGCTGTTGAACCGAGAAGTACAAGGAAGTGCCAACTCGAGTTCCAGCAGTGAACATTTAGGAGACCGATTCCGAAGGCTACAGCCGCCCACATTTGATGGACAGTCATCCAATCCGATTGTTGCTGAGGAATGACTTAGGAAGATTGAGAGTATGTTCAGGTGTGCCAACGTTGGAGAAGGAGACAAAGTCACCTTGGCAACATTCCATTTGGTTGGTGATGCTCTACTTTGGTGGGAAACAATGGAGACCACCACTGATGTTTTGGCCATGTCTTGGACACAATTCAGGGAGACTTTTTATGAGAAATACTTTAACAACACAGTCATGACTAGAAAGAAGGTGGAGTTTCTGAACTTGAAGCAGACGGGGTCCGTGTCTGAGTACAATAGACAGTTTGAGTCCCTGTCCAGGTTTGCTGGACACCTTGTACACAAGAATGAGGATAAGGTATTTCAATTTATGAATGGACTAAAACCAGAGATTTACAGAGGAGTCAAGTTTTCGGGTATTAAAGGTTTGTCTTACGGAGAAGTTGTGTCCACGGCATTGGAATGGAAGACGCAGAATTGAAGTGTGTTGGACCAAAGGAAACCCCACCAAAGTTTATTCAGCCAAACCAACAGAGTGGGATGAAGAGGCCTAGTGAAGGCCAGAGTAGCCAGGGAGCAGGAAAGAAAGTACATAACGTTAGGAAGTTTCCCCAATGCCTGATATGTTTGAAGAATCACCTGGGAGAGTGCAGAATTAGGTCGGGAAAGTGTTTCAACTGTGAAGAAGTTGGACACACGTTTAGGGATTGCCCGAAACCCAGGGTCACCCGATGCTACAACTGTAATAAGGTTGGTCATATTAACAGAGACTGCCCAGCTTTAAAGAGTGGCCCTGCTAAAATAAAGCCGAGGATATTCTCCATGATGGAGTCGGGTGATGAAGACAAGCCCGCGGTAGTTTCAGGTACTATATTGATCAATTCTATGCCTGCTTTCACTTTAATAGACTCTGGTGCACTGCATTCTTTTATAGCGTCTACGTTTGCTGCTAAGTCAGATGTACAGCCTACGCCAAATGAACATGTGTTTAATGTCACGATACCCTCTGGTGAATGCATGCACTCTAGCCTAGTGATGCTTAATAGTGTGGTGTTAGTAGGAAGCGTGAATCTGCCTGCTGATCTCATTATCATGGAGATAATGGGATTTGATGTAATCCTATGAATGGACTGGTTGTTTAAACATTATGTCACAATCGATTGTAGGACTAGAATTGTTAGTTTTCAACCCCCTGGTGGTTGGAAAAATACCTTCCAAGTTTTGAAGAAGAGTAAGGAAAGGACTGTTATGACTTCTATCGATGCTAGACCCTCCCCATGTGGAGAATATTTGTGCTTTTTGGCCAGTGTTTTAGACACACAACTAGTAGGAAAAGCAAGTCCTCAAAATGTCTTAGTTGTCCAAGATTTTCCATAAGTATTTCTAGATGACCTTCCTGGCTTGCCGCCAGATAGGGAAATTGAGTTTGTTGTAGATGTTTACCCAGGCACGGAGCCTGTATCTAAGAATCCATACAGATTGGCACCAACAGAACTTAGAGAACTAAAGACACAGTTGGAGGAATTGTTGGAGAAATGGTTCATACGCCCGAGTTTTTCACCGTGAGGTGCACCTGTCCTTTTTGTTAAGAAGAATGATGGATCATTGCGCATGTGTGTTGACTATCGGGAATTGAACAATTTAACTATCAAGAAAAAGTATTCATTACCAAGGATTGATGATCTATTCGACCAACTTAATGGTGCACAAGTCTTCTCTAAGATTGATCTTAGTTCCGGTTATTACCAATTGAAAGTCAAATCAGAAGATATCCCTAAGACAGCCTTTCGCACAAGGTATGGATATTATGAGTTTTTGGTTATGTCTTTTGGATTGAAAAATGCACCAGCAGCTTTCATGGATCTCATGAATAGAGTGTTTCACGAGTATCTAGATAAATTTGTCATAGTGTTTATTGATGATATTTTAATCTATTCACGTACTGAGGATGAACATGCAAAACGCTTGAACTTGGTGTTAGGAGTACTTAAGCAGCACTAACTTTATACCAAATTTTCCAAGTGCGAGTTTTGGTTGAACCAAGTTCACTTTTTGGGTCACGTTATCTCGGGAGATGGAATATCTGTCAATCCAGCCAAGGTTTAAGCAGTTAGGGAATGGCCCCAACCGAAGAATGCTACAGATATATGGAGTTTTCTTGGATTAGCAAGATATTACAGGAAGTTTATTGAAGGATTCTGGAAGATTGCCACACCCCTTACTCCATTAACAAGGAAAAACATGAAGTATGTGTGGACTGAGGAATGCGAGTTTAGTTTTCAAACCTTGAAACAGAGATTAACCAATGCCCCAATACTAACACTCCATGTTGAGAATGGTAAGTTTAGCATTTATTGTTATGCTTCCAAGGTTGGACTTGGCTGTGTGTTGATGTAGAATGGAAAAGTAATAGCTTATGCCTCTAGACAGTTGAAGACACATGAGAAGAATTACCCTACACATGACTTAGAATTAGCTGCGGTAGTATTTGCGTTAAAAATTTGGAGACATTACTTGTATAGACAATCTTGTTAAATATTCTCGGACCATAAAAGTCTGAAATATATTTTCACACAGAAAGAATTAAATATGAGGCAACGTCGATGGTTGGAATTTGTCAAAGACTATGATTTTGAGATTAAATACCACCCTGACAAGGCGAATGTAGTGGCTGATACTTTGAGTAGAGTGACCACATCAGCCTCTGCATTGATTCTTGACATGCCGTTAGCCTTAGAGTCAGAATTTCAAAGATTTAACCTTGAAGTTGTGTCTAGTGTGTCAGCTATGCTTTCAGCCATATCTTTGAAGCTTACAATTTTGGAAAGGATAAAGGAAGTACAAGCAAATGACGTTGAATAAATTAAGTATAAGTCATGCATGGTTTCTATAGATAAGTCGGATTTCAACTATTATGTTGATGGAATCCTTAAGTTTCGGAATAGATGGTTTGTTCCAGCTAATGTTGAACTGCGAAATGAAATCCTTTCTGAGGCTCATTCCTCTAGATTTTCTGTCAATCCTGGAAGTACAAAAATGTACAGAGACCTTAAACAACATTATTGGTGGCCAAATATGAAAAAAAGTATGGCAGAGTACGTAGGATTGTGTTTAGTTTGCCAACAAGTTAAAGCTGAACATTAGAGGCCTGCAGGAGCATTGCAACCATTACTAGTTCCCGAATGGAAATGGGAACAAATAACGATGGACTTTGTGGTAGGATTGCCTAGGACAACAAAGGGACATGATGCATTTTGGGTGATAGTTGATCGTCTAACCAAATCTGCCTATTTTCTACCCATAAAGATGACATACTCGATGGATCAGCTCGCTGAATTGTATGTACATAAAATTGTTAGGCTGTATGGAGTTCCAAGCACTATAGTATCAGATCGAGATTCTAGATTTACATCTAAGTTTTGGAAGAGTTTGCACAAGGCTATGGGTACACAGCTTAACTTTAGTACAGCTTTTCACCCTCAGATAGATGGATAATCCAAGAGGACTATTCAAACATTAGAGGATATGCTTCGTGCATGTGTATTAGATTTTCAGGGTTCTTGGAGTAAGTATATATCATTAGTGGAGTTCTCTTATGACAACAGTTTTCAAGCAACAATTGGCATGGCACCATACGAGGCATTATATGGATGAAAGTGCAGATCTCCACTGTAGTGGGATGAAGTTGGAGAAGCATGAATATTCAGTCCTGACATTGTGCAACAAACAGTTGTGAAGATTGCTCTTATCCGACAACGGATTTTGACAGCTCAAAGTCGACAAAAAAGTTATGTCGATAGAAGATGTAGAGAATTAGAGCTTGAAGTTGGTGATGAAGTTTTTCTTAGAGTTTCACCGTTCAAAGGAGTTGTCAGATTTAGGAAGAGGGGCAAGTTAAATCCTAGATACATCGGACCTTTCGCAATCTTGAAGAGGATTGAGAAGACAGCATACCAGTTACAGTTACCAGTCTCTATGGAGGGAATTCACAACATGTTCTATGTTTCTATGCTTAAGAAATGTATGCGGAATCCAACTCAGGTTGTGGAACAGCAGAACGTTGAAATTCATCCTACCCTCACCTATGAAGAGAAACCAGTGGCAATCCTGGACTTTGCAACAAAAGTGCTGCTAACAAGGAAGTTCAGCTTGTGAAGGTGTTATGGCGTAATCAGAATGTAGAGGAGGCAACTTGGGAACGCCAATAGGACATGATGAGCCGTTATCCTGAGCTGTTTCAGTGCTAAATTTTGAGGACAACATTCTTTTAAGGAGGGTAGATTGTAGCAATCGGTAATTGTCTAACTTGATATTCTTAATAGCTACATTTTTGTGACTTTTATTTTATTGAATAAGTGAATTTGATTGGTTGCTCAATTAGGTTAAAGTTGGTTAGTCAAGGGCAAATGCGTAATTTGCAAAGATTAGTGTATAAAAACGGTTAGCTAAGGGTTTTAGCCGACACTGTTTCATTTCCTCATTTGGTATTCAGCTTGCTCAACAGAGTTTCTCTCGGCGATTTTCTCTCCCATTTTCTCCAAGCTAGGTGAGTTCTACTTCGATTTCTTTCTACATTGTAACTATCGATGATAGAGGGGGATTTTAAATGTGAGTTTTGAGAATGCTGTAAGTGAGAGTTAGTTCGGGTTTGGGGAAAATCAGGAATGTTTGATGATCAGAGTTCCCAAACTAGTTTCCTTACGAGTTCTGGTAGATTTGAGGATAGTTTAGAATAAAGCTTAACTAATACTCTATCTACGGCTATAGGTTTGAGCAAAACCCGAATTAGTTTGCAACCAAGCTTTTCTAGAAAACCAGGTAAGTAGAGTAAGTGTGTGCCTTCGGGCCTTCATCACAAAACAGTAAGGTTTATGTGTGTTTATGAATGTTTTTCAGTACGTCATGCATCATGTTTTATTGAATGAGAATGAAAATGAAATTTACTTGTAAAGGCATGGTGAGATATGGACAGATTGTATCAGATCAATTGTTAAGGGAACTAATCCGCCCCTTAATCTAATAGAGGATTTATACTTTGGGAAAATTGATCCGCTTCCCATCGAACAGGGGGATTAACAGGAAAAAATACTTTAGGAAAATTGATCTGCTTCCCATCGAACAGGGGGATCATCAGGGAAAATACTTTGGAAAAATTGATATGTTTCCTATCAAACAGAGGGATCAACAAGGAAACGAACATTAATACAACTGAGATGTGAAAGTAGAAACTTCATGATTAGGATTTATCAAATCAGTATTTCATTGATATTTGCTGTACTTACTTAGCATTAGGCTAATAGATGAGTTTTGTGATGTAGGTGAAGAAGTTTCAGCAGGTGTGTTCTCTGTGCATGTTGAGGACTAGGCTGGTTGGAGTAGCAATTCTATGCCGCGGTTTGGTGCACTGATGAGGCAGTTTAACAAATGTCAGTATGTGAAGTCTTAGTGAACAAGTGTGTTGTTGAAATGTGCTGAAGATTTTAATGACAATAGTAGTTTTAATGTTTTGACATGTTTTGGGTTTAGTTGTAGATTGTTTTTCTGGATTTATAAAGTTGTGGATCTATGTAGTTTTGAATAGCTACTGTTAAAATTTACAAGTTCTTTTAGTAGGCAGAGTTGTCCGTTTGTTTAGAGTGTTACTGTTCACCGATGGATGTTGTCTATCGGTGGATATTGTCTATCGGTGGATGTTGAGTGTTACTGTTCACCGGTGGATGTTCTCTATCGGTGGATGTTGAGTGTTACTGTTCAGCAGTAGATGTTGTCTATCGATGGATGTTTAGTGTTACTGTTCACCGGTAGATGTTGTCTATCGGTGGACATTGAGTGTACTGTTCACCGGTAGATGTTGGGTGATAGAGTCGAGTAGATGTGAGTAATAGATTTTTTCATTTTGTGATCGGTGGATGTGAGCGATAGATGTGAGTAATAGATTTTGTCGTTTTGTGATCGGTGGATGTGAGCGGTAGATGTGAGTAATAGATTTTATCGTTTTGTGATCGGTGGATGTGAGCGGTTGATGTGAGTAATAGATTTTGTTGTTTTGTGATCGGTGGATGTGAGCGGTAGATGTGAGTAATAGATTTTGTCATTTTGTGATCGGTGGATGTGAGCGGTAGACGTGGGTAGTAAATTTTGTCGTTTTGTGATCGGTGGATGTGAAATTTTACGACCTTTAAATATTCAAAACCTTTATGTCATCGTTTCTGTTGGCCGATTATTTATATTATTTAATTGTTTTACATAAGTATTATTTTATAGCTTTGTTTAATCCTGTTTTACGTAAAAGGTTTTCTTTTCCGCTGCAAGTCTAGATGTTTTAAATAAAAGTCGAATTTTGACCATTGAGCGAAGTTTTAAAAATTTACCAGAATTTCTTAGTCATGTACTGTGTTATGAGTAACGAATCGGGTTTATAAAATTTGGGGCGTTACAAGAAATGAGTAAATAAGAGTTTTAGGTAAAATTGCCTTAGCTAGGAGCTTCGTTTAGTTTTGGAATTCGTTTATATAGGATCGGTCTTAATGATGGATTTGTGAAATGCCTTAGGTGGACATGACTTTCGGACGGTGCTCAGAATTGCTAAGAACGCTAGGTAAGTGAGTGTTAGGTTTCCAGTCCTTAAGGCCCTACATTATAGAGATTCTAGAAGTATGTGTTTTATTAATGTTTCCTGGATGGTGTGGTTTTAAAGAGTCAGGTAGCCTAGGACGTTAGCTATTAGCTGTGTGCTAGGTTTGTTTATGAGTTAGGTATGTTATGCACGTTTATGAACTGTCTTTGATGGTATGTTATGTGTAGTTCCCTCATGCATCATGTTTTCTCAAAAAGAGCATACGAAATGTTTTATAAGCATGTTTTATGAAAAGTAAAGTAAAAAGATGAATACGAAGTACATGTTCTCACGAGCAAAGATCATGTTTCTCATGAGCAAAGATTTTGAGTTCTCACGAGTTATGGCAAGTGTTCTCATAGGGCAAGTCATGTAAAGTAAAGTAAAGAAATGAAAAATGGACATATTTTATGAAAAGTCATGCATTCACGTATATATACATGTTAGTTCATTTCTTACTAAGCGTTAGGCTTACTGTTTGATTCGTATGATGTAGGTGAAGAAGAGTAGCGCGATGAGATTACAAGAGCTGGCTAGGATTACGGATGCGGTTGGAGGAGTACAACCATGGCGGCAACCCGACAACATTGTTAGGGCGATTTCGACCGTGGTTAGTATGTGTAAGTGTCTATTTTGTTTAAGAAAGTGATTTGGGAAAGTCTAGCGTATGTTTATAGAAATGTGATAGGAGAACGTATGGAAATGTTTATGTATGTGGATAGGTAAGTTTGTTAGAAAATGTATGAAAAGTTGAGTTTTGATATGAATGTCATGGTATGTATGTTAGGTGAAGATTGTTATGATGACATGAGGATGTTATGGAAGTGTTTTTGGTATTTTAAACCTGTAGGGATATGCTCAGTTTTTAGAGCGATCCATGCAATTAGTTTTCATAGATTTTCAATACGTTTTTGGGCTCCGTTTTAAGTCTGGTTTTTTAGGGTTGAGCTATTTTATGTTTAAAAATATTTAAAGTAAGGTTATGGGTGAAGTGTAGGTGAAAGAAAGGAAGAAAAGTTGAGTAAATGGTGAAAAAGGGGGAGGAAGGGCGTGTAGGCGCGGTGCGCGCCCCAGCTGATCGATCAGCGCTGGGCGCCGATCGATCAGCACCCCCTCTGGATGCTGGGGGTGCGTGGTAGTAAGGCTGCCGATTGATCGGCGCGAGGCGCCAATCAATCGGCCTTGCGCGCGCTGTCTTGGCGACGCGCGCGCCGCACCACATGTGGCCCATTTTGATTTTTTTTTTCCAAAGTTGACTTTTTAAAACATGTTTTGACCCGATCTTTTATAATACTTTTTAAACGTATTTTCTGAGCATTCCCCACGTATTTTTAAGGATTTTAACGACCCAAAAATCGAGTCGCGTTTTATCAAAAAATTGTTTTACCCTCGTTTTAAATGTTTCAAAAGTTCAAAAAATTTTACGCCCAAAATGTCTAAGTCAAAGTCAAGTCTTGTGACAGCCCATAAAGGGTCGGGGTCGTTACAATGTCAAAAGAAGCAAACAACAATCAAGAGCAACAACCAACGATCTCAAACCTTTACGTACAAGCAATTATGGGAGAAATGAGACGATTGCTTCAACATGAACTTGAAGGCATCCATGAGTGCCTTGATCAAGTGGAACAATACGGCAGGCGATGAAGGCAATCCCATTGCCCAACCCCATGCCAACACAAATGCGTTCAGATGAAGCCAATGGGGGCAGGACCAAAATGAAGAGATGGCCGAGATAGAGGAGGAGAACTTCACAGAAGAGCTCGATCGGCTCTCCTTCAGAAGTCCTGAGAGGAATAGAAACATTCGAGAGAGGCGAGGTCGACCACAATCCGGGGAGCATCAAGATGAAGATCCCTCAGTTTTGAGGTAGAAGTAACCCTGAAGAGTATCTAGACTAGGAGTTAAAAATGAAGCGAATATTTGAATGTCACGATTATTCTAAAAGGAAGAAAGGGAAGATTGCCGCCATCGAATTCACGGAGTATGCTGTCGTGTGGTGGAACAAATTGAGTTTGAACATAATGTATAATGGCGAGCCTCTTATCGAGAGTTGGGTTAAGATGAAGACAGAAAAATGCGAAAGCAATTTGTACCGAGTCATTACCATCAAGATCTCCACAACAAGCTGCATACCCTACAACAAGGTAACCAAAGTGTCGATGAGTACTACAAAGACATGGAGTTGACTCTGATCTGAGCCAATATAGAGGAAGATCAAGAGGCAACAATGGAAAGATTTCTGCCAAGAAATTGCAGATGTAATCAGGCTCCACTGTGATGTTGAAATGGAGGACCTTGGTACATATGGCCTTGAAGGTGGAAAGACAGCAACAACATCAGAATAGCGCACGCCAACAGAGTTTGACAAGCAAAGAAGAATGTAGACAACGTGCAGCGTAAAAATCTTTTTCACACTTGCTGCCATATCAAGGGAAAGGTTTGTAACGTGATCTAGATGGTGGAAGCTGCATTAATATAGCTAGCATATCATGGTGGAGAAACTTGGTTTTCCTACATTGAAACACCGGCAACCCTACAAATTGTAGTGGTTGAACGATAATGGAGAAGTCCGAGTGACCAAGCAAGTGATAGTACCATTTCAGATCAAAAAGTATGAAGATGAAGTGAGGTGCGATGTAGTACCAATGCAAGTTGGGCATCTCCTACTCGGACGATCTTGGTAGTTTAACTGACGAGTGCAACACGATGACTACACCAACAAGTACTCATTCATCCACAAACACCAGCTAGTAACATTACTGCCCTTGTTCCCGAAGAGATCTTTGAAGACCAAGTGAGGTTGCAAAAATCGAGTGAAAAAGAGCTCGAAGAAAGAAAACAAGGAAAGTACTCCATGCCTGATGAGAAAAAACAAGAGCATAAAACCTTAACCAAACAGAGCCTTTTTAACCAAAAGAGACATCAAGCGAGCGATCATTGAAAAACAACCCATGATTTTTATCTTATACAAAAGTGAGGCTTTGAACATAACAAACCAGATTTGGTATTACTGAGTCCAGTTTTTTCTCTCTTGCAGGAGTTTGAGGATGTAATCCCAATGGAGCTTTCAGAAGGTTTGCCACCTATCCAGGGAATAGAGCATCCATCATACCTCACCAACCCAGAGGAGTCAAAGGAACTACAACGTCAAGTGGAGGGCTTATTGGAAAAGGGGTACGTAAGAGAAAGCATGAGCCCATGCACTATTTGAGTCCTTTTTGTGCCCAAGAAGGATGACACATGGCGGATGTGTATTGATTGTCGTGCCATCAACAACATCATGGTAAAGTATCGATACCTGATCCCTCGTTTAGATGATATGCTTGATGAGTTGCATCGTTCTTTTGTGTTTTCCAAAATTGATCTTAAAAGTGGATATCATCATATTAGGATCAGAGAGAGAGATGAGTGGAAAACAGTCTTTAAAATAAAACATGGATTGTATGAGTGGATGGTTATGTCATTTGGGTTACCTAACATGCCTAGTACTTTCATGCATTTGATGAATCACGTTTTGCACCATTTTCAGTGGAAAATTTGTGGTTGTGTATTTTGATGACATTTTGATTTATAGCACAAGTTTGCATGCCCACATCTCATATTTACGATCTATTTTAGAGATGCTTAGGTAGGAAAAGTTATACGTTAACCTGGAAAAGTTATCTTCTGCACCGAGTAGCTTGTTTTTCTTGGTTTCATTGTTAGCGCACAGGGAATATAGGTTGATGGCAAGAAGGTCCGCGTGATACAAGAGTGGCCAGTTCCAACAACCATTAGACAAGTGAGGAGTTTTCATGGACTCGCAAGTTTCTACCGGCAGTTCGTAAAGAACTTTAGCACCGTTGCCACACCCCTCACCAAAGTGATGAAGAAGAACATGTCATTCAAGTGGGGAGAATCAGAAGAGGCGTTCAAGCTCCTTAAGCAACAACTTTCAAACACTCATCTACTCATTTTACCTAACTTTAATAAGATGTTTGAAATTGAGTGTGATGCGTCAGGTGTACATATTTGAGTTGTTCTCATGCAGGAAGGACGACCGACTACATATTTTAGCAAGAAGTTGAATGGTGCCCTTCTTAACTATCCCACGTACGATAAGGAGTTGTATGTGTTGGTTCGTGCTCTTGAGACTTGGCAACACTACTTTCTGCCCAATGAGTTTGTGATCTGCACCGACCATGAATCCTTGAAGTATTTCAAGAGCCAACACAAGCTGAACAATCAACATGCTCACTGGTCCAAGTTCCTCAAGGCATTTTCTTACTTCATCTGATATAAGAAAGGTAAGAAAAATGTGGTCGCTGACGCACTTTCTCAAAGGTATGTTCTAATCTCAACTCTTGACACTCAATTACTTAGGTTTCAGTATATTAAATAGCTAAATTTTGATGATCCTGATTTTTGGGAGAGTTACGGGTCGTTTGAGAAATCGAGTTATGGGAAGTACTTTAGAATTAACGAATATATATTTAAGAAGAGTAAGTTCTATGTTCCCTACTGTTCACTACGTGATTTATTAGTTAGGGAGTCCCATGGAGGAGGATTGGTGGGATATTTTGGGGTAGCTAAAACTTTAGTCATTTTGCAAGAACACTTTTATTGGCCCCACATGAAGAGAGACGTTGAAAGAATAGTTAGTAGACGTTGAAAGGATACTTATAGGCAAGCGAAATCGACGGTTCAACCTAATGGTCTTTATACACCGTTACCAATCCCTAGTTCACCTTGGATAGAAATTTCAATGGCTTTTGTGTTAGGTTTACTGACGTGCTTCAAACCACAACACAAATTCTGTTCGGTTTTCCCAGTTTTAGGCCTACAATACCCCAAAGTCCAGACAGAGTAACTCTTTAAGAATAAATCCAAATACTTTGAAACTTTGACAGTGTCTTGCTAAAAATATTTATGAAATGCTCCTAAAATTTCAGAACCCAATTCGATATAGATAAAAAGTTATGCACAAACAAAAACACAAGAACTGCTCGGCTGAAATCTGCTAAGGGCCGAGAATGATTCAATTTCATAAATGCAAAACTTTCTCAATACTATTCCAAATAACTAGAAACTTTAAATAGAACTTACAGGGGATGTGCACAAGATGTCTTGAAAATTTCAGAGGTTAAATCGCTGAGAATGGAAAGATATGGTCGAAATACCAAAGGTCGCCGGAGCTCAGTTTACTGCTCTGGCCGAGAACAAAACACCAATTTTTTAGAGGTGTAACTCTCTCGTTTGAAAACGAAATGACACAAAATTTGTGGTAGGTTAAATCTGCGTGAGCGGGGATGATTGTATATAAAAATGAGAGGTTGAATCAAAGGGTGGAGTTGATATGGCTAAAATGGTGCTGGTTGGTCTGAGGAGGGTATAATAGAACCTCTTGGCTTTTGGCTCCTCTCTGAAGAAAGGCACTCCGACGAGCTATGGAAGAGAGTTTTAATACTCTTTTTCTATGGATACTACCTCCAAGAAGCAGGGACAAGAGCAACAATAAGAGCTTCTAAGTATACTCACAAACCTATAAGACAATGTGTACCAATGACCGATTAGATATTGCTCACCGACAATAATGGGTTTGAGACTCAAAGAGAGACCCAATTTTGAAGATGAACTTAAGCTTTTTACTTCAAACCAAGATTTCTGCTACAGCAACTAAGGAGGGGTTAAATACTTTCTCCAATTACAATTAGGGGATACGCTATGGGAAAATCGGCTAGACCCATGGCCGAATTTTATTTCTAACTTCTTTGTTCAGTGCTTAGGTCAATAGGATGGTGTCCACATAAAAAGCTTAACTTCAAGACAACCTCGAGATGAGTCAACCACTGGATTTGAGGACAAATCCTCAATCACTTGGAGAGAATGATACGCCTACGAGGCCTATTCATCGATCACAAACCCAGGTAAGTAATTTAATCAATTTATAGTGTAACTGATATGTCATTTTTGTAGGAAAATACCATCTTAAAGCATGGAGAAGGAGCTTGACAAAAGAAACTAACGGGCTAAAAAGGAGTGTTGCACTGACCGAGAAGATGGCGCAAACAACTAAAAGAGAACCGGGCATCAAAAGACCAAACAACAGCTGAACCGGTCAGCAATAAACCAAGTTAAAAAATAAACCAAGCAGTAGCAAAGAACCCAAACATCAGAGAACCAGGAAGCAGCAGAGTGAACCGGACAGTAATGTTGCTCCTACGTGGCCGAGAGTGATGACACTCCAACGGCTATATCATCGCCAACAACTATTTTCTGTTGATGAAGTTTTTCCTTTTCTATTTTTTTCCAGAAGCTCTCAATCATTCAGAAGGCTATTTATCTTTTTTCTGAATACTTTGCAATCATTTTTGGGATCAATAGAAATTTTGTTGAAGTTTTATCTTCAATTTTACAGAGAGGTTTGTTGAACCTGCTCCCCGTCAGTGCGTAGCACCAGAATCACCAGAGCCCACCTTTTTAGTGCATCATATCTGAAGGGTTCTCCGTCCAAGTTTGTCGAGTTCAGTGCGTAATATCTGAACTGGATCTTTTGGTCCATAACACTCGCAGGTGTATCGCTTTCGTCCATCGGTGCATAATATCCGATCAGCTCATTTGTGGTTCATTCTTCTTCCATTCACTCCATCGGCATTTTCTGAGTAATTTATGCCAGGTTACACTCATACCCATTTCCATTTCATCGTTCATCCTTTTTTTTCTCTGTTATCTGGTTTTGAGGTGTTTTCGGTTGAACCCGAGAACACCATGTTTGTCTGATCGTTTTAATTGCTTCCGCATGTACCTTGTATTGTTGAGCGAGAGATCACACGGGTCCAAGACGCGTCAGTTTAGCACACAAAAAGGTGAAAAGAAGGCTCTAGAAAGGGGAGTGTTCGACCCTCATTGGCCAAGTACATTGTGTACTTGAGTCTTCTCTCTCCCACAATCTAAGCCCTCCAAAATTCAAATTATGCAGCACATTCTCCCTCTTAAATGCTGCCCTAATCCTACCAAAAAGTGTTCAGTCATGCATGTCATGCAAACATAAAAATAACTAGGTGTTTTTGAAAAGAAAATAAAAGATAGGCTTGGTTATATCAATTTTCAAAAAGGAGGACAAACTCCTTTAACTTGAGGTGGCCGAGGGATGCTTCTTTGCTTGCAAGGTCGCTTGGCTCCTCCAAGTCTTGAGCCTCATTGTTCTTCACTTCATCAGAGAGAGAATGGTTGAAATTGGTCTCTTTAAGTGCTTCACAAATTGGGTGCTCCTTGGTGCTCAGAAGCGGGTTCCTTCCCCCATGTTCCAAGTGTTTGTCTCCTTTTGTTTTGGACTTATACTTTATAATCCACAATAAGAATGAAGATCCTACAACATGAACAAAAAATTTTGGAACCCCTTTGGCTCAATGGAATGGGAGTGGAACTTGTGGCACATCATTTACCTAGGACGAAAAGGGGTAGGGATTCGATTTTTGTGGTGGGGGATCAGTTTTCTAAGATGGCTCATTTCATTCCATGTCATAAAACTAATGATGCCTCTAATGTTACTGACCTGTTCTTTCGAGAGATTGTACAATTACATGGGTTGCCTAAGACGATAGTTTTGGATAGAGATGCTAAGTTCTTGAGTTACTTTTGAAAAACCTTGTGGGGAAAGGTAGGAACAAAACTTTTATTTTCTACCACTTGTCATCCTCAAACCGATGGTCAAATCGAGGTAGTGAATAGAAATTTGTTGACTTTGTTGTGAGCAGTCATCAACAAGAACATTATGTAACGACCACTTATCCCAGCAAGATATTGTCCGCTCTGGGGATTGGGCCGTAGCCCAATATCCTCCTCTCACGGCTTTGTTTGGCGAGAACTTCCCAGAAGGTCACCCAACCTGGAATTGCTCTCGCCAAACAAAGCCATGAGGGGAGGATATTGTGCTACGGCCCAATCTCCAGAGCGGACAATATCTTGCTGAGAAACGGGATCGTTACACATTAAGTCATGGGAAGAATGTTTACTGCATGTCATGTTTGCATATAATCATTCAGTTCATTCAGGCACTAAATTTTCACCGTTTGAAATTATTTATGGTTTTAATCCTCTAACCCCATTGGATTTATCACCTTTACGTGTTTTTGAACAAGTGAATTTAGATGGTGAGAAGAAAGCTGATTCATGAAGCAACTTTATGAGCGCGCTAGACAAAATATTGAGAGGCGCACTGAGCAATACATCAAGCAAGGCAATAAAGGGCGTCATAAGATGACTTTTTAGCTGAGAGATTAGGTGTGGCTACATAGGCGTAAAGAGAGATTTCTAGACCAACGACAATCCAAGTTGTTTCCACGTGGTGATAGACCATTATAAGTGCTTGAGCGAATCAATGACAATGCCTACAAGCTTGATCTACCTGGTGAGTATAATGTGAGTGCAACCTTTAATGTTTCTAACTTGAGTTCTTTTGATGTAGATTCCAATTTGAGGACAAATTCTTTTTAAGAGAAAGGGAATGATGCGGACATCAACACAAATTCAACACAAGTGTGTGGACCAATAACCAAAGTAAAGGCTTAGCACATCGAAAAAGAAATGAAAGGACTTGTGCTTCAAGCCATGCAACAAGAAGAAGTCACGCACATTCTGGACCATGAACGAGAGCTTGTCACTCTTATCCAAGCTGCTCCAGAGTGTTGACATGTCATCCTTACTATATTTATGACATTGTCATTTTAGGGTTTGAAGGTACTTTTTTTTGTCAAGTCGTATGCCTTTTTTTTTCTTTTTTTGATAATTAAGAGTCAAAATGACAGATTAGTAATTTTGTGTTTGATTTCAAGAAACTAGCATGAAGGGGTATTTCATGCTTATAAATTCATACTAAGATAAAGGGAAGGAGGATTTTTTTGGCTATCAAGAACAAAGCTCTCTTTCAAAGAGATTAATCGAACTTATCAAGCTTCTCCTTGTGGTGTTCAAATTCTGAATTATCAAGCAAACTGACATATTCATTTGTGGCATCTCCTCATGTTCTAGGGTTCGTGTCTTTCTGGGCATTGGGTCTAGGAATCCATCAATTCGAATTCGAAGATCCTTGGCTTGCAACGGCACCAATAGTCGGTATCGGGTCCTTATCACGGTTGTTGATAGGGTTTGTATCATATTGAATATTAATTGCAGCATCTATTTTGAACTTGGTGTTAACTCCCAAGAATCCCCTTTCTTCCTCGATGGGTGATATACGTGAGAAGGGTGTGTGTGTGTCTTGAGATTCCCATCTTTTAAGAGCCAAGGTGGTTATTACCTTACTGTGACATGCCAAGGAGGCCCAAAACTAGATCACAGTCTGTAACACCCGGTTTTACGGGATTTTATTATTCTAATAAATAATGGTATTTTTGTAAATATGTCAAATTAAGTCCGTTATACGAACGAAAAGTTTTAATGGAGCCTTAACAATAAATTGGATTTTATGGTGAAATAAGGAAATTTGGAGAAACCGAACCGTTAGCTAAATAACAAAACAAATGACGGAACTAATATAAAAATCAAAGGAAGGGCAAAACAGTAATTTGATAAGACAAAATTTATAAAAAATTTCATAACACCTCCCCCTCCCACGATTTTCTTCATTCTGCCATTTCTTTTTCTCTCCTCACCTCCACGGTGATTTCCCTTTCCTCTCGTGTGTTTTTCCTCCGGCGACAAAAGCTTGCTCTCCGGTGACTTGTTCTCCACGATTTCTTCTCTAATCCCGACCCTAGGTAAGAGTCTACTGTTTTGGAGCTTTAGATTTTGGGTTTCGCAGAGTTATACGGTTAGGGTTTCGTTACGGTTTTGTCAAAAATGTGGATTAGGGTTTGAAATCGATAGGTTTACTGTGTTTATGGCCTAAATGGGCGTATTTTTGGTTATTGGAGGAAGTTTAATGGTTTAATGGAGGTTGTTGAAGAGTTTGGTGGTTGGAGGTTTTAAAAACTCCACTAATGGAGGTTTAGAAATTCACGAGGATGAATTGCTCGATAAAATGCCTCAACGAGTTAAATTAGAATTTTAGGAAATTTCTTTTAGCTACGAGTTTTGTAGTTTTCGAAACTCGATGGTTTAGGCTTGATTTAATGACGATTGTTGTGAATTGCCATAGGTGAACAACGCTCGTGGACGGAGCTTGAATTGCAATGGACGCGAGGTAAGTCTTCAGGATTTATTTGGCCGGTTTGGCCTACACCATAAGAAAGTATGTGAAATTGAGGAATTGGAGATGTAGCGTGTTTCAGGTAATTAGATTGGGTAGTTAGGCTACTTTAAGTGTGGCGACCCTGACCCTGTGTTGGTGCCGCCACGACCTGTGTCATGCGTGCTTACATACATACGCGCATACTACCCTCGCCCGTTCTCACTTAAATCTTTATCATTTTCCTTTCATTGCATTTTTTTCATTCGTTCATCATTTGTCTATTCGTTTTCTTTCGTTTCGCTCGTTAGAGAACGGACTCGGGTGTTCAATCCATTTCTATCGACATTCAAGATCTAACTTAAACGTACCTAAAATGACTCGTCTAAGGTTTGAATCTTTTAATCTCACTTGTTTAGAGACAATTAACCTCATTCAGCGGAAGACTACTATGCGTGGAAGACTCGTTACAAGATAAAATTAACCAAAATCTCAAGTTTAACACTATAAAAAGCACCCTGGTCGACCCCCATAACATTCGATCGACACTTCATAATAATGGTCGACCCCTAAAAAGGTTCTGGTTTTTGTTTGTACTGAAACCGGTCGACACCTTGCAACAACGGTCGACACCTTGTCTGAGGGGTCGACACTTCAAAAACAGTTTTGCTCTCGGGTTGCATTCCTTTGTAAGTTCGGTCGACACCTTGTCTGAGGGGTCGACACTTCAAAAACATTTTTGCTCTCGGGTTGCATTCCTTTGTAAGTTCGGTCGACACCTTGTCTGAGGGGTCGACACCTTGTCTGGCAAGTGTCTACCCCTGCAGGCACAGGTCTACCCCTCCAAAGGCAATTTTTCCACTTTTTACATATTCAACACCTCCAATCACCTCCAAACTTAACCAACTCTACCTATTCATATCAATTCCATCCCTATCCATAAACCGAACATTCAACCTCATCAAATCCCGACACGAAACTTCAATTTCCACTCAAAACCATAAACCTACTTTCAGAACATCAAAACTCATCCAAAATCCATTCTATTTCATCAAAATATCCACAATCATCAATACTCATTCAAATACACATCAAACATCAATATCCTATCTATTTCATCAACAGCCGTCCACACATAGCGGAAGCTATCAAAATCATCAAAACCACGGTTTATAGCCTATCCAGATACCAAGCACCCTAATATGAATTTCTATACATTTCTTCATATATTATCACCCATCCGCCCATTTCAACCCAAAAATAACTCAAAATACACAACCTATAGCTCCCCACGGGTTATGTACGCATCGACTATGCCAGCCGCTCCCACGAACAAAGGGACATCGTCCTCAACTTGCTCGAAGTCACCTACACCATAAAGACACCTATGAGATAAATATCTCAGTAAATTCTACGTAAATGTCTATGCATGATCATGTATGTTCAATGCTATAAAAATCGTGCATGTCGTTTCATTTCAGTACGTGTCAGTCTTGGTTATTGGGGCCTTTCTTAGTCAGATGGATAGGGCTCATTCAAGCGGGTAGATAGCCCACACCATCTGAAAGGAGGGAGACCCGCTCACCACGGAACGCCAGGTCCGTACCTCTCCCCGAATGACCACCATGCATTGTTTACTATGATACTTTACTTGCCACATGCATGCAATACCATTTCTTTGAAATCAATGCGTAAATTTGTTTTTCATGGCATTTTGAAAACTATGATGCATGAACAGTTCAATACGTAATATAAACATACATAACGTGAATACCATCAAAACGCTACCAATACCATCAAAACATAACAATACTCAACCTATAAAAACAACCGAATCCTAACTACCCAACCAAAGCAATTAAACAAGCACAACACCAAACAATCCTCAACACAAATTCCGACTTATGGTGTAGGCCAATCAGCCACAGTAAGTCACGAGAACTTACCTGTCGTCCTTAGCGCACCGAGCTCTGTCCGTGAGCTGCTGTAACGACCCCAATGGAATCGCCACACAATTCATTACTTAATCTCTTAATCATTTGATTCTTACTTCCATACACCTTGTTCATTATTAGTGTTAATATTATTCCCCCCTTTTTTTTTCTTTTCAAACATCTCTTGATCTGCATCTACCGATAGAGTTATAGACTCACATCGACCGATGATCATGTGTCCGCCACGCGACACATCTGATCTCAACCAGCAACAGACATCGACCGGTGACCACGGGCATTGCACGTGCCTAATTAAAGACATTGCCCGGTCTCGAACATTCTCCGCTAGATGTTCATATTTACCCTACATCGACCGGTGGACATGTGTGCCTCACGTGACTGATTTAAAACATTACTTGAACATTAAACCACAAGAAAATACTTACATCATCCGGTCACTAGACGACAAATTAACATTTACATCATCCGGTGAAGAAGTTTACGTCATCCGTGAGGAAATACACTTCATCCACCGAACGCTAGACGACAAAATACCAATTTCGGCCACCCGGTGGGGAAATACACTTCATCCACCGAACGCTAGACGACAATTACATCCTCATCATCCGGTGACTTATTACACTACATCTGCCGATCACTAGACGAAAAAATAACACTCTCATCATCCGATGGCTTAGACTGTAATATCCGGCTTGTACGGACTACAGATTTAATATATTATATTATTATTTTATTATATAATGGCATTTTTGGTAAATATGTCAAATCAGGTCCGTTTTACAAGAAGAAAGCGTCATTGCGATCCTAACGATTAATAGGAATTTTAGGGAAATTATGAGAATTTTCGGAGAGTAAATGCTATATTCCGAGTAATTACCTTTATCGTAAAGTAAATGACGTTTTAGTAAAAATAGCAAACGGAGTCCAAATTGCGAACGGATAGTTTTGTTAGTTACCAAATAATAAGTTAGACATATTGGTGAAGTAAGGACGTTTGGAGAAGTCGAATGGCTAGACGATTAACGAACCGAAGAACGGAACTAATATAAAAACTAAACAAGGGCAAAATGGTAATTTTGCAAATCAATTATATTAAAAACTAAACAATTTCTTTCTCTCCCTCACCTTCTCTCTTTTCCTCCTGCCTTCTCACGATCCAGAGAGCTCTCTCTCTCGCAAATCCTCTCTGGCCGTCGACGATCTCCCTCATCCGACCTCCGTTTTTCCTCCCGTTCGTTCCGATTTCTTCGTGCTTCCTCCTCCAATCGACGTTCTAGGTATGTCTCTATAGTTTTAGAACGTTAGATTTCGAGTTTCGTAACGTTTAAATAATTAGGGTTTCGTTTAGATTTCGATAAAAATGTCGATTTAGGATCCGAAACTAATAGTTTGAGTATGATTGACGATATAAAAGACGTATTGACGTTATTGGACGAAGTTATATCAATTTGTGAAAATGTTAAAAATTAGGGATTTTCGAGATTTTAGGAAAAACTCGTAAATTGAGAATTTAGGTGCTGAGCGTAAATTTATCGATTTAATAGCTCAATGAATTGGATTAGAACTTTAGGAAAGTTTCCTTAGTTAAGGTTTTGTGAATTTGGACGATCGATAGTTTAAACTCGTTTAACTTCGATATTGTGTTTTGCTTCAGACAAACTACGCTCGTGGACGGAGCTTGAGCTGCTTTGGATGCGAGGTAAGTTCTCGTGATTCTTCTTTGGCCGATTGGCCTACACCGTACGTCGTGGTCTCGAGGAGTTTGGTGACGCACTAGTTTTATTGCTTTGGTTGGGTAGCTAGGTTTATTTGTTTTATAGTTAATGTTTTACAGTCTGTGATGGTATCTATTATTGTTTGTTTATTGTAAGTTATTGAACTGTTCATGCATCACTTGTTTTAAAGAAAAGCATGAAAATGAATTTCCGCACAGAGTTTTAAAGATAACGAGATTAATGCATCGGCCGAAAGGCTTATTGTTCATTTGCCGCAAGGCGTATTGTTTATTGGCCTAAGGGCGTATTGTTTATTGGCCTAAGGGCGTATTGTTTATTGGCCAAATGGCGTATTGTTATTGGTCACGCGAGGTGGGGCTCAGGCACGGCTGTACGTTTTGTAAGCGTGCACCCCCCGCCTCTAGCCGGAAAGAGTAGTCCGCCCGCTGGATGAGCTCTCTCTGGTTAGAGGGATAGGACTTCGGTGACACCTATTGTATTGAGCATTGCATTGTAAGATAAAATAAAGCATGGTTTATCGAACTCATACGCACAGCATGCATTGCATTTACGAGTCTTACTGAGATTTTTATCTCATAGTGTGTTATGTACGGTGTAGGTGATCTAGACATTGAGGAACCAGGTGAGGATGGGATTCCTCCTCCTGAGGCATGAGTCCGGTTGACGGAGGATGGCTGTGGTGGTGTGCTGGCGCAGTCGAGGCTCACCTGACCCGTGGGGACGCATGTATAGGTTTTGAGGGTCTTTTTTGGGATGTTTGATGACTTTATAAACATTTTAGGATGTTATGTAATAACGTTTATCTTGAAATTCTGGAACTGTTTGGTTGTGTAGTGTTTTAAATGATTTAGTAAACTGTATTTGAATTGTTTTAGGTTTGATAAGGGTATGTTCAATATTTAGGTATATCCACGCAGTTGGATTTCGCAAAGTCCGCTGTAAGTTAATTAAGTTTAGAAGACGTTTTAATTGGTTGAGTTCAGGTTATAAGTTTATTGAAATTGTAGGTGTAAAGAATATTGAAATTGTAGGTGTAAAGAAATAGAAGTTTTGCTCTCTGGAAATCGGATTCCAGAGAGCTAATTGATGGGTTTTATGGCGTGAAATGTTGTTGTGTTGAAGTGTTGAAGTGTGAAGAATGTGTGAAAAGTGTGAAGGGGGATCGCTGCAAGTAATGCAGCGATCGATCTCTGCTGCAAAGCAGAGATCGATCGCTGCCACAGCTAGCAGCGATCGATCTCTGCTCTGCTGCAGAGATCGATCGCTGATGCTGTGAAGCAACGCAGCGATCGATCTCTGCTGCAGCGCAGAGACCGATCGCTGCCTTGGCGCAGCGATGTAGCGCTCAGTCGCTGCATGTAGCAGCGACTGGTCGCTGCCACATTTGCCACGGTTGGACGGTTTTGTCCTCCCGTTTTAAATTAAAGTTTTATTAAATGTTTAACAGATTTAATTGTTTTAATTATATTTGTTTTAAGTTGTTTTAAAAGTTAGATTTAAATTCCGATTTCGATTCTGGTTTCGATTTCGGTTTAGGTTCCGCTTAGAGTCTATTTAAAGTATAGAGTTTATTTAAAGTAATTATTGGGATAAAAAAATAAATAAATAATATGGGAAATACGGGTACAGTATTAGGGTCGCTACAATTATGGTATCAGAGCCCCCGGGTTTTAAAATCGGTTCTGTAGACTGCTCGACTGCACAGCCACTACGCGGACATTCTTCATCAACTGTAAGTATGTTTATAGCTTTATTTGATTTCTAGTTTCTTAGAATATTTGTTTAACTTTTATATAGGAATTGTATAATTATGGTGCGTCCACGAAACAATCGAGATGACAGAGACGATACGATAGACCAATTGAGAGAGTTGATAGCACAACAGTCCCAACATCTTGACCAACAGGCCCGACTTATAGATAGCCAATCTCGTCAACTAGAGGCATTAATAAATCGAGAAATGCCTAGGATCCAAGGGGTGGTTGCTCCTGATGACCATGGTACAAAGAGGAAGGGCAAGGAAGAAATAGAACAAAGCCGATCGAAGCGTGCACAAGGGATTTATCGAGGACAACTATGTCCTAATTGCCAGAAGGAGCATTATGGAGAATGCAGATTAGGCACAGAAATGTGCTATAAATGTGGAGTGATTGGCCACTACGTCAGGAGGTGCCCGAAACTGGGTAGGGATCAGAAAAAGGTTGCACCAAGGATAATTGCCCCGAACAAGGGCGAGAATAATGGCCAACCCTCAGCTATTTCAGGTATAGTTTTATTTCGGTAGTTAATGAAATAAAGAATATTAGAGTTTAAATTTTGGGAATATAACTGTGTGATAGGTTGATCTAAGTTAGAAACATAGACTTCGAATATAGAATGGGTAGAGTTATGCGTTAAAGTCCATGACTCGGTATAACTGAGAGAGTTGAGCACTCGAGGTTCATATTTCCAAGGAAGGGGTACAATTTATGGGAAATAAGGTTTAAATAAATGAGAACTAAACCCTAATTGATAGACCCTTAGATTTTAGAATGTGATCAATCAATGAGAAATTTGTAGTTTAGGAAATGTTCTAGATTGTCAAGGTATCATCAGTACGTACTAGTAGACAAGAAAATATCGCAGGAAAATTTAGTAACATAGATCCACAGGAAGTGGGGAACACCTGGACATGGGTGGTACTCGAAAGTTTAATTTAAGTAGATTGTTGAAGGGGTATACGATACGTTGACTTCTTTTGTAAAGGGGTGGTGGAACAACGCAACGTTGAAGACGCGAATACGAAGGAGTGTTCGTATCGACAAGTATCGATGAAGAGAATAAGGGAATTTACTTGGAACTGTGAGGTTAATAAATCTCGAGGCAATAGAGAGATGATGGTTATACAAAAAGGTAATGCTCGAGTTCCGAGTTTGGTCAATCCTTAAGAAATAAGTATATAGTCTTAGAAAACTAACCGACGATGATCGACTACTCAATTTGTGAGTGGAATTTTGTCCAACTTTCTATAAGAGGGAGACGTAGTAAAGTAGAGAGTAATTAGTAAATAGTAGACACTTCGTGCATTAGGAAGTGTTGAGTGGAGGTTATGAAGCGGAGGCCTAAGAACTACGAAGAACTTAGGAACACAAACGTGATACCTACTTGAGAGAAAAGTTTAGTACTTTGAATCAGATGTCGTATTTCCAGGTTTAAAGTAACTAGAATGACTGTAGAGGGAGTCAGTGGTGATTTAACTAGAGTCAGGATGTAGAAACATCAGTGTTCGAGGAACTAGAAAGGGTAGCTTTAACGAAGAGATGTTTCAAATTATTGGAGAATTATATGGTAGAGTTCGAGGATTTGGGGAGAATTGGAATAAGGACGTAAACTCATCTACAACAAGTTTTCAAACAAGAAGATCGTTGGATGAGTCATTGCATGAGAGTCAAGTTCAATAATTGGAACCTGACTAGAAAGAGCGAATGATAGTAAACTAGTCGGTAGACTCGAAGCAGCCCCTACGAGAATTTAGGGAAGAAGTGAAGGAGACTGTTAGATTAAGTGAATGATTAAGATCAGAGGTCTAATCTAGGGTTTAATGTTGCGTGATTTGGGGGAAATTAACAAAATTATCGAATAAGGAGAATGAGAGACTTCACAGAGACTATTAAGTAAACTTAGAGACGAGGTTACGTTAGAACATTTCAATGATTCGACTCGTACTTGACAAGTCGATACCAATAAGTACACAAATGACCTACGGTTAGAAGGAATAGTTTAGAGAAAATCCATGACAAGACTTAGGGACTTGACTGTGCTCGAAGTTAATGGAAATTTAAGTTAAACGAATGAGCATATGGTAGATAGTATAAGCGTTTCAGTTAAGACATGACGAGGGAACTCACTAGTGAGGATTAGAATGAAATGTGAATTATAGGATCTAATTTACAAGTGAGCATTGGTCTTAAAATAGTAGCAACTTAAGTTCTCAGTTGAGTATGTTGAGGCCTTGAATGTATTTGTGGGAAAATAGTTGGAAAGCAATGGAAAGAGTCAAGTCTTGGGAATTGCATCGAAACAGGGATCGAGGTTGATGAGTTACCTGATGCAGTATGTGACGTAGGATATTATTGAAGGGATACCTTGCGAAACATTGAGAATAAAATTCTAGTAGGGAAGCTCACATTGAAATAGTTATTAAGACCCGTGAAGTGACCAAGGTTAAGGACAACGAACTTATACGCAAATTAGTTTGCAACTCCGATGTATATATATATATATATGCGTATAAATTGTTATGCCCGATAGATGGATAAGGGTGTAGTGTAGTTGAGATCTAGCGAGAGAGTAAGTAATTTAAGAAGGCTTTGATAGCGTGAGGTGGTTAGGTACGTATTTGATAGACACGAGGTTAAGAAAGTAGAAACTAAAGAAAACTCAATTCGAGGAGTTGAAGTTAAAATAAGGGGGAGAATTCGGATTGCAACTTGGGTGTTGTTAGGAGTCCTTGAACGGTAGTCAACCCAAATGACGTCGGGAAGTCGAAGTTATTTCGAGGATTAAGGATAAGAGACAGTCTTTAGTAGAGATCAATTGATAAGTTAGAAAGAGTTTAACGTTTTGGGCGACTGAATGTAAACCAATGTGTGCTTGGAACGTTAGGTGTCAAGTACACAGTTAGTGGCCGTTTAGTTAGGACCTAGAGATTTGGTAAGATTTGGTGCGTGAACTGAAAATGAGGACTACGATTAGAAAGTTAATATAGAAATTCGGTTGGTGTGTATCCCGATTGTGAGTAAGATCAAGAGAATTGCGTTGAGGTATGAGTTACAGCCCAGAAATTGGATGAAATTGTAGGCATTCAATCTGACTGCCGTTAGAAAGCTTACGTATAGTTTTGACCTAAAGGGACAGCGGAGGAAAGACGATGATGAAAGAAAATTTTGAAGCTAGTATTATTAAGAGATTTAATCTGTGAGTGATTAAGTAAAAGTCGAAAGTTGGTATACGTTTCGATTATGGGTTGAGCCAATGAGATTACTGAGAAGTTTAGGTAAATCGAGTGGAAAATTAAAGATTTGATTGTGCTCGATGATTGAGTAAGGACGTACACAGTCCAATCGAAAGTAGGGAATACGAAGTTAGGGCCAATGTTGGAGGATATAGTAGGGTTTTGGTTTAGAATCACGATATATGACCGCAAGTACGAATGATAAATCGAAGTATAAGGCTGCAAGACATGAGACGTTAATGTCAAGGACTATAAGCCAGAGCAAATTTTGAGGACAAAATTCTGAATAAGGAGGGTGGAATGTAATATCCGGCTTGTACGGACTACAGATTTAATATATTATATTATTATTTTATTATATAATGGCATTTTTGGTAAATATGTCAAATCAGGTCCGTTTTACAAGAAGAAAGCGTCATTGCGATCCTAACGATTAATAGGAATTTTAGGGAAATTATGAGAATTTTCGGAGAGTAAATGCTATATTCCGAGTAATTACCTTTATCGTAAAGTAAATGACGTTTTAGTAAAAATAGCAAACGGAGTCCAAATTGCGAACGGATAGTTTGTTAGTTACCAAATAATAAGTTAGACATATTGGTGAAGTAAGGACGTTTGGAGAAGTCGAATGGCTAGACGATTAACGAACCGAAGAACGGAACTAATATAAAAACTAAACAAGGGCAAAATGGTAATTTTGCAAATCAATTATATTAAAAACTAAACAATTTCTTTCTCTCCCTCACCTTCTCTCTTTTCCTCCTGCCTTCTCACGATCCAGAGAGCTCTCTCTCTCGCAAATCCTCTCTGGCCGTCGACGATCTCCCTCATCCGACCTCCGTTTTTCCTCCCGTTCGTTCCGATTTCTTCGTGCTTCCTCCTCCAATCGACGTTCTAGGTATGTCTCTATAGTTTTAGAACGTTAGATTTTGAGTTTCGTAACGTTTAAATAATTAGGGTTTCGTTTAGATTTCGATAAAAATGTCGATTTAGGATCCGAAACTAATAGTTTGAGTATGATTGACGATATAAAAGACGTATTGACGTTATTGGACGAAGTTATATCAATTTGTGAAAATGTTAAAAATTAGGGATTTTCGAGATTTTAGGAAAAACTCGTAAATTGAGAATTTAGGTGCTGAGCGTAAATTTATCGATTTAATAGCTCAATGAATTGGATTAGAACTTTAGGAAAGTTTCCTTAGTTAAGGTTTTGTGAATTTGGACGATCGATAGTTTAAACTCGTTTAACTTCGATATTGTGTTTTGCTTCAGACAAACTACGCTCGTGGACGGAGCTTGAGCTGCTTTGGACGCGAGGTAAGTTCTCGTGATTCTTCTTTGGCCGATTGGCCTACACCGTACGTCGTGGTCTCGAGGAGTTTGGTGACGCACTAGTTTTATTGCTTTGGTTGGGTAGCTAGGTTTATTTGTTTTATAGTTAATGTTTTACAGTCTGTGATGGTATCTATTATTGTTTGTTTATTGTAAGTTATTGAACTGTTCATGCATCACTTGTTTTAAAGAAAAGCATGAAAATGAATTTCCGCACAGAGTTTTAAAGATAACGAGATTAATGCATCGGCCGAAAGGCTTATTGTTCATTTGCCGCAAGGTGTATTGTTTATTGGCCTAAGGGCGTATTGTTTATTGGCCTAAGGGCGTATTGTTTATTGGCCAAATGGCGTATTGTTATTGGTCACGCGAGGTGGGGCTCAGGCACGGCTGTACGTTTTGTAAGCGTGCACCCCCCGCCTCTAGCCGGAAAGAGTAGTCCGCCCGCTGGATGAGCTCTCTCTGGTTAGAGGGATAGGACTTCGGTGACACCTATTGTATTGAGCATTGCATTGTAAGATAAAATAAAGCATGGTTTATCGAACTCATACGCACAGCATGCATTGCATTTACGAGTCTTACTGAGATTTTTATCTCATAGTGTGTTATGTACGGTGTAGGTGATCTAGACATTGAGGAACCAGGTGAGGATGGGATTCCTCCTCCTGAGGCATGAGTCCGGTTGACGGAGGATGGCTGTGGTGGTGTGCTGGCGCAGTCGAGGCTCACCTGACCCGTGGGGACGCATGTATAGGTTTTGAGGGTCTTTTTTGGGATGTTTGATGACTTTATAAACATTTTAGGATGTTATGTAATAACGTTTATCTTGAAATTCTGGAACTGTTTGGTTGTGTAGTGTTTTAAATGATTTAGTAAACTGTATTTGAATTGTTTTAGGTTTGATAAGGGTATGTTCAATATTTAGGTATATCCACGCAGTTGGATTTCGCAAAGTCCGCTGTAAGTTAATTAAGTTTAGAAGACGTTTTAATTGGTTGAGTTCAGGTTATAAGTTTATTGAAATTGTAGGTGTAAAGAATATTGAAATTGTAGGTGTAAAGAAATAGAAGTTTTGCTCTCTGGAAATCGGATTCCAGAGAGCTAATTGATGGGTTTTATGGCGTGAAATGTTGTTGTGTTGAAGTGTTGAAGTGTGAAGAATGTGTGAAAAGTGTGAAGGGGGATCGCTGCAAGTAATGCAGCGATCGATCTCTGCTGCAAAGCAGAGATCGATCGCTGCCACAGCTAGCAGCGATCGATCTCTGCTCTGCTGCAGAGATCGATCGCTGATGCTGTGAAGCAACGCAGCGATCGATCTCTGCTGCAGCGCAGAGACCGATCGCTGCCTTGGCGCAGCGATGTAGCGCTCAGTCGCTGCATGTAGCAGCGACTGGTCGCTGCCACATTTGCCACGGTTGGACGGTTTTGTCCTCCCGTTTTAAATTAAAGTTTTATTAAATGTTTAACAGATTTAATTGTTTTAATTATATTTGTTTTAAGTTGTTTTAAAAGTTAGATTTAAATTCCGATTTCGATTCTGGTTTCGATTTCGGTTTAGGTTCCGCTTAGAGTCTATTTAAAGTATAGAGTTTATTTAAAGTAATTATTGGGATAAAAAAATAAATAAATAATATGAGAAATACGGGTACAGTATTAGGGTCGCTACATAGACACTCTACATCTACCGATGACGTCAACCGGATGATTGCCTTATCCAGCTTCTGTCACCCGGCAGAAAACACTATGATCATTAACAACTTCATCCAATGGAAATTACCACAACTCACCTGAATCATAACTTGGTAACCATAAACCTCAAAGAGTAAAATTCATAAACTCATCTAAAATACGCATAGCGGAAGGCTTAAACAAAACAAACCGTTCAATAATCTTTAAAATCGTATTCAGACTCTAACGACAACCCCCTTTAAATCCGAATCTCATTGTTATAAGAAATTCTGTTCTATTTAGTCATCTGTTCATCGTAAACTTTTCTGACTTACTATGAGCATAACCAGGGAACTTAATCGCCTATCCAGCCTTGCACTGTCCCATTGAGCATCCTCCAGCAACCAGCTTTAAACATCATCTCTGGCCTGGAAATCCTCACCTTCTAACTCTTTGCCTACATCATAAGATTTAACTATAAGCCTAATGCTTAGTAAGGAATGCAACACTAACATGGATGCATGGATGTATAATTTGGGAAAATCACATGCTCATAAGTCTTTTCTTGTTCATATCATTGCTCGTAATCATCATTCATAGTCATGGATCATATTCATCATTCATAGTCATGGATCATATTCATCGTGCATAGTCATTGATCATATTCATCATTCATAGTCATGGATCATATTCATCGTGCATAGTCATTGATCATATTCATCATTTATAGTCTTTGATCATATTCTTCATTCATAGTCTTTGATAATATTCTTCATTTAGGTTGTGTGGATTAAGAGAGGATTTGTGCCGGTAAAGGGGATTCGACAGTGAGTTTGATCTTGTTCCCTACTGCGGGTCGTATTCATATGTCCCTCTTTGGGACTGTGACATACGCCGAACCGCCCCCAACCCTCTTTTAATCCACGTTGCATAAATCTTATATATATATATATATACATTTATACATACATATCTTGTTCATGGAAAACATGCATTAAAACATTTTCTTATGCTTGAGAAACATTCATAATGCATGAACATGAGAACTTTTAACCCATCAAACTATAACAAGGATCATACTAGAGCAGACAACTTCACATTCACTAGCAGGTCATCAAATAGTATAACTCACAACATTCATCAATCCTTCAAGTGCAGACAAGCTCATCATCATAAGGTAAACATTAGACATCTAAAACAACCTAGTACTCCCACGATGTAGGGCTCTATTAGCCGGAAACCTTAATACATCCACTTACCTGGTCTCCTTAGCACTTGAGCTCCTTTCTCTTCAAACTTCTTCACCTAAAACATTTACATTGCAGTAGTTAAAACAAAATCCTAATAGTTCTAGTCTCAAGTTATCCTAGGATTTAATAGCTAAAGTCATTCCTGAATCCTTAGTCTAATACCATGTGCAGTTTGAAATCCAAAAACCCCAATGCCGAGTAGAAAACAAGGCTAATAAACTAACAGATAGCTACATTGTCTAATGCATACCTCAGGCATAGAGTAGACTAGTAGTGGCAGAGAAAACCGATCGTCGAAGAGAGTATGCTGAAAGCAGAGAGCAAGAGCTTGGGAAAGAAAAAATCGCCGAGAGTAGAAGATGTCGGCTACAGTGGTTTAAATGAAGTTTGAACCCTTTTTCATTTTCTTTAAATATCGGTCACAAACCTCCATTATTACAACTTTGCCACTCAACCTAGCTTAAATCCACATGTAATTAATTAAGCTCGGCATAAAATTCTAAACCGGGAAAAATTAATTAAACACGACCGTTAAAACGGTTAAGGAAATTACCTGGTCGTTATTTTGGGTGTTACAGCTGCGTTCACCTAAGCCAATCCACAATGTTCTTTGTTAAAAACGAGTCTAAACAATGAAATTTCGTAAACTAACAAAACTTCTAACTAAAAGAAATTTCCTAAAATTCTAATAAACCTATCTCAGGCATTTCATCGAGCAATTTATGCTCACAACTAACCAACCTATGGAGGTTTCCAAGCTCCAAATTTCTAATTTTTCAACCTAAACATTGAATACACCCAATTTTTCATCCAATAACTTTCAATAATCGTCAATACCACCATAACTAACCTTTTCTAACAAAACCCAACTATTTTCAACGAAACCTAACGAAACCCTAATCGTTAAACAACCTAAAAATTGAGAACTAAAGCTCCAAAACTATAGACTCTTACCTAGGATACCACTAGGAGAAGGAAACTTGAAGAACCGTTGGAGATCGGAGGAAGAACGATGGAGAAACGTGATGAATCGCAATGGAGGAGGGGGGAAAGATCATCGTTGGAGAGAAAGGAGAGGGAGAGAAAACATGAAGTGTGGGAGAAAGAGGGTTTTTGTGATTTTATGCATTTGACTTGTCAAATGACAAGTTTGCCTCTCCTTAGATTTTTCGTTTATTTTGTTATTTGACTGTCGGTTCGGTTTCTCCAAAGTTTTCTCATTTCACCAATAATTCCAACTTATTACTAGGGCTCTAATAAAGCTTTCCGTTCGTCAAACGAATTTAATTTACTATTTTTACGGATCAAACCACTATAGGGTTAAAACGGAAACTAGAGCGTTACAATTTGATTTGAACTTCTAAAATTCTCATATTTCTCCTAAAATTCATATTAATCATAAGGGTTTTATTAAAACTTTCCGTTCATAAAACGGACCTAGTTTACTAAAATGCCTCTTTATATTACGAGTGATATCAAAACTCATAACCGGGCATTACATCTCCAAAAACTCTCTTATTCCTCCCAATACTCCAATTCAGCGATATAGTTTCAATAAGACTTCTCGTTTGCAAAACGGGCTAAATTTCCAATATTTACGAAATTGTCATTACATAGAGGAATTTCTAAGATCCCGTAAAACTGGGTGTTACATTAAGCTATAGAACGTTTAGCGTTCGTTGTTTGTTTTATGTTTGTTTTCATTATTGTATTATGCACGTCCATGCATTATGTTTTCTGAATAAGCATGCAAAATGAATTTTCAACTATGTTTTTCATAAAAAGGATAAAGAAAAGGTATAAATGTACGTAATAACGGTCAAGTCGGGGTGGTGGTTCAGACATGGCTGTGAGATGAAGCATGTTTTCCCCCCGGGTAGATACGAGAGGTTATCCAATCGTCGGATGTGCGCTTCTATCTACTGAGAGCGAAGCCCCGGTGAGGTCTTAAATGAAATGAATAGCGAAAAGGTATGATGACTGCATGATTTTAAGTATTGCATACGCATAGCATTCATCTGCATTTACGTAGGTTTACTGAGCCCTTTAGCTCATAGTTTAATTCTATGGTGTAGGTGATTTCAAAACAGGTGAGGACGACATTCCTCAACCCGAAGTATGAGCATGTTGATGGAGGATGGCCCATGGGAGTGTGCTGGGCAGCCGACGCTATTTTGACCCGTGGGGATGTAAGTAAATGTTTTGGGGATGTAAGTAAATGTTTTGGGGATTTTGATAGATAAAAGGACAGAAAAATTGTATAGATGACTCATTTTAGGATGTTTGATAACTGGATAGATAATGTATATTATTTTGTTGTATTTTTTATAATTTCAAACAGAGTGAAACGTTCAAATTTTAAACGGAACCACGCAGTTCGTTTTCATGAAATTTGGTTACGTTTTAAATATGTTTTGAGTCGGTTTTTGGGTGATTGGTGGAATGAGGATTGTATGGGGGTAGAAATGTATTGTTGTGATGTATAAAATGTTTAGAGTTAAAAAATTGTGAGGGAAGAATTGTGTGAAGTGTGAAGTGTGTTATGTGCAGGGAGGAATGGGGAGCTGTTCTCTGGAATTCGGATTCCAGAGAACATGCCAATCGATCGCCAGGAGGGGCGATTGATCGGTTTAATTGTTGGCAAACTCTTTGGATTTTCCAGAGAGTTAGCCGATCGATCGCCTGTGAGGGCGATCGATCGGCTGGTGATCGATCACGAGGAGCGATCGATCGCCTGGTGTATGGGCAATCGATCGCCCCCTATTTTCTTAACACTGCCGATCGATCGGCTGTGGTTTTTATGGGCGAATTGCCTTTTCTGCCCTCCGAACTTTAACCGATTGTTTCTGTTATTTTTTTTGTTATATAAATATTGTTTTATCAAATGGTTTTAAAACGATTTCAACCATCATAGATTCCGACTAAAGTTTTTAAAAGAAAAATTTATACGGGAATATAGGATTGGGCTTAAGGGTCGCTACACACTCCAGGGCCCATAATCTACTAAACATGTTTACTAATGAATTTGCTTTTCCTTTTCTTGCAGGAGTTGATCTTGTAGAGGACCTCACTGGGAGAGCTTGGATGGAATCACCCTTCGGCCCATGAGGATTTGTCTTCCCGACCTATGAAAATTTGTAATTTTTGTTTTGAACTCAATTGGCATACTCTAGCCTTTTTGTATGGATTATTTATATTTACATCATGCATTAAATTGTGTGGTTAGGGTTAGATGTATGATGGTGGATGATGGGTTGAAAACTTGGCCACCCAAGTAAAAGAGCCTTTCAACTCTTATGAATTTTCTACTCAACAAATTGGACTCAAAGGAAGCCTTAACCCAAAGGAGAGCCCAACATTAAGTTATGGATTTTGCAGGTACAGATGTTAATGGCAACATGGATCAAAGACTTGAAAAAATCTCAACTATTGGCTAAGCAAGAACTCGGATAAAAGGGAGCAAGGTTTTGGCACGCACAGGTAGGCAGGCTGGCACCGGGCAGGCGCGCGCAGACAGCAGCAGATGGAGCGGGCAGGCACGCGCGGGCATCGTATGAGGAACGCGCTGGAGAATCACAGCCACTGATCAAAGCGCACCACGGATTGCAGCACTAGAGCACCTTGGCCTTTGATCGGGGCGCGCCACAGATTGTAGCACGGCCTGTTAGATGCGTGCACCCGGGATCGCCAGCGTGGCCGCTGATGGCGCGCACGGATCGGTCTTCTGCGCTGTTGATGAGGCGCGCTGCTGGACTGCCAGATGGCGCGCTAGGCATCTTCCTCCAATCAGCTGCGCACGCGGAGATGGCCCCTTCTAGCTGCTGATCAAGACCTCATCCGATGGCTCAAATTGCATCATTCCAATTGTCAAACCCTAATCATCCACCCTAGGTTTTTCTATTTAAGCATTGCATTGGTGTTTGTAAGAGAACTTTTTGCCCATTTTTTTATGAATTTCTATTTCTTAACCGAAGTGTTAGAAGTCCTCTGGGAATCCTCGGTTTTCTAAATCGAGTAGAGAAGTCTTCCATTGTTCCCCTAGCCCTTGAGTTGCTATGTGAACTCTTACTCTTTCCCTCACCCTTTTCTCTTGAGATTTGGGTTCAATGACAAAAAACCTAGGCCTAACGGTGGTCGTTTTCCTCCAGGAAAACGTGCATCTGATAGCTCAATGTAAGATAGCTCTTCGGATCCACCAAGGGTATTTCCATCTTCCCTACATTCCATACATTTTATTCATCTTACTTTCGGCCCTCACTCCATCACACACTTCACTTTGTTTCATTTACATTTTGTCTACTTCATCTCATTTTTATTCACTATTTTCACACAGTTCAATCCACCTTCATCTTTGTTTCTTTTCTTTACATTTCATGTCATTTTCACCCCCTCTATTCTCGCCCATTCACACACCCTAATCACTTTAACTTCACTTGCATTTTTATCTCCATCTTGTTAATCCTTATTCTCGGATTTTGCCACACCTTTTCACCCAAGCACTTAGTTTATTTTCATGGGTTTCACGGCCCCCTTTCTAAGGGCCACCGTTTCATACTGCAATCTTCCTCCCCTCCCTTTGGCGTGGAGTCTGATAGCAATATTGTAGACAAACTCTCATCATTTCCATCCTTAGAGATCCTAACCCGTTGTTGAAAAATAATACTTCTGAAAAACTATTCTTAACCATCCCAGCAGTGATTGTTGTTTCCAACACCATCTTCACATCTCTTCATTTCCTTGTAAGATTTTCAGTTGAACATCTCCTCACTCATCCAGGGTGAGGCTGTCCAAATTTCAGCCAATAAATCGTTCTACAACTCGAGTTATTACTGTTCAAAGTTTACCATGGTGTAGCCATGGTTTCTTTTCATTCGAAACCTTGTTGAGCTTGTGTTTCTGATTTGGGAATCAAATTAGTCATGTTCCTTATTCTTGATTTAAATGCATTTCTAAGTCTTAATTACACTTTGTTGAAGGGTGTTGGCTTCTCAACATTCGTGGTTCTCATCACTTCATGTTAAAACTTTAAAGATCATATTAATAGTTTTGGTTCTAACCACAAATTCGGTTAGGTTCAAGCTCCTTTCCATGATAACTTTGGTTTCGTCGACAAAGTTTGATTAGATATAACCTCCCTACTTAGTTAGTCACTCACATGAATGACTCCTTCCTAATCCAGGTAAAAAGAAGAGTGGCTAGGGCTTGCTTTAGCGGAGATTGGGAGAGACACTTATTATTCCATTTCTATAGAACTCTAGTTCTATTTCCTTGGTAAGAATTTTACTGGTTAAATTTAGGATTTAAATTGGGTCATAATCATAACTGATGAATTTGATCTCCTTTATTTTCATGCACAGCTGGATGATTGTTAAGTTTCATTTTTATTATGTTATCTACTTGAGATTTCACATTGTGTGTTTGACTTGTAGTTAACCTTAAAGCTTCCACTGTCAATTTCTAGTCTTGGGCTAGGTGACTAGATTTCCTTTTCAAAAATCAAGTCGGCCGACCTGGCATTTCTGCACTAGCTCGCCCCCGGGTCATGACAATTAAAGGACTGAAAGAATGAATGAATAAACGTAAATAGTCACTGTAGGCAGTGAAGAGTTGGCTATCTCATATGAGGTAGACCAAATGGTGCTTACTTTTTCCCCTGGACTAATTACCCCTACTACTAGACTGTTTAGTGAAAGTAGTGAAGAGTTATTCTCGCCCCACCCGAATACTTCCTCTTATCATCGACGATAAATTTCTAGTTATTCATTTTCGTCATTGATTCAGCCATTCCATATCAAGTTTCATTATTCTTTTACTTAGTATGGGTTATCAAGGCATCTTCTCATTGCTTGCTCTGCATATTTCTTCCTATCATCAAGAATAGAAATTTCATTAGATACAATAGTTTCTCCAAAACAAATCATATAACAGTGATTACATTGTTTTACATTTATGAATCGTTTACTTGTTTTGCATTCTTAGGTGGAGAATGAAATGAATTGCTTTATTTGAAATTCAAACATTGGTTGAATTGTTATATATCCTTGACAAAAGAGGTTGTGCATATTTGATCTTCTATAGGGGACATGAATAGAATTTAGTTACTCATTATTTCTTTTCGGAGGTGTTGATGGGTTAAATTTAAATTCGTTAAGTTCAAGAAAGAGTATATAATCATTATGATTTGGTAGTTCGTTTGAATAGACATGTTATCATGAATATGTATGTATGTATGTATGTATGTATGTACGTACGCACGTACGATAAGGATGAGATAGTGAAAATAATACAAAGACTACGACCTTTGTATCGCCTCTGCTGCCAACTATGTCTATTCTCGCCACACCTGAACACTTCATGCGATCGTCGCCAATGAAAACTACTTATTCATTTTCATCATTGATTAAATCGTTCCATATTGAATTTCATAATCCTTCTGCTTATTTTGGGTTATCAAGGCATCTTCTCATTGTTTGCTCTAGAGATTTCATAATTATACTAGGATTCTATGATATCATCAAGGATAGAGACTCCATCATCTACAATACTTGCAATAAATCAAATCACATAGCACAGATTGAATTGCTTTACATGTATTAATTCTTTACTTATCTTGCATTTTAAGTGGAAAAATAGATGAGTTGCATCATTTGAGGTTCAAACATTGGTTGAATTATTATATATCTTCGGAAAGGAGGTTGGGCAAATTTGATCTTCCATAGGGAACGGGAAGAAAATTAAGTTACTCGTTGTTTCCTTTCGGAGGTCATTGATGGTTTAGATTTAAGTTCGTTAAGTTAACAAAGGATTGGATAATCTTTATGATTTGGTAGTTCGTACAAGTAAGATGCTATCCGAAGTATGTATGTAAGTATGTACATACAATAAGGATGAGATACTGTAAATAAAGCAAAGACTACGACATCCATTGTCTGTCAACCCCAATTGCATCTACTGCCATCTAGGTCTATTCTTGCCGCACTTGAAAACTTCCTCCAATCGTTTACAATGAAGTTTTCTTTATTCTTTGTCGTCATTGATTTAGCCATTACATATCAAGTTTCGTAATCTTTTTGCCTAGTTTGGGTTATCAAGGCATTTGTTCATTGTTTGCTCTGAAGATTTCTTAATTGTACTTGGATTCTATGATATCATCAAGGATAGAGACTCCATGAGGTACAAAAATTGCTCCAAAAAATATCAAATAGCAGCGATTAAATTATTTTACATGTATGAATTACTTACATATTTTGCATTCTAAGGTGCAAAAGGAGATGAGTTGCTTCATTTGAGGTTCAAACATTGGTTGAATTGTTATATATCGTTGGAAAAATAGGTTGCAAAGATTTTATCTTCCTTAGGGGAGGAGAATAGAATTAAGTTACTTATGGTCTCCTTTCTGAGGTGTTGATGAGTTAAATTTAAGTTTGTTAATTTCAAGAAGGATTGGATAATGTTTTTGATTTGGTAGTTCGTACAAATAGACATGTTATCTTAAGTATGTATATATGTGATGACCTTTGGATCTGCAAAATCCAAGAATATACAATAAAAACAAAACCGGTTTTCTCAGCTCAATGAATATTAAGAAATAGTAAATGAAAGTAAAATGTAACGACTTGTGAAGGAGAAATCACGCCATTAGAGTCGTAAACAACCTCCTTCAATATTTGTTAAAATTAAAATGATAGAAGAAATATGCAAACAATTCTTGAACCAACCTGAATTGGTAACTATGGCACCAATCAGAGAATGAAATCTTCAAGAAGAATTACAACGGTGTAAGATCTAGTTTTGTTCACCATTCCTTCTTTTTCTAAGGTTTTAGAAAGGACGAGAAAAGGTGATTATAAGAGCTTTCTAGTAACCACAGGATAGGAAGACAAATTGGAGACACACTCCACTCCATTGATGAACAATCAAGGACTTACCTCGAGCCTCAGCTCTGGGATCTTAAGAGAGAACTGGCTGGCGTATATTGATCTGAAAAAAACTGAATCACAAACACCAATAACGATGCTATGTAAACCTAGGGTGGTTTGGGTTTCGGCCTTTTATAAATTTGGTGTAGAAATCTTTGATTTGATCTTCGTCGCAAGTTGGACGATCCCCTCTCCTTGGACCATGTAGATGTGCTCCTCACAAGGCAAGCTATCTTTTGCCATATATGGGAGACATGAGTTGTATCATTTCAAAAATTAAAGGCTGAAATGCGCACTATCCATCTTATGGGCTCGGCCTTCTCTTCAAATGGATCACACTTCCAATCTTCAAGTGGTGCGCTTCCTCTCCCTTCATCGGTTCGGGCTTGCATGATGCTTCTGTGGGATTAATGACTTCCACCCTTACATCCATCTAACTTAACCATTCAATCTATCCCTAACCACACCAACTAATGCATGCTAAAATGGTAAAAAAAACTAGCAAAGTTTGCCAAAGTACAAGGCTAATGTTTTGCCAAAATTAAAGCAATAAAATAGAGAGTTACATCATGGATCCCCGAGAAGACAAATTCCTCTTTGATCTTTAAGTGCTTCTCCTTGGGTCTCCTAAATGAGTAAGTGTTTGGGCTGGTCAATGTCGTGGGCTTCGGGCTCCCATGCTAAGTCTTTGAACATCTCTTCATAAAAATTCCATTTCGAGCAATCCATTGGGCCTCCACCAACAAAAATAGAATAGTCATTAGCATAAAGGTTAATAAGGTTAAGCAAATTGCCTTGGGATCATGTCACGGGCCTCCAGGGTGTATTATCCTCTCCGGGTTGGAAAAGATTTTACCTCAAATCTGGAGGTTGGTCATCCTCCCTTTAGTCATCTGCACCTATATAAGAGGAGAGGTCTTAAACGTTAAAGGTTGCTGAGATGCCGTACTCTCCGAGCAGTTCCAACTTGTAAGCATTGTTGTTAATGCATTCCAATATCTTGAAAGACCCATCGGCTCTTGGGAGGAGTTTTGATTTCCTCTTTTCTAGGAAGCATTCTTTTCTTAGGTGTAACCATACTAAGTCACCTACATTAAAAATCTTCTCTCGTCGTCCTTTGTTAGCTCTTCTAGCGAAAACCTCATTCCTCTTTTTTATGGCATTCCTAACTTGCTCATGTATTTGTTTGATTTGGTTGGCTTTGTCGGCTCCCACGGGATTGGCTAGGGATTTCATAGGAAGTGGTATTAAGTCCAGAGGAGTGGTGGGTTGAAACCGTATACAACTTCAAACGGTGTCCTTGAGTGGAAGAATGAACACTCCTATTGTAAGTGAATTTCAAATATGGAAGTTTAGTGTCCCATTCACCTAACTTCTTTGCTATCGCACCCCTCAGAAGAGTTTCAAGGGTTTGGTTGACCACTTCAGTTTGACCATCCGTTTGTTGATGAAAAGACGTGTTGAATAATAATTTAGTGCCTATCTTTGTCCATAGGGTTCTTCAAAATGAACTAAGGAACTTAGTGTCTCGATCAGATACTAAAGTATGAGATATTCCATGAAGTTGGACTATCTCCTTAAAAAAGAGATCCGCAACCACTCGGGAATCATCAGTCTTGGCACATGCGATGAAATGTGTCATTTTGGAGAATCTATCAACAACTACCATAATCGAATCCTTAGATCTGATAGTATGGGGTAGTCAAAGAATAAAATCCAAACTAACATCCACCCATGGGTGAGTTGGGACTGGAAGGGGTAGGTATAGTCCTTGGGGAAGGACCTTGCTTTTTGCCCTTTTGCACATAATGCAACGTTCAATCAAACGTCGAACATCACGTATGAGATGGGGCCAGAAAAAATGTTCCTTAATCATGTCCATTATTATTTCTTCTCCAAAATGACTGGATAATCCTCCGCCATGGGCTTCTTTAACCAAACACATTCTCAGCCCAATATTCGAAATACATAATTTGCTCCCATTGAACAAGTATCCGTCCGTGATGTGATATTTTCCATTGGGTTTTATAAGGCATTCTTTATAGCTTTTCCCAAAATCCAAATCCGACTCGTAATGGTCTTTGATCCATTCAAACCCGAAAAATAGGGTTCCTAACTCAGTTAGTAGGAGGTGTCTTCTTGAAAGAGCATCAACAACAACATATGTTTCACCTTTCAGATACTTGAGGACATACGGAAATCTTTCGAGGAACTTGACCCACTTAGCATGTCTATTGTTGAGCTTAGCATGACCCTTAATGTGTTGAAGCGCCTGATAATCAGTGTGTATAATAAATTCTTTGGATAAAAGACAGTGTTACCACTGCTCAAGGGCACGTATGACGGCATAGAATTCTTTGTCATGCGTTGAGTAATTTAATGCTGCACCCTTAAGCTTCTCACTGAAATAAGCTAGAGGTTGTTTGTCTTGCATTAAAACAACTCATATTCCCACTCCATATGCATCACATTCTATTTCAAACACCTTGTTGAAATCCAGAAGTGCCAAAACAGGAGATTGGCAAAGTTTCTCCTTGATAAGTTTGAAACTTTGTTGACAGCTTGGTGTCCATTTGAAAATTCTGCCCTTCTTGGTACAGTCAGTTATGGGAGCAGTAATAGCACTAAAGTTTTTAATAAACCTCAGGTAGAAAGAGGCTAATCCATGAAAGCTTCTAACTTCAGTTATACTAGTTGGAAGGGGTCAATACTTTATGGCTTCTATCTTAGCTCCATCAGCTTCCATCCCATTTTTAGATATTATAAACCCCAAGAAGTACACTTTGTCTTGGGTGAAAGAGCACTTTTGGAGATTACCAAATAGTTTGGCCATCACTGAGAAGAATATAATCGAAGTATACGACAATAAACTTTCCTAAGTATTCTTTAAGGACATGATGCATTAACCTCATAAATGTGCTCGGGGCGTTGGTTAATCCAAATGGCATCACCATCCACTTAAACAGCCCATATTTAGTTTTGAAGGCGGTTTTCCATTCATGGCCTTCCTTCATTTTAATTTGATGGTATCCACTTTTAAGATTCACCTTATAAAATATAGCTGCAACGATAAGTTCATCCAACATATCCTCCAGACGCGGGATAGGAAATCTATATTTTATAGTGATTTGATTAATGGCACGACTATCCACTCACATTCTCATTGTTCCATCTCTTTTGGGAACTAGTAATGTTGGTACAGCACATGATCTCATGGATTCTCTTATATAGCCCTTATCTAATAGCTCCTTCACTTGATTTTGAAGTTCCTTTGTTTCAACAGGGTTCATCCGGTATGCTGGTCTATTTGGTAATACTGCTCCTGGGTGTAAATCTATTTGATGATCAATTCCACGCAGGGGGTAAACCTTGTGGTATCTCTTTGGGAAAAATATCTTGAAATTGTTTAAGTAAGTTTAAGATGGAACTCATGCTAGTAATGTTTAAGGATAGGGTCATGGAACTAGGAATGTTTCCAAGTTCCATGACCCTATCCTTAAACATTACTAGCATGAGGGGTCCTTCGTCACATATGGCATTGTTCAATTCTCCCTTTGTCATCAACAAACTGGTCTTATCTCTTTCTTTCTTACACGCTGACTCATCTTTAGCAATTTGCTCCTGCGTTAGTGGTGCTAATTTGATAATTTTTCCTCCGTATTTTAGCGAATAGTAATTGGAAAATCCATCGTGTGAAACTCTTCTATCGTACTGCCAGGGTCGTCCAAGAAGTAAATGGCTAGCATTCATGGGTACGACGTAACAAAGGATGGGTCCTTATACTTCCCGATAGAGAACTCGATAGTGACTTGCTTGTTGACCTTCATGTCATCTCTATTGTCCAACCAGCGTAATTTATACGATTTAGGGTGAGGTGTAGTGTCCAACCTTAATTTTTCAACCATGTCTTTAGAAGCTACATTGGCACAGCTTCCACCGTTGATAATTACAGAGCATACTTTATCATTGATAAGACAACAAGTATGAAAGATATTTTCTCGTTGGCATTGTTCGTACATAGTTTTGGATACAAGTACGCGTCTTATGACCATTAGGAGGGGTCCGTCATAGGCATGGTATACTTCATTGCCCGATCCTTCTTCTACCACGAGTTCTTCTTCTTGCTCGTCTTCACTCTCAACTTCTGCACTATCTTCTTTAATTATCATAACCTTTCGGTTAGGGCATTGAGCCATCATATGTCCAAATCCTTGACACTTTGAAACATTTTATGTCACTTGATCTATTTGCGTTAGCATCGAATATGGTAGGTCTTGACGGTTGAGGGTTGCTACTCGATTCCTTGGCTGGCCAAGTTTTGGTGAATGGTTTCTTTTCCTCAAACTTGACAATTCGTTTAGGGTTTTCAGGGGCTTTTGGAGTAAATCTACTAATGGTCGTCCTTGTCCCTTTCTTTATCTGACGTTCGACTTTGATGGCTATTTGGGCGACTAAGTCCAACATGTCTAGTGGGTGTAGTTCCACTACATTGTTAATCTCACGGTTTAATCCACGAAGGAACCTAGCGACTACTTGTTCCTAAGGTTCGTTCCATCTTCCCCTTATCCTTAGCATTTCGAATTCCGTGAGGTTCTCCTCCACTGATTGTCCTCTTTGTGACAAGTTTTGCATTTGCAAGAATAAGTCTTGTCAATAGTGACTAGGAACGAACTTCTTTCGCATGAGGTATTTCATCTCCCTTCAGGTGGTGACTGATCCTTCATTATTTTGCCATCTTTGGTGTTTCAAATTGTCCCACCATAACGCTGCATACCCGGTTAGCTCAAATGCCACTAGTTGGATCATCGTGCGATCTGAGTACCTGTGATGACCCCAACCCCGTAGGGCCGCCACGGACTTGCCGTGACATAACTATTACCTAAGCCCTCGTATTTTCTCATAAACTTTTTCATTTTTACTTATCACTTTAAAAGAAAACAGACTTAGACAATCGACCCACCTCTAACAACCTTTAGGGTCTAACTTTGACTTAAACATTTCGAGCGTAAAACATTTCGACTTTTAAAACATTTAAAACTAGACTAAAACCATTAATAACTTAAAACAAATAAAACATTTAAAACAATTAAAGTAAGATCAATTAAAACACGACACTAATATAACCTATACTCAAGAAAACAAACTGCGTGGATCGCTCTAAAAATCGAGCGTATCCTTACTGTTTTAAAAATAACCAAACAGTTCCAGTAAAATTCTAAAATTTAAACTCCACATTCTAAACAATCTACTACTACTACATATACATCAAAACTCGACTGTTCATACATTTTTCTATCAAAACATCTAATCTACATACTTAAACACTTTGATACTTTCACAAATTAAACCTACACGTAGACCTACGAACCAACAAAACTAACTCACATCATTCGACATACATCATTCAAGCCATCAGATCATCAAGCCAAAACACACCCCGTCGCCACGAGCACCACCCATCGACCACCTATTCCTTGTCATCATGAGGAACTCTCACCTTCACACCTGTCACTTACATCATACAATATAAACAGTAAGCCTAATGCTTAGTAAGAGGATGCTCTATGGAGAACGTATGCATGAATGCGTGACTTTTCATAAAATCATGTTTATTTCGTTTCGTTTTGTTAAACCATTTCCTTGCCCCGTAAGAACCATTTCCTTGCCCCGTAGTACATTCATGACTTGCCCCGTAGTACATTCGTGACTTGCCCCGTAGTACATTCCTGACTTGCCCCGTAGTACATTCGTGACTTGCCCCGTAGTACATTCATGACTTGCCCCGTAGTACATTCGTGACTTGCCCCGTAGTAACATTCATCATTCATCATTCGTTATCGTTCTTTAATTCAACATTTTCATAAAACATGCTCATAAATAGTTCGTATGCACGTTTTATAAAACATGATGCATGAGGAATTCATAGACATACATAGACATATCATCAACCATTCACAACGTACATGGACATGCTTTACTCATAACAAACTTAACAAACCACTAATAACTAACATTCTATGCTACCCGACTCATTAAACCCACAGTCAGAAAATCATCATCGAAGACACAAAATCCTAACGTTGTCACAATGTAGGGCCTTAAGGGCCGGAAACCTAACATCCACTTACCTGGCGTCCGTAGCAAGCCGAGGACCATCCAAAAGCCGTGTCCACCTAAGGCATTTCATAAATAAAAGACATTAAAATCGATTCTAAATAAACGAATCCCAAATTTAAACTAAGCTCCTAGCTAAAGCAATTTCTCCTAAAACTTTCATTTCCTCCATTCGGGCATTTCATCGAGCACGTGGTGCTCACAATTTACTTAACCTCCATTAATGGTTTTCCAATAATCTCTAATATCCAAACTTTAACCTAAATCCACCAATAATCATCAATTTATTTAATCTACCTAAATAACGACAAGTGTAATCATTAATAAGCCTAAAAAGCATAATACCATCGATTTCTAACTAAAACCTAATTAAACGGCCACTAGTTTGGGTTCGGTAAAAACCGACTCGAAACTTCAAACACGCGTAACTTTTGCGTTGGTTATCGGAATCAAACGATTCCAGCGGCCACGTACTCCTCTAATAACCTATTTTAATCTGCCAAAAGGAATTTTAAAACAAATGACTGGAGCTAGGTCAATTTAGCAGAAACCCGATTCTGCCCCTTACCCGAAAAATCCCCCTTTTTTTATTTTTCATCAATTCTCGGCTAATTCCTCACCAATCGTCCATATATACACTCAATTAACAATATCTAACCAAAAATCGAAGTTTCCAATTAAGAAAACCCTAAGCCCTAATTCGGGTCCCCTGTTTCCAGCACAATCCGAGCACCATGCTGCTCGGCGACCTACGCCGGCATTAAGCTCGGCAATTCAACGTTGAAAGCAACCAAAAACGGCCGGCGATCGGAGCTCAATTGAGCTCGTCACGCACAGCCCAAAACCGAAACGAAAGGAGGAGAAAAACGAGCCATACCGGTGAGGTTTCGCGCGGAGATGGCCGGAGATCGCACGTCACCGTCGTCTGGCCTGAAAACGGCGAGAAATCACCGTCGCCGTCGGAGGAGAGTCGCCGTCTCCCGTCTCCCCTGTTCGCTGCCCTCCTTCGGCGTCGAGCTCGAACAACAGAATGGCGATGTCATTCTGTTGTTTGATTTTTATTATTTATTAAATTAATAATTATAATTATAATAAACTAAAACTATTTCTTTAATTAGCCTATCGATTCGGTCTCTCTGCAATTTCCTTATTTCTCCAAATATTCCAATTTAATCTTAGAGTTCTAACAAAACTCACCGTTCCCAAAACGGACTTATTTTGCTATTTTTACAAATTGATATACTAAAAGGGTAAAACGGGAACTCTAGCATTACTCTTCTCGATTTGGGTTTCTAAAATTTCACTTATTCTTCTACAAATCCCCATAAATTTCTAGAGTCCTAATAAAACTATCCGCTCGCAAAACGGACCTAATTTACTTATTTACGAAAATAGCCTTTGAGCGGAAACCCGAAAAACTCGGGTGTTACAGTACCCATAGTAGTCGAATACTTTCTCAACTTTGTCCAACCAATCCAGAAACGCATCTCCATTCGAGCTCCGTTGAAGGAAGGGATGAATAATTTGGCATGTCTATAGTCATCGTGGTCCCTACGTTGGTTTGGAATGAATTCTTCTTCCCCTACAAACCATTCTTTGTCTCGGTATTCTTGGTTAAGAAACCTTTCTCTAGGGGGTTCAGTGTTCCTTCCTTGCATGGCTTCCAAAAAATCCGGGTCCCCTTCTCCTTGGCATGGGCTCTTGGAAGGCCCATTCATTCCTTCCTTGAAGAAAATGTGATCTATAGTTGGACTCCCTAGGTAATGGTTCTTGGAAATTTTTACCTCATTCACTAGCCTTCTTTGGCCTATCCATTCGTTCCATAAATTGTTTCAACATTTGGCCAATGCTGTTCACTTATCCTTGTAGGCTAGATTCTCCAACTTGAGGGTTTTCAGTTATGGAAGGTTCTATGTCCATGTTTTGTTCATTGTTAGAGTTATAATTGAGTCCACTTTGTGTTGTCATATTTGGGAACTAGATTGACCCTAAATATTAGGAGTTATTAAATGGATCTTAGTTCAATGAATTTGGAGTTATTTAATAAACTTCTCAGTTCAATTAATGAATTAGAAGTTATTAGTTTCCAAACTTATATGATCGACTAACTTTACCCGTATTAGGAAATAATTTGAATTCAATTTGGTTAGGAGGAAAAAATTTTAAATTTCTCTTAAAGGATCTTAAATGGTAAATTCCTAATTAGGTTCCCGTGTGTTAGGAAATTTTCTTGATTAGATTAGACAAAGATTTAGAGAGATATTCAAGTAACACTAACAAATCATTAAAGGAAATTTTCCTTTAAATCAACTTGTAATTTTGAATTTTAAATTATGCCTTTACCAATTATGATTCACTAGTTAATGATTATTTCCTTGTCAATCTTTCAAGCAATATGGTAAAATATAAAATTCAAACTCAAAATTTTAAACACAATAATCGGAATTGAAATAAGATTCTACTAGCCTAAATTTTGATTCTTCCTTGGCTTCTTGTTAATCAATTCGATTAGCACTAACAATTCAATGTGATTAAATAAAATTTAAAGCATGTAATTCAGATCATATTCATGCAATTCTTATAAGGAAAGTTTGTTCAATTTCATGCAAGGTAAATAGAATTACAATCGGATATCACAACAAATAGTCTATGGTGTAGACAACTCTCCTCGGCTCATACAATAACAACAATTCAAACCCGCTTTGAATAGATCTAAATATATGATGTTAACAATTAAAGATCACAAAAATCATCCCAAGAAAGTAACTTACGCTCTAATAACAAATGATGACCTTTGGATATGCAAAATCCAAGGTTATATGATAAAAACACAAACCGGTTTACTCGACTCAACGAATATTAAGAAATAGTAAATGAACGTAAAATGCAACGACTTGTGAAGGAGAAATCACGCCATTAGAGTGCTAAACAACGTCCTTCAATATTTGTGAAAATTAAAATGAGAGAAGAAATAAGCAAACAATTCCTGAACTGGCCCGAATTGTCAACTATGGCACCAATCGGAAAATGTAATCTTCAAGAAGAATTACAACGGTGTAGGATCTGCTTTTGGCCACCTTTCCTTCCTTTTCTAAGGTTTTAGAAAGGACAAGAGAAGGTGGTGATAAGAGCTTTCTAGTAACCACCGGCTAAGAAGACAATTTGGAGACACACTCCACTCGATTGATGAACAATTAAGGACTTACCTCGAGCCTCGGCTCTGAGATCTTGAGAGAGAACTGGCCAGTGTATATTGATCTAAAAAAAACTTAATCACAAACACCAATAACGATGCTATGTAAACCTAGGGTGGTTTGGGTTTTTGCCTTTTACAAATTTGGTGTAGAAATCTTTGATTTGATCTTCGTCGCAAGTTGGACGATCCCCCTCTTCTTGGACCGTGAAATGTGCTCCTCACAAGGCAAGCTATCTTTTGCCATCTATGGGAGACATGAGTTGTATCATTTCAAAAATTAAAGGCTGAAATGCGTGCTATCCATCTTATGGGCTCGGCCTTCTCTTCAAATGGATCACAGTTCCAATCTTCAAGTGGTGCACTTCCTCTCCCTTCATCGGTTCGGGTTTGCATGATGCTTTCGTGGGCTTAATGACTTCCACCCTTACCACCATCTAACTTAACTATTCAATCTAGCCCTAACCACACCAACTAATGCATGCTAAAACGGAAAAAAAACAAGCAAAGTTTGCCAAAGTACAAGACTAATGTTTTGCCAAAATTAAAGCAATAAAATAGAGAGTTACATCATGGATCTCTGAGAAGAAAAATTCTCCTTTGTTCTTTAAGTGTTTTTCCTTGGGTCTCCCAAATGAGTAAATGCTTAGGCTGGTCCATGTCGTGGGCTCCGGGCTCCCATGCTAAGTTTTTGAACATCTCTTCATAAGCATTCAATTTTGAGTAATCAGTTAGGCCTCCACCTACAAAAATAGAATAGTCATTAACATTAAGGTTAATAATGTTAAGCGAATTGCCTTGGGATAATGTCACCGGCCTCCGGGGTGTATCAATATGGAGGTATGTGTGTATGTATGTACATACATACGTACAATAAGGATGAGATATTGCAAATAAAACAAATACTATGATCTCTATTATTTGCCAACCCAATCGAATCTACTACATACTAGGTGTGACAACCCCAACCCGGTCAGGGCTGTCACGGACTAGCCATGACGTAATCTTAACTTAAAACCTCGAAATTTGACATAAAATTTTTCATTTCTACTCGACACCTTAAAATAAAACGGACATAGACAATTGACTCACCTCAACTTGTAACGTCCCCTAATTTGACCTTTTATAAATTCCTAAAATCCCATACTAGCGGAAGAGTATTCGTATGTGGAAACCTCGTATAAATATTAAACTTAGTTAATAATGCTAAAACAGTAAAATTGGGTTTCGGTCAACACTGCCTAAAATCGGTTGACATCCCTTTGGAATTCATTCCATCTAATCGGTCGATGTCCAAACCAAAACGCTTAACATTTGGTCGACGCGGCTTCTGTATAAGATCGGTCGACGTGGCCTCTGTATGAGATCGGTCGATGTTTTACATTCGGCAGACAATACTTCCTCTCGAGTTTCATCAAAGTGAACAGTGGAGGGTCGACAATCAACATTGACTAAATTCGGTCGATGTGGCCTTAGTAATAAGATCGGTTGACGTTCTCGACCGAACACTTCACTATAAATGGTCGATGACTTCGACCGAGATCTTCTCTAAGGATATCGACCCCGATTAAAATCAGTTGATGTTCTCGACCGAACACTTCACTATAAATGGTCGATGACTTCGACCGAGATCTTCTCTATGGATACCCCAACTAAAATCAGTCGATGTTGCCCTTTACCAGAAGACTTACGAACTTAGGCAAAATCACTCATAAACGTCAGCCGATCGATCGCCCCTTTTGGCGATCGATCGGCAACCGCTCTGGAATCTGAATTATAGAGCGTTGCCTTCTTCCGTCTCCATTCCCTGCACAGAACACTTCATATTTTCTTTTCATTCCACAACACTCCATCAAATTCTACATAATAACTCATCCACCTATATCCATTTCTTGACTTTATCAGTTATCTAAAACACGACACGACACTTAGCCTATACACATTCAAATTTCATGAAAACTAACTGCATAGATCACTCTAAAAATCGAGCGTATCCTTACAGATTTAAAATGCCTAAAATCACCAAATATGATTCAACCTATTCCACTGCACAACATCGAACATAAACACCATTTTCATCTCAAAACCATAACCAAAATCATCAAACCTATCGATATCAGACATACGCAGCGGAAACTCCTAATATCCTCCAAAAGCGACCCATATAAATACAACTATCAAAAATCACATTTTCTCCAAGCTAACCACTATACAACCAAACCATGTGCAACGACCCTAATACTGTACCCAATATCCGTACCATATTATTTTTTTTTTTAACCTAATATCTTTAATTAAACTCTAAACGGAACCTAAACCGAAATCGAAACCTGAATCGAAATCGGAATTGAAATCTATCTTTAAAAACATTTAAAACAACTTAAAAACAATTAATATAAAACCTTTTAAAAACTATAAAACTATTAATAAATCAAATAAGTTTGGGAGGGCAAAATGGGCATTTTGCCCGATGAAAATGAGCAGCGACCAGTCGCTGCTGCATGCAGCGACCAGTCGCTGCTGCATGCAGCGACTGATCGCTGCATTCACTGCAGCGTGCAGCGATCAGTTGATCGCTGCACACTGAGTGCAGCGATCGCTCAGCGATCCCTTGCCTTTTTCTTTCTGCCTTTTCTTTACCATTGCTCTTTGGAATTCCAGAGAGCATAAACTAAAAACACAACTCTCTGGAATCCGATTCCAGAGAGTAACACACGTACTTTTTACCAATTTCTCATCAATAACATAATCTACTTATAACTTAAACTCAGACCAACTTACAGTGGACTTTGCGAAATCCAACTGCGTGGATAGCTCTAAAAACCGAGCATATCCGTAACACCCTAAAAACAATCAAAACATTTCTATATCGTTCAAATAAAGGCTTTAACAAAACATTTTACAATTCAGTTTATAAAACCTTAAAAACATCAATATGTAAACCTAACATCTACCAGAACCAAACATCCTATAATTTCTATACAGCCAACTATCCAAAAGCATCCCAAAACCCTCAAAATCTGTACATACTATCCCCACGGGTCAGATGAGCCTCGACTGCGCCAGCACGCCACCACGGCCATCCTCCGTCAACTGGACTCAAGCCTCAGGAGGAGGAATCACATCCTCACCTGGTTCCTCGATATCTAGATCACCTACACCATACAATACACTATGAGATAAAAATATCAGTAAGCCCTAGTAAATGTAACTATATGCTATGCGTGTGAGTTCATAAATCATGCAGCATTTTTCTTTACTTTACTCTGTGGGTGTCACCGAGATCTCAACCTCTTAACCGGAGAGAGCACATCCTGCGGTTGGACTACTCTTTCCAGCTAGAAGAGGGGGGTACACGCTTACAACACGTACAGCCGTGCCTGAGCCCCATCTCGCATGACCTGTAAACTGTATGCCTTTCGGCCTGTATGCCTTTCGGCCCATTTTAACTGTATGCCTTACGGCCCATTCTATTCTTTGCTTTATCTTTAAAACATTGTGCATAAATTCATTTTCATGCTTTTCTTTAAAACACGTGATGCATGAACAGTTCATAAAAGAATTTAAACACTCAGCATACATACCATCAAGACTGTAAAACAAAATCTATAAAACAATTAAACCTAACTACCCAACCAAAACATTATAAACTAGTGCGTCACCAAGCTCCTCGAAACGACATTCGACATACGGTGTAGGCCAATCGGCCAGACGAAGAATCACGAGAACTTACCTCATGTCCAAAGCAGCTTAAGCTCCGTCCACGAGCGTTGTTTGTCTGAAGCAAAACACAATATCGACGTTAAAACGAGTTTAAGCTATCGATCGTCCAATTTTACAAAACCTTAACTAAGGAAACTTCCTATAGCTCTAATCCAATTCATTGGGCTATAACTCGAGCAATTCGCGCTCAGCACCGCAAATTCCGATTTACGAGTTATTCCTAAAATCTCAAAAATCCCTAATTTTTAACATTTTCACAAATTGATTTAACTTCGTCCCATAACGTCAAATACGTGCAATACATACTTAATCACGGCTAACCTATTAATTACAAACCCTAATTCGAGTTTTTAACGAAAAACTATCGAAACCCTAATTGCCTAAAACGCCGTAAATATCGAAATAAAAGCTCTAAGATTGTAGGCTCATACCTAGAACGTCGATTAGAGGAGAAATCACGAAGAAAACAAAACGAACGGAGGTCGGATTGTCGAAGAAATCGCCGCGGTCAAGGAGGGTTTCGCGAAGTAGAAGCTCTCTGGAAAACTCAGAATTGAAATCGCAGAAGTGTTCTGCGATTGAAGAAAAGTTGATTTTTATAAAAAAAATATTAACTTGACGAATTACCTTTTTACCCTTCTTTAGTTTTTATTTTAGTTTCGTCCTACGGTTCAGTAATCGTCCAACTATTCGGGTTCACCAAATCTCCTTATTTCACCAGTAACTCCAACTTATTATTTGGGTTCCATTGAAACCGTCCGTTCGCAATTCGGACCTCGTCTACTATTTTTATTAAAACATCCTTTATATTATGAAAAATTTAATTACTCAGAATATAGCGTTTAATCTCCGAAAATTCCCATAATTTTCTTAAAATTCCTATTAATTGTTAGGATCGTAATGACGCTTTGTTTTCGTGAAACGGACCTGATTTGACATAATTACCAAAAATGCCATTATATAACAAAAAATGAATATAATATATTATATCTGAAATCCGTACAAGCTGGGTATTACATTCCACCCTCATTCAGAATTTTGTCCACAAAATTAAATCATACAAATAAATCAGAATATCTAGTCATCATATCCTGCTGTCGTTCCCACGTCGCTTCTTCCACCTCGTGATTCCGCCATAGAACTTTAACTAGCGGAATTTCTTTGTTGCGCAAAATCTTGATGGAAGTCTTCAAAATACGTACCGGCCTCACCTCATAGCTCAAGGTAGGCTGTACCTCGATCTCTGTAGCCTCCACGATATGCGACGGATTGCACAAGCACCTCCGTAGCATGGACACGTGAAATACGTCGTGGATACCCTCCATAGAAGCCGGAAGCTGCAATCTGTACGCCAACTTCCCGATCCTCTTCAGAATAGGAAAGGGCCCCACATAACGAGGGTTTAGCTTACCCCTCCTTCCAAATCTCGCAATGCCTTTGAACGGAGAAACTTTGAGGTAGACCTCGTCACCTTCTTCAAACTCTAGCTCTCTCCGTCGAGTGTCAGCATAGCTCTTCTGTCTGCTCTGAGCTACCTCTATGCGCTGTCGGATAATGGCAATCTTCTCTGCCGTTTGCTGTAGAATCTCAAGACCAACGATGCTGGCCTCGCCAACCTCGTCCCAGTATAATGGAGACCTACACTTCCGACCATACAACGCCTCGTACGGAGCCATGCCAATAGTAGCCTGGAAGCTATTATTATAAGAGAACTCGATCAGTGGCAAATACCTGCTCCACGATCCCTGAAACTCCAGCACACATGCTCTGAGCATATCCTCCAGAATCTGATTCGTCCTCTCTGTCTGTCCGTCAGTCTGAGGATGAAATGCGGTGCTGAAATTAAGCTGAGTCCCCATAGCTTTGTGCAGACTCTTCCAGAACTTTGACGTGAATCTCGGATCTCTGTCGGAGACAATAGAAACGGGCACGCCGTGAAGTCTAACAATCTCCTGTACATAGAGCTCTGCGAGCTGATCCATAGACGATGCCATCCTCACAGATAAGAAGTGGGCCGACTTTGTCAATCGGTCCACAATAACCCATATGCCGTCATGGCCCTTCGTCGTCCTCGGGAGCCCCACAATAAAGTCCATGGAGATCTGCTCCCACTTCCACTCCGGAATCGGCAGTGGTAATAACGTTCCGGCCGGTCTCTGGTGCTCTGCCTTCACCTGTTGACATACCAAACAGGTCTCAACGTAATTGGCAACCTCCCTCTTCATGTTCGGCCACCAAAAATGTCGCTTCAAATCTCGGTACATCTTGGTACTTCCCGGGTGTACAGAATACGCCGAAGAATGTGCCTCGGCCAATATCTCCTTTTTTAGATCCTCGTCGCTAGGCACGTACCACCTATGCCTGAACTTCAGAATACCATCCTCTGATAAATGAAAATCCGACGAGTCTCCCAATGTCATGCTGGATCGAAGTTCCATACAATCCGAATCACTCTACTGAGCCTCACGTATACGATCCAGAATAGTCGGCCTGAGAGAAATGTTGGTGAGCATACTGGACAACTCTGCCACTATCTCCACGTCAAACCTCTCAATCTCAGACCGCAGCGTAACCGACATCGCTGCTAGTGAAGGCTGTCTCGCAGAAGACACTCTACTCAAGGCATCAGCAACCTTGTTCGCCTTTCCTGGATGGTACTTGATATCAAAATCGTAATCTTTGACAAACTCAAGCCATCGTCTCTGTCGCATATTCAGCTCTTTCTGCGTAAATAAGTACTTCAAGCTCTTGTGGTCAGAAAATACCTCGCACTGCTGCCCATATAAATAATGCCTCCATATCTTCAGTGCGAAGACCACAGCTGCTAACTCAAGGTCGTGCGTAGGGTAATTCTGCTCATACGGCTTCAACTGCCGAGAAGCATAAGAAATAACTCTCCCCTCCTGCATCAATACACAACCGAGTCCCACTCCAGACGCATCACAGTAAATACTGAATCTGACACCTTCAACAGGTAGCGCCATTACTGGAGCGGTGGTCAACCTCTGCTTTAGCTCCATAAAACTATCATCACAAGCAGACGACCAAATAAATCTCTCGTTCTTCCGAGTCAATCGAGAGAGAGGAAGTGCGATCTTTGAGAATCCCTCTATAAACTTCCGATAATAACCGGCCAACCCGAGAAATCCACGCACCTCACGTACGTTCTTCGGCTGTAGCCAATCTCTGACCACCTGAATCTTGCTCGGATCCACAGAAACTCCGTCCTGTGATATAATATGGCCAAGGAAGCTCACTCTGTCAAGCCAGAACTCGCACTTCGAAAACTTTGTGTAATACCCGGCTTGTACGGACTTTGGATTTATTATATTATATTAATATTTTATTATATGATGGCATTTTTGGTAAATATGTCAAATCAAGTCCGTTTTACGAAAAGAAAGCGTCATTACGATCCTAACGGTTAATAGGAACTTTAATGAATTTACGAGAATTTTCGGAATAATAACGCTATATTCCGAGTAATGAAGCTTCTCGTAAAATAAAAGACGTTTTAGTAAAAATACTAAACGAGGTCCAAATTGCGAACAGACAGTTTTGTTAAATCTCAAATAAGAAGTTGAACCTATTGGTGAAGTAAGGAAAATCGGAGAGACCGAACAGTTGGCCGATTAACGAACCGAAGGACGAAATCAATATAAAAATCAAAGAAGGGCATTTTAGTAATTCTCCAAACCAATATTATAAACTAACCTAATTCTCTTCTCTCCTCACTTCTCTTCTTTTCTCCTCTGCCCGCGCCAAGTTCCAAAGAGCAAAGCTCTCTGGCAGCCGACGATCTTCGGCGCCGACCTCCGTTCCGGCCTCCGTTCGTTTCGCTTTCTTCGTGATTTTTCCCCCTCTCGCTAGCCTAGGTATTCATCTACGTTCTTAGAACTTTTATTTCGACGTTTACAGCGTTTTAGGTAATTAGGGTTTCGATCGATTTTCGTTAAAAACGCGAATTAGGGCTCGTAACTAATAGGTTAGCCGCGATTAAGTATGTATTAAACGTATTGGACGTTATTGGACGAAGTTGAATCAATTCGTGAAAAAGTTTAAAATCCGAGAATTTTAGGGTTTTTTGGAAAAGTTCGTAAATTGAGAATTTAGATGCTGAGCATGTATTACTCGTAGAATTAGCTCAATAAATCGAATTAAAGCTTTAGGAAATATTTTAGTTGAGGTTTTACTAAGTTGGACGTTTAATAGCTTAAATTGGTTTTAACGGGAAATGTCGTGTTTTGCCTCAGGTGAACGGCTCTCGTAGACGAAGCTTGAGTTTTTGCGCGCCCAAGGTAAGTTCTCGTGACTTACTCTGGCCGATTGGCCTACACCGTACTTCGATTTAGCGTCGAGGATCTTAAAGGATTGATTGTTTAATTGCTTTGGCTGGGTAGTTAGGATTAAGCGTTTTGTAGGTTATTTCATTTACGGTCTTGATGGTACGCATGCTTGTTTGTTTACTTTTATATTGAACTGTTCATGCATCACGTATTTCAACTTGACATCAAAACGAATTTCTGCACTGCACGATGTTTTCTGAAAACCATGTGGCCCAGAGATTGGGGGCTCTTGATCTATCGTGCGGGCCGATTAAGGGTCTGGCCGATACCACATCTCATGTACTGTAATTAATGAATGTAATCTGTTATCTGGTCACGCGAGGTGGGGCTCAGGCACGGCTGTACGTGTTGTAAGCGTGTACCCCCCTCCTCTAACAGCACGGGGTAGTCCGACCGCTGGATGGGCCCCCTTCGGTTAGGGGGATGAGATCTCGGTGATATACTGTCTGCGACGCTCTATTATGCATGATTTCTAAACTCCATATGCACTGCACGCATCTGCATTTACGTAGAATTTACTGAGCCTGTTAGCTCATAGGTGTCTGTATGGTGTAGGTAACGTATTAGGTGATATTGAGCCAGGTGAGGATGACGTTCCTCCTCCTGATGTTGGATGCGGTTGATGGATGATGGCCGGGGGAGTGCGCTGAGCAGTCGAGGCGCGTTTTGACCGGTGGGGATGTATGTACAGATTTTGGGATTCTTTTGGGAAGTCGGGTTAAGGTTAATTTGTATAGAACATATTAGGATGCTTGGTCTGGTTAGTGGATAGGTTTACTTTTGAAGTTTTAAACGTATTGGAAAACCTGTTTTGTAAACTGTTTTGTAAAATCTTATTGGAACTGCTTGGGATTGTCGATTTTTAAACATATCCATGCCGTTTGTTTTTGCGAAAGATTGACGTGTATTAGGTTGTATAATTTGGGTGGTTTTACAAGTAAAGATGTATGTGCGTTTAGAGTTAAATGTGGGAGAAATTGGGAATCTGTTAGAATTGATATGCGCAGGGGGGATCGATGTTTGGATGAAGTTGCTCTCTGGAAATTCTGATTTCCAGAGAGCGTATAGGAAATGTTTGTAAGGCAAAGAGCAAGGAAGAGATCGCTGCCTCCTGGGTTGGAGCCGGCGATCGCTGGCAGCGATCACTGCCAGCGATCAGTCGCTGGTCAGTGGCTGCCAGCGATCAGCATAGGCGATCGATCAAGAGATCGATCGCCTATCTGGGTTGTAGCCAGTGATCGCTGGCAGCGATCACTGCCAGCGATCAGTCGCTGGGCAGTGGCTGCCAGCGATCAGCATAGGCGATCGATCTCTGGATCGATCGCCCCTCCTTCAATTCGTCGGATGAAAAATTTATACGGGTAAATGGGTACAGTATTAGGGGTGTTACACTTTGGATACAGCTGGTGCTGACATAGGGTCCTCAGAACAATCCTCAGATGCTCTTTGTCTTCTTCCTTCATCTTAGAGTAGATCAATATGTCGTCGATGAAAACAACCACGAACTTGTCCAGATACTCCTTGAAGACACGGTTCATCAAGTCCATAAACGCTGCAGGGGCATTAGTAAGTCCAAAAGACATGACAAGGAACTCATAATGCCCAAACCTCGTTCGGAATGCCGTCTTCGGTATATCATCCATCCGGACCTTCAGCTGATTGTAACCCGAGCGTAGATCAATCCTGGAAAATACTCGGGCACCCTGTAGCTGATCAAATAAGTCGTCAATCCGGGGCAGTGGATACTTATTCTTCACTGTGAGCTTATTCAGCTCCCTGTAATCAATGCACATCCTGAGGGTCCCGTCTTTCTTCTTGACAAACAGAACGGGCGCACCCCAAGGCGATACACTGGATCGAATAAATCCCTTCTCTAACAATTCGTCAAGCTGAGTCCTCAACTCTCTCAACTCAGCTGGTGCCAACCGATACGGGTTCTTGAACCTCGGCGCGGAGTTTGGATAGACATCGATAGTGAATTCGATCTCCCGGTCTGGTGGTAACCCGAGAAGATCATCAAGAAAAATCTCAAAGAACTCTCTGACGATAGGAATGTCGCTCGGCTTCAATCCGCTGAGCAACTGACAATCAAATACAGAGGCCAAATAAATAGAGCACGCACCTTTAAACTGCTCGTTGACCATCATGGAATAAGAGATAGGCGAGCTACTCAATCTGCTCATCGCCTGATAAGAAAACTCAGCTTTACCCGGAGGTCGAAAGGTGACAATCCCGAATCGACAGTCGATGGTGGCGAAATGCTGTGACAGTCAGTCCATCCCCAAAATAAGGTCATAATGCTCTATGCCCATAACAATGAGGCGAGCATAGAGAGTACGGTCCCCAATCGAGATAATACTGCCCTGGACTACACGACCTGACTGCATACGCTCTCCTGAAGGTAGCATCACGCTATACTCGCATTCTGCTAACTCAGGTGCAAGCTTCAATCTCGACACACAAGCGGTGGAAACAAAAGAATGTGTAGCCCCCGTGTCTAATAAAGAAAATACAGGAACGCCAGTAAGCAATATAGTACCTGCTATCACGGCAGGCTGATCCTCATTATCAACATCACCAGGCTCGATAAAAGCGAAGATCCTGGGCATAACTCTCCTCTAATCACCGCCTGTCTGGTCTCGACCCTGCTTTGGGCAGTCTCTAACAAAATGGCCTGCATCACCACATCGGTAGCATACATTCATGCCCACCCTGCACTGGCCACTGTGCTCCCTCTGGCATTTAGGACAAATAGGTACCTGAGAAGCACCCTGTACTTGCTTCCCCTTTCCCCGGTCGTCAACTCCCTCAAAAGGTCTCTTCACACCCCTCTGCTGCTGCTGAGGCTGTGCCCTAGGCTGCCAACCCCGTGACTAAGGGCGAATCTCTCTGAAGAAGCCCTTAGATGGCTCCCTCGGTCTAGTAGAACTCTGCTCAACTGCTTCAATGTCGAGGGCTCTGGCTACTATCTCGTCGTAGGATACATTACATACCCCAGATATAGTAAGGCGCATCCGGAACTCCTGGCCAAGTCCCTGTAAAAATCGACGCACCTTGTCCTCGTTGACACTGACCTGCCGTGGTGCAAATCGAGACAGCGCCTCAAATCTCCTAACGTACTCGGCAATAGAAGCAGTCTGCCGCAACTGCATAAATTCGACCATCTTCGCCTCGCGAACGGTATGGCTGAAATATTTATCGTAAAACAACTCTCTGAATCTCTCCCAGCCCATAATAGTCACATCGGTGGTCGTCTTCACAGTGTCCCACCAAAACCGAGCGTCTAAGGCCAAATGATAGGTCACCAGTGCAACCTTCTCTCCATCCTCTATGCTAGCATACGCCAGCATGTCCTCCATAGTGCGAACCCACTCCTCGGCTGAAGAGGGGTCCGCAGATTGTCCGGTAAATAGCTGCCTCCCGAGCTCTAACGCCCTCTCGGTCTATCAAAGTACCCAGCTGTTGAGACTGTCTCTCCATCTGCTGAGCCTGTCCCTCTATATGCTGAGACTGCTGGGCAATAAAATCCTTGAGCGTGTCAATCGTATCGTCTCGGTCATCTCGGTCGTTCCGTGGACGTACCATAATTATAAAACTTCTATATAAAAGTTAAAAACAAATATTCTAAGAAACTAGTAATCAAATAAAACTATAAACATACTTACAGTTGATGAAGAATGTCCGCGTAGTGGCTGTGCAGTCGAGCAGTCTACAGAACCGATTTTAAAACCCGGGGGCTCTGATACAATAACTGCAACGACCCTAATACTGTACCCAATATCCGTACCATATTATTATTTTTTTTTTAACCTAATATCTTTAATTAAACTCTAAACGGAACCTAAACCGAAATCGAAACCAGAATCGAAATCGGAATTGAAATCTATCTTTAAAAACATTTAAAACAACATAGCTGCCTCCCGAGCTCTAACGCCCTCTCGGTCTATCAAAGTACCCAGCTGTTGAGACTGTCTCTCCATCTGCTGAGCCTGTCCCTCTATATGCTGAGACTGCTGGGCAATAAAATCCTTGAGCGTGTCAATCGTATCGTCTCGGTCATCTCGGTCGTTCCGTGGACGTACCATAATTATAAAACTTCTATATAAAAGTTAAAAACAAATATTCTAAGAAACTAGTAATCAAATAAAACTATAAACATACTTACAGTTGATGAAGAATGTCCGCGTAGTGGCTGTGCAGTCGAGCAGTCTACAGAACCGATTTTAAAACCCGGGGGCTCTGATACAATAACTGCAACGACCCTAATACTGTACCCAATATCCGTACCATATTATTATTTTTTTTTTAACCTAATATCCTTAATTAAACTCTAAACGGAACCTAAACCGAAATCGAAACCAGAATCGAAATCGGAATTGAAATCTATCTTTAAAAACATTTAAAACAACTTAAAAACAATTAATATAAAACCTTTTAAAAACTATAAAGCTATTAATAAATCAAATAAGTTTGGGAGGGAAAAATGGGCATTCTGCCCAATGAAAATGAGCAGCGACCAGTCGCTGCTGCATGCAGCGACTGATCGATGCATTCACTGCAGCGTGCAGCGATCGCTCAGCGATCCCTTGCCTTTTTCTTTCTGCCTTTTCTTTACCATTGCTCTCTGGAATTCCAGAGAGCATAAACTAAAAACACAACTCTCTGGAATCCGATTCCAGAGAGTAACACACGTACTTTTTACCAATTTCTCATCAATAACATAATCTACTTATAACTTAAACTCAGACCAACTTACAGCGAACTTTGCGAAATCCAACTGCGTGGATAGCTCTAAAAACCGAGCATATCCGTAACACCCTAAAAACAATCAAAACATTTCTATATCGTTCAAATAAAGGCTTTAACAAAACATTTTACAATTCAGTTTATAAAACCTTAAAAACATCAATATGTAAACCTAACATCTACCAGAACCAAACATCCTATAATTTCTATACAGCCAACTATCCAAAAGCGTCCCAAAACCCTCAAAATCTGTACATACTATCCCCACGGGTCAGATGAGCCTCGACTGCGCCAGCACGCCACCACGGTCATCCTCCGTCAACTGGACTCAAGCCTCAGGAGGAGGAATCCCATCCTCACCTGGTTCCTCGATATCTAGATCACCTACACCATACAATACACTATGAGATAAAAATCTCAGTAAGCTCTAGTAAATGTAACTATATGCTATGCGTGTGAGTTCATAAATCATGCAGCATTTTTCTTTACTTTACTCTGTGGGTGTCACCGAGATCTCAACCTCCTAACCGGAGAGAGCACATCCTGCAGTTGGACTACTCTTTCCAGCTAGAAGAGGGGGGTACACGCTTACAACACGTACAGCCGTGCCTGAGCCCCATCTCGCATGACCTGTAAACTGTATGTCTTTCGGCCTGTATGCCTTTCGGCCTGTATGCCTTTCGGCTCATTTTAACTGTATGCCTTACGGCCCATTCTATTCTTTGCTTTATCTTTAAAACATTGTGCAGAAATTCATTTTCATGCTTTTCTTTAAAACACGTGATGCATGAACAGTTCATAACAGAATTTAAACACTCAGCATACATACCATCAAGACTGTAAAACAAAATCTATAAAACAATTAAACCTAACTACCCAACCAAAACATTATAAACTAGTGCGTCACCAAGCTCCTCGAAACGACATTCGACGTACGGTGTAGGCCAATTGGCCAGAGAAGAATCACGAGAACTTACCTCGTGTCCAAAGCAGTTTAAGCTCCGTCCACGAGCGTTGTTTGTCTGAAGCAAAACACAATATCGACGTTAAAACGAGTTTAAGCTATCGATCGTCCAATTTTACAAAACCTTAACTAAGGAAACTTCCTATAGCTCTAATCCAATTCATTGGGCTATAACTCGAGCAATTCGCGCTCAGCACCGCAAATTCTGATTTACGAGTTATTCCTAAAATCTCGAAAATCCCTAATTTTTAACATTTTCACAAATTGATTTAACTTCGTCCAATAACGTCAAATACGTGCAATACATACTTAATCACGGCTAATCTATTAATTACGAACCCTAATTCGCATTTTTAACGAAAAACTATCGAAACCCTAATTGCCTAAAACGCCGTAAATATCGAAATAAAAGCTCTAAGATTGTAGGCTCATACCTAGAACGTCGATTAGAGGAGAAATCACGAAGAAAACGAAACAAACGGAGGTCGGATTGTCGAAGAAATCGCCTGCGGGCAGGGAGGGTTTCGCGAAGTAGAAGCTCTCTAGAAAACTCAGAATTGAAATCACAGAAGTGTTCTGCGATTGAAGAAAAGTTGATTTTTATAAAAAAAATATTAACTTGACGAATTACCTTTTTACCCTTCTTTAGTTTTTATTTTAGTTTCGTCCTACGGTTCAATAATCGTCCAACTATTCGGGTTCACCAAATCTCCTTATTTCACCAGTAACTCCAACTTATTATTTGGGTTCCATTGAAACCGTCCGTTCGCAATTCGGACCTCGTTTACTATTTTTATTAAAACATCCTTTATATTATGAAAAATGTAATTACTTGAAATATAGCGTTTAATCTCCGAAAATTCCCATAATTTTCTTAAAATTCCTATTAATTGTTAGGATCGTAATGACGCATTCTTTTCGTGAAACGGATCTGATTTGACATAATTACCAAAAATGCCATTATATAACAAAATATGAATATAATATATTATATCTGAAATCCGTACAAGCTGGGTATTACACCATGACCAATAAATTCTATATTTACACATAAACATTAAGCCTAATGCTTAGTAAGAGAATGCACTATAAATGACGTATGCATGAATGCATGACTTTTATAAAACATGTTCATTTACTTGTTCTTATCCTTTTCCATGCTGGGGAGAAGGCAGAGTGCGTGTACATGGTCCTTACGGACAGTATTCATGGTCCAATGCATGGACAGTGATTCATGGTCCCTCGAGATGAACGATTTTGTTACATAATCATACAGCCCCCACCCACACTTAATTATTCTGTGCGTTTCGATTTCATGTTTTCTCAGTACATTTCCTTTACAAAATTCATGCATGTAAAACATTTCTTATGCCATTTAAGTAAACATGATGCATGAGGAATTTACGTATAACATATCATCAAAACAATTCACTAACGTACATGAACATACTTTACTCGCAACGAACCTAACAAACAACTAATAATTAACATCTTAGGCTACCCGACACGTTAAAACCACAATCAGAAAATCATCATTAAAACACGAAAACCTAGCATCGACACGATGTAGGGCCTTAAGGGCCGAAAACTTAATACCCACTTACCTGGCGTCCGTAGCAAGCTGAGCGCCGTCCAAAAAGTTGTCTCCACCTAAGGCAGTTCACAAGTAGTGGCATTAAAACTGATCTTAAATAAACAGATTTCAAACTTAAATTAAGCTTCTAGCGAAAGCTAATTTCTCTAAAACTTGTATTTTCTCCATTCGGACGTTTCATCGAGCACGTTGCGCTCACAAATTATCTAACCTCCATTAATGGTTTTTCCAACAAACTCCAACAACCAAAATTTAATCTAAATCCACTACAAACCATCAAATCATAAATTTCTCACCCTAACGATCAAAACCCATCTTAAAGGCACTATTAACAACCACAAAATGGCTAACCAACGATTAACAACATAACCGATAAATTCTCAACCCTAAATCGAAAATACCCTAACCGAAATTAACCTCAAAATGACAAACTAACATGACTAGAGCTCGGAGCTTACCTAGAATGAAAATTGGGGAAGCAAAATCAAAGAAGAAAAATCGTCGGAGGAGAGGCGTTGGAAGAAATGGCATAGGAGGAGGAAGAAATGTCACCAAGGAGAGGGCTTCACGAGGGGGAAAGGAGAAAATGAGAGAGAAGGGGGAGGAAATGATTTTTAATAAAATTTTACTTAGAAAATTACTTAAATACCCTTAGTTAAATTCTTTGCTTTAATAGTTAATTAACCCATCAATTTAGTTTTCTCCAAAATTTTCTTATTCCTCCAAATATTCCAACTTATTTCTAAGTTTCTAACAAAACTTTCCGTTCTCAAAACGGGCTTAATTTACTATTTCTACAAATTAAAACGTATAGGGCTAAAAACGGAACTTGGCGTTACGCTATCAATTTGGATTTCTAAAAATTTACTTATTCTTCTAAAAATCCTCATAAATTCCTAGGGCCCTAATAAAACTCCCGCTCATAAAATGGGCCTACATTTCTTATTTATGAAAATACCCTTGGAGTGAAAACCCAAAAAAAACTAGGGTGTTACACTAGGTTTATTATCGCCGCACCTAAACACTTCCTTCGATAGTCGACCATGAAGTTCTATTTATTCATTTTCATCACTAATTCAGCCATTAAATTATAAGCTTCATAATCCTTCTGCTTTTTTTTTTTTTTGGTACCAAGGCATCTTCATATTGTTTGCTTTGGAGAATTCTTAATTATGCCTGGATTCTACGATGTCATAAATGATAGAAACTCCATCGACTACAATACTTTCTCCAAAACAAATTACATCGTAGTGATTAAATTATTTTACATGTATGAATTGTTAACTTAGGTAGAAAATGAGATGAGTTGCTTCATTTGAGGTTCAAACATTGGTTTCATTGTTATATATCGTTTGAAAAACAGGTTGCGCACATTGATCTGTAACGCCTCGAGTTATCTGAACCCGACTCGTTACACAAAGCTCGAACCTAACTAAGAAACTTTGAACTAAATTTAAAATTTCACTCGAAAATCTGGGTTTGACATTTTTCTAAAACTTCAAAACATTTAAATGCTTGCAGCGGAAATCATTTGGACAACAATGGAGTTAAACAATACCACGAAACATTGTTTGAAATGTTAAGAAACAATCGGCAAATAGGAACTGAAGTTTGAACCGTGAAATACTTGGGAAGTCGCAAAAGTCAAACGCATCTGCCGATGAATAAAGTCAACGGAAGGAGCAGAACAAAATAGAAGGCTTCTACCGATGACTAAACGACAAAATTCCTCATTCCCTTCTTCTGATGACTAAACGACAAAATTCGTCATTCCCTTCTTCCGACAGAATAAACTGCATACACCGATCACTAGACGACAAAACACTTCCTACATCCACCGGTGACGTCAGCCAGATGACTCATTCATCCGATCAACTTTATCACACATCCACCCGTGACGTCAGCCGAATGATTCATTCGTCCGATCGACTTTATCACACGTCCACCGGTAAGACAAGCTACATATTTCGGTTACTAAACGACAAATTACATTCTGTATCATCCGATGGCTTCCACTGAGGACATCTTCCGATAGAGAACAGATTAACAACACAACATCTGCCGATAGACTTCATCTACCGACAGGGAACAGAACAACAACTCTAACTACGGAAAGGAATTTACTCACTTTACTGAAACCATTCTGAAGCAATTCAAATCGTTGCATTACTTAAATCCAGTAAGAACCCAACATTTAAAATTCCACAGAATACTATCATCAGAAAATCTCAAAACGTATTCAAAATATTAAAGACCATTACTGTCATGAAAACTTAACATACTCATATTGAAACACTGTCAACTAAACCATTCCAACTACAGACATCAGTTAATCCGCCTGATCAGTTTACCAGACCGAAACATGGATGTACTCCTCCAACCACATCTATTCATCAGTGCACTCAAGGAAATCACCTGCAGTCTCCTCAACACCTACATCACAAAACTCATCTATTAGCCTAATGCTAAGTAAATAAAGTAGTAATGAAATGAAATACTAAAATATGAATTCCTAAACATGCAATTTCTACTTTCTCATCTCAGTTGTTCATTCATCGTTTCTGTTAGGATCCCCCTGTGAAATTGGGAGTTGGATCAACTCTCCCAAAGTATAAACATCCACTGACTCATTAAGGGGCGGATAAATTCCCTTAACAGTAAATCTGATTCACATGTTCAGATCCCCCTGTGAAATTGGAAGTTGGATCAACTCTCCCAAAGTATAAATATCCACTGTCTCATTAAGGGGCGGATTATTTCCCTTAACAGTAAAACTGTTTCACATAGCTATTTCAATATGTTCAATCCTTACCATGCCAACATGCATTCAAATTCATTTTCGTATACTTTTTAAAACATGATGCATGACATACCAACACATTCCAACAAACAAACCCTAATGTTTTGTGATGTAGGCCCGAAGGCACAAGCGAACTTTACTTACCTGGTCTCCTGGAAATCGCTCGGTTTCAACTACACTGGAAGTCCTGCTCACCTAATGTCATAAGCAGAATACCGATTAGATAATCACTAGCCTTATCCTATATCATTCAGAAACCTAAGGAGCTAGTTTGGAAGCTCTGGTCATCGTACATTCTCGGCTCAACACTAAACTCGAACTCAACTCACTCACAGCATTAACAAGGTACATACATTGCACTCATCTGCTATCTAGCCACTCCGATCTTAAGAAAACAAAAAGGAAAGAATTACCTAGTCCGAGAAATGAAGGTCGGAGGGGAAAATCGCTTGGAGCTCTGCTGAGTTTGAGCTGAATACCGAGAAAGGAAAAATGAGATAACAGTGGTGGCTAAACCTCATTGAACCCTCCATTAAATACGTTATCCAGTATAATATCTCAAATTACCACCATGCACTTACTCACTCATTTATTAACCTAATCACTAAACCTCCCAATCCCATCCTTAAAATATTCACTATAATTTAATAAAGTAAACTGGTTAAACGAAACCGGGTGCTACAATCTACCCTCCTTAAAAGAATTTTGTCCTCAAAATTCAATACCTGAATAGCTCTGGATGTTGGTCCATCATGTCTTGCTGGCGTTCCCAAGTGGTCTCTTCTACGTTATGGTTGTGCCATAAGACTTTCACTAGTGGAACCTCCTTGTTGCGCAATACCTTCACAGCATAGTCTAAGATCCTTACCGGTTTCTCTTCATATGTAAGAGTAGGATGAACTTCAATACTCTACTGGTCTACAATCTGGGAAGGGTCTCGTACACATTTCTTAAGCATAGAGTTATGAAACACGTCATGGATTCCTTCCAAAGAGGCTGGTAACTCTAGTTGATAAGCTGACTTCTCAATCCTCTTCAAGATTGAGAAGGGTCCAATATATCTGGGATTCAACTTGCCTCTCTTTCCAAATCTCACAACTCCCTTGAAAGGTGACACCTTAAGGAAAACTTCATTACCAACATCAAATTCCAGTTCTCTTCGTCTTTTGTCTGCATAGCTTTTCTGTCGGCTTTGAGCTGTCAAGATTCTTTGTCGGATAAGAGCAATTTTCTCCACTGTTTGCTGTACGATGTCAGGACCAATCAATTGTGCTTCTCCAACCTCATCCCAATACAATGGAGATCTGCACTTTCGTCCATACAATGCCTCGTATGGTGCCATACCTATTGTTGCCTGAAAACTGTTGTTATAAGAAAATTCAACCAAGGACAAGTATTTGCTCCATGAACCTTGAAAGTCTAAGACACATGCACGGAGCATATCCTCTAATGTTTGAATAGTCCTTTCGGATTGTCTATCTTTTTGAGGGTGGAAAGCTGTGCTAAAACTAAGCTGGGTTCCCATAGCCTTGTGCAAACTTTTCCAGAACTTGGATGTAAATCTAGAGTCTCGGTCTGAAACTATGGTGCTTGGAACTCCTTGCAGTCTAACAACTTCATGCACATACAACTCAGCCAGTTGATCCATCGAGTATGTTATCTTCATTGGCAGAAAGTGAGCAGATTTGGTTAAACGATCGACTATTACCCAAATTGCATCGTGACCCTTTGCTGTTCTAGGTAATCCTATAACAAAATCCATAGCTATTTGTTCCCATTTCCATTCAGGAACTAGCAAAGGTTGCAAGGTTCCAGCAGGCCTCTGATGTTTAGCTTTGACTTGCTGGCAGATCAGACAGGACTCCACATACTCTGCCACACTTCTTTTCATACCTGGCCACCAATAATGTTGCTTGAGATCTCTGTATATTTTCGTACTCCCGGGATGAACAGAAAGTCTAGAAGAATGTGCCTCAGATAGGATTCTCTTTCTAAGTTCAGTATCAGCCAGAACAAACCATCTATTTCGAAACTTGAGAATTCCATCAACTGAGCAGTTGAAATCCGACTTGTCAGTAGAATCCATGCACAACTTATACTCATTGCATTCAGTGTCATTCATTTGAACTTCCTTTATTCTCTCCAAAATAGTAGACCTCAAAGATATGGTCGAAAGCATGGCTGTCACACTAGACACAGCTTCCAGGTTGAATCTTTGGAATTATGTCTCTAAAGCTATCGGTATGTCAAGAATCAATGTAGAGACTGAAGGAGTTACTCTACTCAAAGCATCAGCCACTACATTCGCTTTACCAGGATGGTATTTAATCTCGAAATCATAGTCCTTTACAAATTCTAACCATCGACGTTGCCTCATGTTTAGTTCCTTCTGTGTGAAAATATATTTCAGACTCTTATGATCTGAAAATATCTCGCAAGATTGTCCATACAAGTAATGCCTCCAAATCTTAAGTGCAAATACCACTGCAGCTAATTCTAAGTCATGTGTAGGGTAATTCTTCTCATGTGTTTTCAACTGTCTAGAGGCATAAGCTATTACTTTTCCATCCTGCATTAAAACACAACCAAGACCAATCTTGGAAGCATCACAGTAAATGCTAAACTTACCATTTTCAATAGGAAGGGTAAAGATTGGAGCGTTGGTCAGTTTCTGTTTCAAGGTCAGAAAGCTATGTTCACATTCTTCAGTCCACATATACTTCACATTTTTCCTTGTTTACCTGGTAAGGGGTGTAACAATCTTTGAAAATCCTTCAATAAATTTTCTATAATATCCTGCTAATCCAAGGAAGCTCCTAATATCAGTAGTATTCTTTGGATGGGGCCACTCCTTAACTGCCTGAACCTTAGCTGGATCGACAGATATTCCATCTCCAGAGATCACGTGACCAAGAAAGTGAACTCTGTCCAACCAAAACTCACACTTGGAAAACTTAGCATAAAGTTGATGCTGTCTAAGTACTCCTAACACCAAGCTCAAGTGACTTGCATGCTCATCTTTAGTACGGGAATAGATCAGAATATCATCAATAAATACTATGACAAATTTATCTAAGTACTCGTGAAACACCCTATTCATGAGATCCATAAAGGCTGCTGGTGCATTTGTCAATCCAAAAGACATAACCAAAAACTCATAATGTCCATACCTTGTGCGAAAGGCAGTCTTTGGGATATCTTCAGATTTAACCTTCAACTGATAATAACCGGACCTAAGGTCAATCTTAGAGAAAACTCTTGCACCATTAAGCTGGTCAAATAAATCGTCAATTCTCGGCAATGGATACTTATTCTTGACAGTTAACTTATTCAATTCCCTATAATCAATGCACATACGCATTGATCCATCTTTCTTTTTGACAAAAAGGACAGGCGCACCCCACGGTGAAAAGCTGGGGCATATGAACCCTTTCTCCAACAAATCCTCCAACTGCTTCTTTAATTCCTTAAGTTCTTTTGGAGCTAATCTATATGGATTTTTAGACACAGGCTCAGCTCCGGGGTAAACATCTACAACAAATTCAATTTCCCTATCTGGCGGTAAACCAGGAAGGTCATCTAAAAATACTTCAGAGAAGTCTTGGACAATTAAGACATTTTGAGGATTTATTTTTCCTACAAGTTGTGTGTCTAAAACGCTAGCTAAGAAGCACAAATACTCTCCACACAGGGAAAATCTAGTGTTAATAGAAGTCATCATAGACATTTCATTACTCTTCTTTGAAGCTTGAAAGGTATGTTTCAAATTACTAGAGGGTTGAAAGCTAACTATTCCAGTCCTACAATCAATTGTGGCATGGTGTTTAAATAGCCAGTCCATTCCTAGGATTACATCAAATCCTATAATATCCATAATAATAAGATCAGCAGGCAAACTTACGTTCCCTACTAACACATCACTGTCAAGCATCACTTGGTTAGAGTGCATGCATTCACCAGAGGGTAATGTAGCGTTAAACATATGCATGGAAGGAGTAAACTGTACATCTAACTTATCAGCAAATGTAAAGGCTATAAATGAATGCGTGGCACCAGAATCTATCAAAGTAAAAGCAGGCACAGAGTTGATCAATATAGTACCTGACACAACAGCAGGCTGTTCTTCACCCGACTCCATCATGGAGAATATCCTCGGTTTAATCATAGCAGGGCCACTCTTAGGAACTGGACAGTCTCTACTAATGTGACCGACCTTGTTACAATTGTAGCATCTGGTGACTCTAGGCTTCGAGCACTCCTTGTTCGTGTGTCCAACCTCCTCACAGTTGAAACACTTCCCAAAGCCCAGTCTACATTCCCCCGGGTGGTTCTTCAAACACTTAGGACACTGGGGAAATTTCCTGACATTCTGTACCTTCCCTCCTGTTCCTTGGATATTTTGGCCTTCACTTTGCCTCTTTGTTCCTCTTTGTTGGTGTGGCTGGTTAAACCTTTGTGGGACCTCCTTTGGTCTAGCACACTTCCTTTCAGCTTCTTCCACTTCCAGAGCAGTGGACACAACTTCGCTGAATGTCAAACCTTTAATACCACAGAATTTAACCCCTCGGTAGATTTCTGGCTTCAGTCCATGCACAAATTTAAACACTTTATCCTCGTCCTTGTGAGGAAAATGTCCATCAAACCTGGTCAAGGACTCAAATTGCCTACTGTACTCTGCCACCGACCCTGTCTGCTTCAAATTCAGAAACTCTAACTTCTTCGCAGTTTGGACTGTGCTGTTAAAATACTTCCCATAGAAAATGTTCTTGAATTGTGACTAAGGCATCGCCAAAACATCTGTGGTGGTTTCTATTGTTTCCCACCAGAGTTGAGCTTCACCAGCCAAATGGAACGTGGCCAACGTGACTTTGTCTTCTTCTCCAACATTGGCACACCTAAACATACTCTCAATTTTTCTAAGCCATCCTTCAGCAATAACTGGATCAGATGACTGTCCATCAAACGTGGGTGGTCTTAGTCTCCGGAATCTATCTCCAGAATGTTCATTGCTAGAACCCAAGTTGGCACTTCCTTGCACCTCTCGGTTTAACAGTACTTCTAGTTGGTCAGACTGCTGGCGCACTAAATCAGTTTGCTGACGCACTAAATCTGTCAGCTGCCTAATCACACTAGGCTCTTCTTCACCTCTCACATTAGGCATCTCTCTTGGCACTCTAGGTCTCCCTGGGCGTCTGGCCATTGTACTTAATTCCTGTACGGGGTTAATTACACTCTTAAATATCTAATAACTAAGGTTAACATAAACACTTACAGTTATTGAAGTACTTCCATGCAACGATTGGCACTGATGAGTATTCTTTTGAACGGTTTAACTGAATGTCTCTGATACCATACTGTAACGCCCCGAGTTATCTGAACCCGACTCGTTACACAAAGCTCGAACCTAACTAAGAAACTTTGAACTAAATTTAAAATTTCACTCGAAAGTCTGGGTTTGACATTTTTCTAAAACATCAAAACATTTAAATGCTTGCAGCGGAAATCATTTGGACAACAATGGAGTTAAACAATACCACGAAACATTGTTTGAAGTGTTAAGAAACAATCGGCAAATAGGAACTGAAGTTTGAACCGTGAAATACTTGAGAAGTCGCAGAAGTCAAATGCATCTGCCGATGAATAAAGTCAACGGAAGGAGCAGAACAAAATAGAAGGCTTCTACCGATGACTAAACGACAAAATTCCTCATTCCCTTCTTCCGATGACTAAACGACAAAATTCGTCATTCCCTTCTTCCGACAGAATAAACTGCATACACCGATCACTAGACGACAAAACACTTCCTACATCCACCGGTGACGTCAGCCGGATGACTCATTCATCCGATCGACTTTATCACACATCCACCGGTGACGTCAACCGGATGATTCATTCGTTCGATCGACTTTATCACACGTCCACCGGTAAGACAAGCTACATATTCCGGTTACTAAACGACAAATTACATTCTGTATCATCTGATAGCTTCCACTGAGGACATCTTCTGATAGAGAACAGATTAACAACACAACATCTGCCGATAGACTTCATCTACCGACAAGGAACAGAACAACAACTCTAACTACGGAAAGGAATTTACTCACTTTACTGAAACCATTCTGAAGCAATTCAAATCGTTACATTACTCAAATCCAATAAGAACCCAACATTTAAAATTCCACAGAATACTATCATCAGAAAATCTCAAAACGTATTCAAAATATTAAAGACCATTACTGTCATGAAAACTTAACATACTCAGATTGAAACACTGTCAACTAAACCATTCCAACTACAGACATCAGTTAATCCGCCTCATCAGTTTACCAGACCGAAACATGGATGTACTTCTCCAACCGCATCTATTCATCAGTGCACTCAAGGAAATCACCTGCAGTCTCCTCAACACCTACATCACAAAACTCATCTATTAGCCTAATGCTAAGTAAGTAAAGCAGTAATGAAATGAAATACTAAAATATGAATTCCTAAACATGTAATTTCTACTTTCTCATCTCAGTTGTTCATTCATCGTTTCTGTTCGGATCCCCCTGTGAAATTGGGAGTTGGATCAACTCTCTCAAAGTATAAACATCCACTGACTCATTAAGGGGAGGATAAATTCCCTTAACAGTAAATCTGATTCACATGTTCAGATCCCCCTGTGAAATTGGAAGTTGGATCAACTCTCCCAAAGTATAAATATCCACTGTCTCATTAAGGGGCGATTATTTCCCTTAACAGTAAAACTGTTTCACATAGCTATTTCAATATGTTCAATCCTTACCATGCCAACATGCATTCAAATTCATTTTCGTATACTTTTTAAAACATGATGCATGACATACCAACACATTCCAACAAACAAACCCTAATGTTTTGTGATGTAGGCCCGAAGGCACAAGCGAACTTTACTTACCTGGTCTCCTGGAAATCACTCGGTTTCAACTACACTGGAAGTCCTGCTCACCTAATGTCATAAGCAGAATACCGATCCTTATCCTATATCATTCAGAACCTAAGGAGCTAGTTTGGAAGCTCTGGTCATCGTACATTCTCGCTCACACTAAACCCAAACCAACTCACTCACAGCATTAACAAGGTACATACATTGCACTCATCTGCTATCTAGCCACTCAGATCTTAAGAAAACAAAAAGAAAAGAATTACCTAGTCCGAGAAATGAAGGTCGGAGGGGAAAATCGCCTAGAGCTCTGCTGAGTTTGAGCTGAATACCGAGAAAGGAAAAATGAGAGAACAGTGGCGGCTAAACCTCATTGAACCCTCCATTAAATACGTTATCCAGTATAATATCTCAAATTACCACCATGCCCTTACTCACTCATTTATTAACCTAAACCTCTCAATCCCATCTTTAAAATATTCACTATAATTAATAAAGTAAACGGTTAAATATGTATGTATGTATGTATGTATGTATGTATGTATGTATGTATGTATGTATGTATGTATGTATGTATGTATGTATGTATGTATGTATGTATGTATGTATGTATGTATGTATGTATGTATGTATGTATGTATGTATGTATGTATGTATGTATGTATGTATGTATGTATGTATGTATGTATGTATGTATGTATGTATGTATGTATGTATGTATGTATGTATGTATGTATGTATGTATGTATGTATGTATGTATGTATGTATGTATGTATGTATGTATGTATGTATGTATGTATGTATGTATGTATGTATGTATGTATGTATGTATGTATGTATGTATGTATGTATGTATGTATGTATGTATGTATGTATGTATGTATGTATGTATGTATGTATGTATGTATGTATGTATGTATGTATGTATGTATGTATGTATGTATGTATGTATGTATGTATGTATGTATGTATGTATGTATGTATGTATGTATGTATGTATGTATGTATGATGCATTCAAAATTCATTTTCGTTATACTTTTTAAAACATGATGCATGACATACCAACACATTCCAACAAACAAACCCTATGTTTTGTGATGTAGGCCCGAAGGCACAAGCGAACTTTACTTACCTGGTCTCCTGGAATCACTCGGTTTCAACTACACTGGAAGTCCTGCTCACCTAATGTCATAAGCAGAATACCGATTAGATCATCACTAGCCTTATCCTATATCATTCAGAAACCTAAGGAGCTAGTTTGGAAGCTCTGGTCATCGTACATTCTCGGCTCAACACTAAACCCAAACTCAACTCACTCACAGCATTAACAAGGTACATACATTGCACTACATCTGCTATCTGCCATCAGATCTTAATCTTAAGAAACACAAAGAAAAGAATTACCTAGTCCGAGAAATGAAGGTCGGAGGGGAAAATCGCCTAGAGCTCTGCTGAGTTTGAGCTGAATACCGAGAAAGGAAAAATGAGAGAACAGTGGCGGCTAAACCTCATTGAACCCTCCATTAAATACGTTATCCAGTATAATATCTCAAATTACCACCATGCCCTTACTCACTCATTTATTAACCTAAACCTCTCAATCCCATCTTTAAAATATTCACTATAATTTAATAAAGTAAACTGGTTAAACGAAACTGGGTGCTACATGATCTTTCATAAGGGATGATGGAAATATAATTTTTTTACTTATTGTTTCTTTTTGTAGGTGCTGATCAGTTAAATTTGAGTTTGTTAAGTTCTATGTATGTATGTACGCATGATACAGATGGGATACTTCAAATAAAACAAAGACTACACCTCCATTGTCTGCCAACCCTAATCACATCTTATGCCAACTAGGTCTATTCTCGCCACACCTGAGCACTTCCTCCAATCATCGATGATGTGCTTTATTTATTCAGTTTTGCCATTTATAGTCTTTTGCTTATTTTAGGTTATCAAGGCATCTTCTCATTGTTTGCTCTGGATATTTCGTAACTGTACTTTGATTCTGTGACATCATCAAGGATAGAGATTCCATCAGGTACAATACTTGCTCCAAAACAAATTGCATAGCACAGATTGAATTGTTTTACATGTATCAATTGTTTACTTATTTTTCAATCTAAGGTGGGAATGAGGTGAGTTGCTTCATTTGAAGTTCAAAAATTGGTTGAATTGTTATATATTGTTAGAAAAATAGATTGCGCAAATTTGATCTTCCATAGGGGATGAGAATAGAATTTAGTTACTCATTGTTTCCTTTCGGAGGTGTTGATGGGTTAAATTTAAGTTCTTTACGTTCAAGAAGGATTAGGTAATCTTTATGATTTGGTAGTTCATATAAATAGACATGTTATCTTGAGTATGTATACATGTATGTACGTATGTATTTAAGTACGTTTAAGGATGAGATATTGTTGCGAAAAATCCTACGCAAGTGAACGTGTCGCAAAAGTAATAAAGTACATAAATACGAGTCGAATTTCACTAATTATCAAACACAATTGATTCTGATTTATAATGAATATGAAACTTCTATAATCTTGATTTAAAATAAAATTGCAAAGTACTTAAATTAAATAGCAGAAATTAAATGAGGTTTAGACTGTAATGAAAAAGATCTAGGGTTTCCGATTTCACTTAAATTAATCCTATTTAATCTTCCTAATCAAAATCATTACTTTCTATTTCTATGTATTATTGGCAATTTCATAAAATTATTTATCAATCTCTCTTTATTAATGATAAACTTATTCAACTAACGAATTATTACCTCTCAGTCTCTAATCCTGAGAATTAATTGAATACATTAAGAATGAGAAATTAAATTACCACATGAACGCATTAGCTATCTCTAGTCTAACATCCTTTTCATGGTAAATTATTCAGTGCATGATTATTTATTACCTCTCAGTCTCAAAACAATCCTACGAATATGCTTTTGGTGATCAAGCAATCGCAAGCATTAAGAATAGAATAAATTACTCAACAAAATTATGAAATATTCATAATTTGACTACATCGTAGCCCTAGAAAAAGAAGTTTAATTCATACTAAAGTAACGTAACAAATAGAATAAATAGAGATGTTCATAATTGAAAAGAGAATGAGAAAGAAAAACTAGGGTTGTCGATCTAAATTCTCCTTTCCTAATGCTCTCACTTCGTTCTGGTCTCTGTCTCCCCTCTATCCCTCGTCTCTGAATCTAATTAGGATAACTTATAAACTAATTATCAACTAATCTGCAGCCCACGATCAGCCTTGACGGTTGAGATTAAAACGGATTAAAATAATTAAAATGGCCAATCGATCAGTTGAAGTGTAGCCGATCGATCAGCTTAAGAAGTTTAATTCATACTAAAGTAACGTAACAAATAGAATAAATAGAGATGTTCATAATGAAAAGAGAATGAGAAAGAAAAAACTAGGGTTGTCGATCTAAATTCTCCTTTCCTAATGCTCTCACTTCGTTCTGGTCTCTGTCTCCCCTCTATCCCTCGTCTCTGAATCTAATTAGGATAACTTATAAACTAATTATCAACTAATCTGCAGCCCACGATCAGCCTTGACGGTTGAGATTAAAACGGATTAAAATAATTAAAATGGCCAATCGATCAGTTGAAGTGTAGCCGATCGATCAGCTTAACAACTGCTTTATGTAAAAATGCTACTTCAGTCGATCGATCGCCTGGAATGTGGCCGATCGATCGGCAGTCATTCTGCTTGGTTTTGTAATTCTGATCTCCTCAGCCAATCGATCGCCTGGGGAATGGCCGATTGGTTTTTCTGGATTCTTCTTCAATTCAACTTCTTTAGCTGATCGATTGCCTAAAATTCTACGATCGATCGGCTATGCTTCTGTCTTCTCTTTAAATTCTTCATTTTTAGTCGATCGATCGCCCCAATATTGGCGACCGATTGACATATCCTCTGTCTTCTTTTAATGTTTTAGCCTATCGATCTGTTCAACTTTTTGATCAGTCGACAGTAGTCTTAGTTTTTCCTTCATTTCACTTGCACACTTCACTAAAAATATCAAATTCTTTCTAACCTTGAGAAAAACTTACCAAATCGAGCTTAAGGAGTCCAAATAAGTGTGTAAAATACACTCTTATCACAGCCTCAAACTTGTCCAAAAGTTTGTCCTCAAGCTATCAAAATTAAGAGCAGGTGAGACAAAGTTATAATCTCAATCCCATTTAAAATACAGCAACAAAATAATGACAAAACAATCCTAGTCAAAGTTGTTGGTAAATCATCTCAGCTTGACAAATTCATACTAAAACACCTAGGATAAACACTTTGTAAAAGAAATTCACTTGTATTAGCGCATTGACAATTTCTTACTTAGAAATTCTCGTGTGTGTGTGAATGTCCATTCTTATTTTCCTCTAACTGTTGGATCAAGTAATGTTACTACGGGAAAAGAATGCTTTCACACCTCACTTGGGATCATTCCATTCACTCTAATCGCTCTGCGGCCTTGCCCGCCATCTAATTAAAAGAAAATATCAACAAATCAAAACAAGAGTCAATAGGTCTTAAAAAGCTTGTACTGAAAGGCCGAGCTAAAGAGTAGGAATTATACGGATTCAAGCGAATACTCAGAGCACCACTCATTCCTCCTTATTTCACCCACTCAAAATTTTCTTCTATTCATTTACTCACTCAAACTTTCTTTTAATCTCTCACCCTCAAACTTATTTCACTCAATATCACCCAGCTTAACTCATTTGTCATTATTACAAAATAAAATCAATACAAACATAAAGCTTACAGAGAATAAAAACTAAAACTAAAGATAAACTTTTCAAACTTGCTCTTTTTTTTTCACAAATTAACAAATAACAAAAATAATAATAAATAAAAAACTTATTGTAGTAAAAAGAAACAAATGACACAGGAGTTTCTATTAAACCTTACCACCACCTTCTCCTACTCTCCCCTAAATATACCAAATAAAACCTCGTGCTCATTAGATATGGTAGAAAAATATATAGGTGGTTAGACTGAAATATGTATAATTGAACAGTAAATATTAGACTCAAGGGGGTGACGAAAGGTGTCATTAAATGACACAACAAGGTAGGCCAAGAAAGATCAAACGGTCCAAAGATGACCTAAGTCATTCTCTTATTTCTGAAAAACCTCAATTCGCATTCGTGGATGTTGGGCAAAACCAAAAAAGATTTTCCTCACTATCACTCATTATCGTTATATTTGACTAGAGCTTTACTCCCTCACTGTGTTTGGGATTCGATATATGTAGATTACATGAGTATGACACCAACAATCAAGTGAAACAAGAATGAAAACGTGCACAAAATTTTTGAGTTTAACTTTTGCAAGCTCAAGTCAATGCAAACTACTACAAGTCATGTTTTACTTAAAGTTTTTCTAGGGGTTCAAGCAAAAATTTATTCAAAATTCCAGTCATAGATACCTCAACCATGATTTCAGATTGCAAAACTACAAAATATAACAAAGATATGAAGCAAGCTAAAATTACCCACCCCCCCCCCCCCCCCCCCAAAACTTAACATATGCATTGTCCTTAATAAAACTAATGTAAATGGCATAGGGTAGGAAACGTACCTCATGATGAGCCGGGCATATCGTCATCCTCATTCTCTCGTAGAGGGTCATACGGCTAAAGTAAATACTCCGGATAATTGGGAAAATGTGGACTTGATTTGGTCGAGTAGCCATGATGAGCATTGAATGTGTCTATGTATTGTGCTGTAAATTTTGAATGCTCAAGTTGGCGAGAATGGAGATCCACCAATCGTTGCTCCATACGTAAATGTCAAGTAGTGAAAGTTTCAAACATCTGCCCTTGTTGGATGGCAGGATTCTCCACCATTCGCCCCACATCATCAATTGTATAAGAATGTGGAGGCATGGCCGAAGACGAGGAAGCGCCTAGAGCATGTGGTGTAGCAGAACGACCTTCATAAGGCTGTCTAATGTTAGCATCGATGCGTTCTTGTCTAATGTCTGCTATGGCACATTGTGCACTTGTCATGACACCGAAACTATTTTGTTGGGCACGGGGAATAGGCATTGGTTGAGGAGGGATGTCCGCAGTGGCATTTATCTCATCGAATCCCAATCCATTATCTTGAGAGCTGCCATAGGGCCAATGTGCTATTTTGGAAATATTTGTATAGCCATACACCATTTATTGGAGCCACAACTCGTCAGTTGAGCTTATAAGGACGTTTGCTGCAGCGCATAGATGGGTGATAAGGACTGGGTGAATATGACCAGTAGTGATAGGGCCCTTGCAATATGCAAGTATATTTCTATAGATGATTCGACCAACATTGATGGATCCGCCTGTTAATATGCAGTAAAGAAGTGCTGCCCGATCTTTGGCGAACTCCGTTTTCTAAGATGTCAGTATGAGATTACCCCTGATGAACCGACACCATGCTTAAGCGTAACGATTCAAGTAGCTCATCAATAAATGTAGGGGTTGAGCGGATTCACATTGGAATATGACCAATTAGAGTCTCGATACCCCATCTCGCGTAGAATTAACTCGTAGTCGGGCCCTTTGGTCCTTATCGTGTGGTATTCATCCGTGGGTAAAATTGCCAGACCAAACTTGACGTTAATTGCTACAGCTGAATAATTTATGACCTTGTTTCACACTTTGACGGCCCCAACTCCTTTTGATGCCTTCAGGTTAGCATAGAATTCTCTGACGACACTCACGTTAGCATCACCCACCAGAATAGCCAAGGATTCCCAATTTCGCTGCCGAAGCATGTCTAAAATGTTGCCATCTATCATTCCAGGTTGAAATTGAATTTCACAAATAATTGCCTTATCCTTAATCATGAAATCCTTGAAATAATTTTTCGCTTCAGCATTGAGGAATGAGTGGTTGATTGCACTAAGTGAGGTTAAGCTGGAAGAAGCTTGTTTTCATTTTGGAGGCATTTTGAAATGTCACACGTGTACCTATAAATTTTTTTCTGCAAACAAAATACTGATTGTTCGCCCAGGTGGGTAGAATCGCAGCTCAGGAATCAGTAAATCGAGACGGAGCTGAGGAGAATGCTGCTGAAGGGTGAAAGCACGTTCCGTTGCTGATTGATCAGAGAGCGCTGACGAGAATGAACTCAGGCAAAAAATAAAAAATAAAAGACTACTGAAGGGTGAAAGCCAATCGATCGGCTTTCATCCTTCAATTTATCCTTTTTTTTTTAACTAAATACCAAAAATATAAAAACACAAAAAAAATTAATGCAAAACAAAAATCACAAAATAAAATGCATAGGCTAAAACTAAAACAAAAATAATAAAACAAAAATTAAATGAATGGGTTATCTCCCACCAAGTGCTTGTTTTAACGTCATCAGCTTGACGTCGAACGAACCTTACTCGTCGGGTTTGAGTTGAGTGACAGATGGATCACTCTCAATAATACCACCAAAATACGGCTTCACTCTTTGACCGTTAACCTTGAATGTTCCCTTGTCTACACCATGAAGCTCAACGGCACCATGAGGAAATACTTTAACTACCACAAATGGGCCCGACCATCTCGATTTCAACTTAGCTGGAAAGAGTTTCAGACGTGAATTAAATAGCAACACCTATTGACCCGACAATAACTCTTTCTTCATAATATGCTTGTCATGTCACGCTTTTGTTTTCTCCTTGTAAATCTTGGAATTTTCATATGCATTGGTGCGTAATTCATCGAGTTAATTTATTTAGAGGAAGCGTTTGTGGCCGGTGGTTGTCAAGTCAAAATGTAATCTCTTCATAGTCCACCAAGCATAGTGCTCAAGTTCGACGGGTAAGTGACACGCTTTACCAAATACCAACCGATATGGGGACATTCTCAATGGAGTTTTGAACGCGATCCGGTAAGCCCATAGTGCATCATCCAACTTGTGTGCCCAATCTTTACGTGAATTACTCACCATCTTTTCGAGAATAATCTTGACTTCTCGATTTGAAACTTTTGCTTGACCATTTGATTGGGGGTGATACCACAATGCCTTTCGATGTTTGATGCCGTATTTTAAAAGTAGTGACTCAAATTGCTTGTTATAGAAGTGTGTACCTTCATCACTAATTATTACGCGTGGCGTGTTGAAACGAGTGAATATGTTCTTACGCAGAAACCTCAAAACCACTTTGCCGTCATTGGTTGGCGTAACTATTGCCTCGACCCATTTTGAAACTTAATCCACAGCGAGAAGTAGGTATTTCTTGCCATAAAATCAATCCCCCATACGTCGAAAAGTTCAACTTCAAGGATCTTTGTCAAAGGTATTTCATTTTGGCGGGATATATTACCCGTACGTTGACATCAATCACATATTATGATAAAGGAATGTACATCTTTAAACAGGGTTGGCCAATAGAAACCACATTGAAGTACTTTTACTGCTGTTCGATTTCCTCCAAAGTGACCACCACATTCAAGAGTGTGGCAATGCTTCAAGACTGATATCATCTCATCTTTAGGGATACAATGCCTTACTACTTGGTCAGTGCAATGTATATAAATAATTGGTTCTTCCAAATAATATCGCTTCACGTCGGAGAGGAATTTCTTCTTTTGGTGATAAGACAATTCAAGTGACATGATCTAACAAGCAAGAAAATTTACATAATTCGCATACCACCGCAGTTCATAAATTGCAAGGATTTTTTCTTCTGGAAATTCATCATCTATTTGCTCAACATTATCTTGTACATGGGCTTGAGTCTCTAGACGTGAGAGATGATCAGCGACAAGGTTTTCTGTCCCCTTCAGCCGCGTGAACTCCGCTCTTTTTGCCGCCCTCACAGTACGGCTGAAGTATTTATCAAAGAATACGGTCTTAAACTGTTCCCACCTCATCAGCGTCACATCCGTAGTCGCTTTAATTGAATCCCACCAAAATCGGGCATCCAATGCTAGGCGGAAGGTAACACACGCGACTTTCTCTCCCTTTTCAATCCTCGCATATGCCAGCATGTCCTCCATGGTCCGAACCCACTCCTCAGCATTAGAGGGGTCTGAAGACTGGCCGTTGAATATCGGAGGCCGCAACTTTTGAAACCTCCCCATGCCATGGATATTAGGAGCCACCACTTCCTGAGTTCTAAGGTTCTCTCGATTTATCAAGGTGTCCAGCTGTTGAGATTGTCTTTCTATGTGTTGGGTCTGCCGGTCTAAGTGTTGGGACTGTTGGGCAATAAACTCTCTAAGTTGGTCTATCGTGTCATCTCTTTCATCTCTATCATTTCTTCGACGTACCATTTTGTAGACCTATAAAAGTTAAATACAACATACCTAAGTAATCGAAATAAAAGAAAGTGTATAACGTACTTACAGTTGAAGAAGCATGTTCGTGTAGTGCCTTGCACAGTCGAGCAGTCTACAGAACCGAATTTAAAACCCGGGGGCTCTGATACCATAACTGTAACGATCCGTAATTCGGACGTTACTAACGTGACTTGTCGTGAATCTTTCTTAGAAATTCTAAAGAAAGTTTCACGACAAGTCACGTTAGTAATGTCCAAATTACGGATCGTTACAGTTATGGTATCAGAGCCCCCGGATTTTAAAATCGGTTCTGTAGACTGCTCGACTGCGCAAGCCACTACACGGACATGCTTCTTCAACTGTAAGTACGTTATACGCTTTCTTTTATTTCGATTACTTAGGTATGTTGTATTTAACTTTTATAGGTCTACAAATGGTACGTCGAGGAAATGATAGAGATGAAAAAGATGAAACGATAGACCAACTTAGAGAGTTTATTGCCCAACAGTCCCAACACTTAGACCGGCAGGCCCAACACATAGAAAGACAATCTCAACAGCTGGACACCTTGATAAATCGAGAGAACCTTAGAACTCAGGAAGTGGTGGCTCCTAACAGCCATGGCATGGGGAGGTTTCAAAAGTTGCAGCCCCCGATATTCAACGGCCAGTCTTCAAACCCCTCTAATGTTGAGGAGTGGGTTCGGACCATGGAGGACATGCTGGCATATGCGAGGATTAAAGAGGGAGAGAAAGTCGCGTGTGTTACCTTCCACCTGGCATTGGATGCCTGATTTTGGTGGGATTCAATTAAAGCGACTACGGATGTGACGCTGATGAGGTGGGAACGGCTTAAGACCGTATTCTTTGAAAAATACTTCAGCCGTAGTGTGAGGGCGGCAAAAAGAGCAGAGTTCACGCGGCTGAAGCAGACCAGTACAGTTGCGGAGTATATTAGGAAGTTTGAAGCCTTATCACGGTTTGCACCGCGCTTAGTCAGCGATAATGAAGACAAGGTGCAACAGTTTATGGATGGCTAAACACAGAGATTCGAAAGAATATTATAGTATCTGGCGTTTTAGATGTGCCCTACGAGGACATCGCGGCAAGAGCCTTGGAGTTTGAGGCGGCCAAACAGACTTGTGTAAAACCGAGGGAGACTGCTAGGGGGTTCTTTCGGGAGATCCAGCCTTGACCTCATAACGAGGTTTGGCAGCTGAGAGGGCAACAACAGCAGCAACATAAAGGCGTTAAGAGGCCTTATAACGAAAAGGGCGACCAGGTAAGAGGAAAGCAAATTCAGGGAACTACTGAGAGGCCCGTATGCTGGAAGTGCCAAAAGGCCCATTTTGGCACGTGTAGATTGGGGACGGATCAATGTTTTAGATGTGGCGAGGTGGGCCACCATGCCCATAATTGTCTAAAGACGGTTACCGATAAGAAGAGGGTTGCCCCGAGGATGTTTGCCTTCATTGAGCAAGGTAACGTCGATGATGAGGCCAGGCCTTCAGCTATTCCAGGTATGGTTTTATGTTGACTATTAATGAAATGAAGAACAAAAGAATAGGAGTGTAGTATGTCGACTATTCACTGGCACTGTTCACCGAAAAAAAATAAATAAATAATAAAAATATTATTATGAAATTTTACACGTGTCATATACAAAGTTTTATAAGGGAAGTTCACTTATTTTGAAGAATTTTTATAGAGGTTTAATATTTTCTAAACTTTCTTTAGAATTTCTAAGAAAGTTTCACGACAAGTCACGTTAGTAACGTCCGAATTACGGATCGTTACACTTTTGTTGTTGGTAGAGATACTTGGTCTGGTGATGTCGTTCTTTTCTTCGTCTTCATCATATGCATGATAGAGCTTTAAATTGTTGACATGGATGACGGGTTGAATTCTGAGCCATGCTGGAAGATTAACTCTATAGGAGGCTCTTCCGACTTTCTCCATGACTTCAATAAGGCCCTCGTATTTTCTGACGAGTCGCATGTCCTTCTTTCCTCTGAAACGAAGTTGTTCAGTTAACAACTTAACTAGCACCAAGTCTCCAACCTTGAACTCCATTGGTCGCCGCTTCTTATCCGCCCACTTCTTCATATGTTTAGAGGCCCGTTCTAAGTAGGCGCGAGCTATTTCCGTATTTTGCTTCCATTCTTTGAAGATGTTGTACGCTTTTGGACTCTTCCCCAAATATGGCTGCTCCAACGTGTCGGGCAGGATGGGTTGTCTCCCGCAGACTATTTCAAATGGACTCATCCCTGTCGAAGAACTCTTCTGATAGTTGAAACAGAATTGTGCTGCGTCAAGTAAACTGGGCCAATTCCTTTGATTGGTATTGATGAAGTGGCGCAGGTATTCCTCAAGTAAGCAGTTGAAGCGTTCTATCTTGCCGTCTGATTGAGGATGGTAACTGGAAGATATATTGAGACTTGATCCGAGCAACTGGAACTGTTCGACCCAAAAAGACCCTGTGAATCGAGGATCTCGGTCACTGACAATGCTTTAAGGAATTCCCCACAACTTCACAATATGTTTGAAGAAGAGTTGGGTCGTCGTCTCTGCGGGGCAGTGCTTTGGGGCCGCAATGAATGTGACATACTTAGAAAACCTGTCGACGATCACCAGTATCACCTCAAAGTCGTTGGCAGATGGCAAATTGGTGATGAAATCCAAGGAAACACTCTCCCAAGGCATTTTTGGTACGGGCAGTGGTTCTAGTAGGCCAGCAACCTTGTTTCTTTCGACTTTATCTTGGTTGCACACAAGACAAATTTTAGTCTACTGCATAACGTCAACCTTCATTTGCGGCCAGTAATATCCTTTTTTCAAGAGAGCATAAGTACACTGCCACCTGGCATGACCAGCCCACAGGGTATCGTGGCATTCTCGCAGAAGAGTACGCCGCAAGTTATTGCTTCGGGGCACATACAAACGGTTTCTCTTGGTGAATAGTAAGCCATCTTCAATTTAGAATTGTCGAGTCTTTCCTTCCTTCATAAGTTGCATGACAGCTCGAACTCTGGGGTCATTTTGTAGATTATCCCGGATGTAATCTTTCAATGATCCGTTAACTTTACTTGCTTGAAGTTGAGATAGATAACATAGACTCGCGCATTCAACCTTCCGACTTAATGCATCAGCTACTCGATTGCTCTAGCCTGACTTATGTTCGAAGTTAAAATCAAACTCTGAAATCAATTCGTGCCAACGCGCTTGCTTGGCCGAGAGTTTTGGTTGTTCAAAGAAGTGACAGATTGAGCTGTTGTCTCTTTTCACGACGAATTTCGACCCAAGTAGATACTGTCTCCACATGCGTAGACAATGTACTACGGCCAACATTTTTTCTCGGAAGCAATGTATTTTCTCTCTGCCTTCTTTAACTTGCGACTTTCGAAGGCAATAGGATGGCCATTCTGCATAAGGACTCTTCCTAAAGCAAAATCTGAGGCATCAGTTTCCACTTCGAATGGCTGAGTGACATCTGCTAATGCAAGTACAGGCTCTTGTATCATAGTTGCTTTCAAGTCAGCAAAGGATTTCTGACACTTGGAGTTCCACTCCCAAGGAACTCATTTCTTTAAGAGTTCCGTTAGGGGTGTGGCCTCTTCGAAAATACTTCCACAAAGCGTCTGTAATAATTGGCAAGCCCGAGGAAGGAACCCAGTTCAGTAACAGATGTCGGGGTCTTCCAACGTTTGACGGCACTTATCTTATCAGGGTCCATGCGAAGATGACCTTGTTCAACAATGTGGCCGAGGAATTCGATGCTCTCCTGAGGAAAAGAGCATTTTTCCTTCTTCACATATAGTTGGTTTTCTCTTAGCTTTTCGAAAACCAAACGGAGATGCGTCTTGTGTTCTTCTAGCTTCTCGCTGTATACTACAATGTCATCAAGGTACACCACGATAAACTTGTCAAGGTATTCATGAAATACTCGATTCATGAGGGTGTAGAATGTTGCAGGAGCGTTCGTGAGTCCAAAGGGCATCACCAAGAATTCAAAGGCTCCATACCTTGTTATGCATGTTGTCTTGGGTTCGTCTCCTTCTGCAATCCTTACTTGATAATAACCTGATCGCAGATCAAGCTTGGTGAAGTACTTGGCCTTATACAATTGATCAAAAATTCAGTGATGAGCGGAATGGGATACTTGTTGCGTACTGTGACTTTGTTGAGTTCCCGATAATCTATACACATTCGCAGACTTCCATCTTTTTTCTTTTGAAAAAACACCGATGCTCCAAAAAGTGCTTTAGCGGGTCTGATGAATCCGGCCTCGAGTAGCTCGTCTAATTGCTTCATTAGTTCTGCTAGTTCTGGCGGAGCCATTCTATATGGGACCTTCGCAGGAGGTTTAGATCTGGGGTTCAGTTCAATTTGATGATCGATGTCCCTTATTGGAGGTAGCGTCTTGGGTAAACACTCAGGCATGGTACTCCTGAACTCTTCTAGGACTTTTGAGATTTCAAGATGTATTACTTCCTCCTTTGTTGTACTTAACCCCAATGGAACGACCATGTAGGTTGGATCATCGTGTTTCAGCTCTTTCTTGAATTGCATAGCAGAGCATCTTTGTGTTGATGACATTTAGTTGTTTCAGAATCGCAGGAACAACGGTTGGGTTGTTACTGGTGATTATTAAACATTTCGCTGAGGGCATTGGGATGACTTTATGTTCCATCAAGAACTCCAACCCCAAGATAGTATCAAAGTTATCCATCTGTGCTACGACGAAGTCAATGGGTCCTGTCCATGAGCTGAGTTTTAACTGGACTCTCCTTACAATCCCGAGTACCGGCATCGCTTTTGCATTAACTATTTTCATTTTACCATCATTCCTTTCTAGCTTTAAACCGAGACGGTGAGCTTCCTTCTCTATAATGAAGTTGTGAGTAGCTCCCGAGTCTGTCATCGTACTTTTAGTAGATCTATTATTGATGAATGACTCCACATACATGAGACCTTTATCTGGGATCTTCTTCAATTCCTCCATCTGTTGTTGTACAGCTGACAAGAAAGTCATGGTTCCAACTTCAGCAAGCTCGATGGATTCTTCTTCAACAACATCCTTAACTAAGCTGTCGTCATGAATCAAAGCTTGTAAGGCAGTTAAGGCCGATCTATGCAGACACTCAGCTACTCGATGGGGTCCCTTGCACAGAAAACATGTCATAGGCCTATTTGTCGGGCATTGGTTGTTAGCACTTCTTGATGCTTCGTAGCCTTCTCTTGGGACAAATGGTTTCCTTTCAGCAGTTCCTGTGTTCGGTTTCAGGGACTTTATGGTGTTTGAGTTACTGGGAGTGTTCTTCTTTGGCCCAGAGTTCTTGATATTATAATCGAACAGTCGCTCTACAGATGCAAGTGCACTTGAAAGGCTTTGCACTCTTTGTTCATACAGTTTTGTTCTGGCCCACGGTTTAAGACCTTCGATGAAAGTGACGATCTTGTCTTTTTCTAACATATCTCTAATATTCAGCATGAGTCCCGAAAACTGTTTGACATATTCACGAATGCTTGCAATCTGCTTTAGTTCTCGAAGTAGTCTACGAGCGTTGAACTCAACATTTTCTGGAAAGAATTGATCCTTCAGTTGCCTTTTTAGTTCTTCCGAAGTATCAATCACACATTCGCCAATACTAATATCATGATATTTTGATCTCCACCAAAGTTTTGCATAACCAGTAAGATGCATTGTGGCCAAGGTCACTTTCGAATCATCATCCGTTTTAGTGGGCTTAAAATACTGTTCCATGTCGAAGATGAAATTCTCTATTTCTTTTGCATCCCGGGCTCCCCCCAAAGGGCTTTGGCTCAGGGATTTTCACTCGACTGAATTCAGCAGCAGTAGTAGCCTGGGTATGACTCCCCATGACTCTCATAGTCAGTTTCAGTTTAATGTTGATCTCGGCAATCTCGACCCTAAGAGAATCAAACATTGTTCTGGAGTCCTCGATTACTTTGGACACAGTTTCAGACAATCGGGTATGAGTTAGATCGATCTCATCGACGCGCTCCAGGACCCCGATTATTGTATCTGTGGAACTTTCTCCCGTGTCAACTCCCTTTCCCTTTTCTTGTTGGGATTTGAGGGTCTCCACCCGATTCAATAGCTCCGGAATCGGTATGGCGTCTATTCTGTTGTGAATAGCTGCTATTTCAACTGGAAATTCAGACATTTCCTTCATCGTTCTTCTATGAATCGAATGTTATCCGGTATGTCTTGTAGATACCATATTTCTTCTTCCAACTCGACAATGTGTTCGAGTTGATCCAATGGTGCACTCGACCTTTCCATTGAACCCTTCTTCGGCATGATTTCTCACGATTTTGAGCCAATTAGGCTCTGATACCAACTGTCATGGTCCTACTTTCAAGGGACGTAACGAGACCATGCGGCACCCAATATCACACTTGTACTAAGTCAGCCAACAAGCGTGCCAACGGCACCGAGTGTCCACTTCGTTAGAGCTAGCTTGTGTCTAACGAGTAAGCAACAAGCGAGCAAAATTAACCGAAAAGAGTATCATTGAGCATAGTATGCATAAAGAGAGTGTATGTAAAAAGTTGTTCATTGATTGGCAGCAAATTACATCAGTGGGTAGGGGGTCTACGTGCAATCATGCCTCTCCCCCTAAAGATCAATTTGGACCATCTCCACTAAAGTAGTAGTATACATACTATAGTGGCAAGGAGTCACTCTTCAGATATAAAAAGAAAATAAATACAACTGAATTACTTAAAAAGGAAATAAACCTACTTAACAGCATGGGCGGTCATAGGCAACATGCCTTGGACAAGCCCAGACCTTGACACAGCGTGCGTGAGGGCAACACTTGGCTGCACGGCGTAGGCGCGCAGCAGCATCGCCAAGGCGCGCGCCTAACTGCGCATCACGAGCGCTCGCGAGACACGTCACCATCAGCTGCCGAGCCAATGGCTATTTTAGCTCAACGGCTCTTTTTCTCTTTTCTCTTTTCTGCAGAACACCCGATTACTTTTCTTGGTATTTAAGCTTGATCTGAACACTTTGTAATGGTTGTTGATTGTTGATGAATGATGAATGAAACGCTTCAACTTTTGTCCAAAAACTGAATGGGTTTTTGAATTACCACGAGGTAATTGCCTCGACTGGTTGCACCGAGTGGAGAACGCCTCCATTGCCACCTAGACCATGGTTTCTTGGCTGGTTCTCGTTCCATCTTCCTCTCCAAACCCTTCACGAGCTGGAAAGCTGAAGAAGGTGGCAAAACCGATCCTAAAATCTACATTTCTTCCTCAGGAGAAACTTGCCGAAAGTTATCATCTTAGCTTCTCGACCAGCCAAAGACTGTTCTTTCATTTTGTCAGCATTCTTTGAGGTAAGAAATCAGGTTTGTTCACTCACCCATTTTTCCGAATGCTTCATTCTGTTTTTGTGTTTAGTTCTCTATTTCATTGTTTCTGCTCTGTTTTTAGGGTGTTCTCTGAGCACCATCGTTGTTTGCACTTCAAGTCTTCCGCATGCAAGTTTCCTCCCAATTTACATGATTGTAGCTTAACACATCCCATATGATGGGGTAGGCACGATGGTCTATAAGGGAAGATTTAAATGAGGTCGAGTCCTCATTCAACATTCCAAGTTTGTATTTCTTACTGGGAGACTTATAGTGAGCAAGTACCAAGAGAATCACTCAATGTGTAAAGAAAGTTTCAAAGGGAAATAGTAAATATTCTCAACTATTGGTCTCAGGGTTCGAGCAGACAAGATTGACATATTAATTTTCTTGTTTAGTGGAATGGAATTTCAGAGGAGGAAGCGATGTGGGAAGAAAAAACTATACTATGGTGGTCAGGGAAAGATCTGGAGGGCTACCTAAAAGAGAGGTCTGTTGGCGCCATTTGGTGGGGGCGAATTGTCACACTTGGTGAGCAGAAATGTGCAGGCCAACTAGGGCACAAAGAGAGGGGGAGGGCCAAGCTACCAAGCAGCAATCGGTGCAGTGGCCCACAGAGGTGTGCGCAGCAATGTCTATGCAGGTCCAAGTGAGGCGCGACCGATTGGTGTGCCAAGCATATTGAAACCTTTGTTGAGCACGAGTGGTGTGCACAGCCAGCCAAGGCACATAGGGAGGTGCGTGGGATTAGACAGAGATGCGTCTGGACACGTGTTCCAAATGAAGCTAGCCTGTGTGGCACTCTCTAGGAGGGGCAATGCACTTTTCCAAATGTGCATTCTGCTACAATTGGCATAGTGCGATGAATACGGTTGTAGGAAGGCTAACAACTTCCAAGATTGTAGGTGGGTTGTTGGGCGTAACAGCATCTTAAATAGTAAGGTTGTTGGTGCAACCAACCATCTTGATGTATGAGTCGTTAGCGTCAAGATAATGTTGCCCCCGCTTGGAGATATTTGTAGACTGGATTAATGAGATATCAAAAAAGAATTCATAGCATGCAAATGAGAGGATCTCGTGGAAACAAGTCGGGGATGGTGGATTTTGTGAAATCCAGGTGAAAGAAATCATGGCAACTAACTTGGAGGAAATTTGTGGGAAACAACTTGATTAGGTCTTGTTCAAAGTCGGAGTGAGACAAAGACTGGGTTGGACCATGAAGGGACTCAGAGCTTGGGCCATTTGATGACTCTGACCATGGAAGGTTGATTTCTTTTGATCTCCTAGTTTAAAATTCTTTCTTACAAAAAATTGTGATTTACAAGTTCCATACTACGCTGCAATCTACAGAGATATCAGAAAGACCATGGCTTCTCACGTTTATGGCATTCTTTTGATTAAACTATATTTTCTAAAAACAATATATATATTAAAAAAAAAAAAAGAAAATCATGAAGTGGTAGAAGAGTCAAACATAATCATTGAGAGTTTGAATCTAATGAGGACCTAAAATGTAGATGACCTCATATTTAATACAGTTCAAGATAATCGAAATGGTATTTTTTAGGCAAATAACTTAAAAAGTCTAAATTATGGAATCATTAATAAATTTGTCCTTAGAGTATATTGCTAACAAAATTGTACTAAACTATGTTTTTTTTACCAAAAAAAAAAAAAAAAAAAACCTCTAAGTGGTAGCCCGCTCGTCAAAATGGGCTTCCGATCGTTTTGAGTCAAAATGACCAAGTCCGAAAGCCCGCTCTAGATTCCACAACGGGCTGGCGGGAGCCTGCTGCACAATCCCGCTGTTTAAATACGCTCTGGATTGTAGTCACCCCTTCTACACTTCCTCTATGAAAATCCTACAAGAAACATGGAAAAACTAAGGAACACTTGCGTGGTAAAAGCCAAGAAAAGGCTAAAGTCTTTTTTTTTTTTTTTTTCAAGTGAAACCTAAAAAAAAAAACATTAAAGAACAAAGGAAACTTTGCGGAATATTTTGTAAAATTATGTTCCAATTTCACTTGTTTCATTAAAAATTGCACCATACAAATGCTTTAGAAATAGAAGGAAGCCTTTATCTAAAAATATGCAAATTTAATATTCCCACGTGTGACTATAACCATACGTAACGTCAAGCCGTAAAGTCAAGCCATAACGTCAAGGCTTGAAATTTCTTTTATTTAAAGCAAATCATTTCTTTAATTCGTCTCCATCTCTTTGCAATGATCCTCTCTTGTTGATACCTCAATCTATTATCATCTCGTACATAGATGAAACAACATTAATTTCACTTTTACTCGATCATGTATTGTGAGACGGAATGGTACTCAAGAAAAAGGCATATGATGATTATTGATTCACGTAGTAATTTTAACTCCAAAGAATAAATTTATTGATATTCTAAAAACTACTTAAACCCACACAATTAATTTGTTAGGAATTTAAGAACAATGTTAGAGGTGTTGAAATATACACTAACAATACTATTTTTCATTGGATGGTGAAAAAGATTCATGCCTATTATTCAATTTACTATTTGGATTTGTTTGCTATGACTATCACCAAAACCCAAAGACAAGCGCTTGATTTCGTGGGAATTTACTCATGACCAATTATATGTTAATTTATTTGGAGCAAAGACATTCAACTCTGTTGATTCGACCAATCATAAGTACCTACTTTTCACAGCCTACGACTAAAAAGAATCGTTTATAGAGAAATGCTTGACCTACAATCAACAACCACTGAATTTTTTATTAAATCCAAGTTGTCACCTTCCCAAGGTGCGTCCATTCTCTAGAACGGACAGACTCTATTTTTAAGAGTCCTTCCGTTCAACGATAAAATTCAAGATAGGACGGTCACCACCTTCCCAAGGTGCGTCCATTCTCTAGAACGGACAGACTCTATTTTTAAGAGTCCGTCCGTTCTACGATAAAATTCAAGATAGGACGGTCACCACCTTCCCAAGGTGCGTCCATTCTCTAGAACGGACAGACTCTATTTTTAAGAGTCCGTCCGTTCTACGATAAAATTCAAGATAGGACGGTCACCACCTTCCCAAGGTGCGTCCATTCTCTAGAACGGACAGACTCTATTTTTAAGAGTCCTTCCGTTCAACGATAAAATTCGAGAGAGGACGGTCAGAGAACGTCCGTCAAGGTTCATTTTGTTAGATTATTAATAATTTAAAATTTGAATCGTCAAATTTAATACTTTAAAGTTTGAATTGAAAAAAAAAAAAAAAAAAAAAACCTCTAAGTGGTAGCCCTAAGTACCTACTTTTCACAGCCTACGACTAAAAAGAATCGTTTATAGAGAAATGCTTGACCTACAATCAACAACCACTGAATTTTTTATTAAATCCAAGGTTGTTTTATATTTTTGTAAAATTAATTTATAAAATGAAGTTAATGGTGGTGTGCGGAGATAGAACGGATCCTTGAAGAGTGATGACCGTCCCCGTTCTCGCCAGATTTTAAAGAAAGGACGCACGTTTGGACGGTGGTGACCGTCCTCTCTCGTTTTAAGAGAGGACGATCATCACCCTTCTAAGGTGCGTCCGTTTTCTAGAACGAACAGACTCTATTTTTAAGAGTCCGTCCGTTCTACGATAAAATTCAAGATAGGACGGTCACCACCTTCCCAAGGTGCGTCCATTCTCTAGAACGGACAGACTCTATTTTTAAGAGTCCTTCCGTTCAACGATAAAATTCGAGAGAGGACGGTCAGAGAACGTCCGTCAAGGTTCATTTTGTTAGATTATTAATAATTTAAAATTTGAATCGTCAAATTTAATACTTTAAAGTTTGAATTGAAAAAAAAACGTATACTTTGAGGTCCAAAACGGAAGTTGAAAAAAATACACATCCATATTTCTCACGTTGGTCTTACATTTTTATTTATACAATACAGCAAATCAGTCATCTTCAGTTTTGCCATCTTCCCACCTTTTTTGTGACATCATATATTGATGTCATTTGTTGTTTTGTATCTTTTAACCTTAAATATTTTTGGAACAATCCACGTCACCCGCTTCCTACAATAAAGTGTTGGTCACTATGTGATTGCATTTGTATAACTTCTTCATGTATACATATTGAAAATCAAAATTATCAATGGACACATGCGATGCTCTTGCTTAGCCTATCAATTGCTTATATACATTCCCATATTCCAGTAAATTACTTGATTGCATTTGAGGTCAAATTTAAAAAAAAAAAAAAAAAAAAGAGTAAAATACATTAGAAAAAAATGAAATCAGATTTTAATCTCTTTAATTAGCAAAATTAAATTAATGTAAAATTTTTAAATATCTTGTGGTGAAAATAAACCACAAAACGCTGTCATTTTCCAACTATCTTTCAATCGGGCAATTCTGCAACAGAAAATTGGGTGATTGGGAGTTTTAAGATTTTATCATGTCATCGTCCCAGCAATGCCATGGCTGAATCTCATTCTTTTAGAACTTGGGGTGGTCTCTGTTAGTTTCCCAGATTGCCAATTATGTGACATTTCATGTTTGTAAGGGCAACCCGCACCATTACGACACCCCTTTAGGCTGTTGAAATACATGCAAGGTTTCTGGTTCTTAGGTTTCACAGTCCCACCTTTTATGATTTGAACCATTTTTATGTCCCTTCCGTGATTATGGGGATGCCCATTTTGTCCATTCCCCTGATCTCCATGTTGTCTTATCAGATTCTTATAGTAGTTTATGTCCTTCGCGGCCGAGGCTACACTCTTCGTATTAAGTTCCGGGATTGGATTTAGTGGGTGGCATATCTGCTTAGCCATCATCACTCCAGAGGTTCCCTCATGAAAAATAGGAATATTGGACGAATTTGAATCGGTAAACGACAATGGCAAAGCAGCTGATTGGGCACGCATCATAATCCGATGTTCTGGAATCGTATCTAAAACTGGAGAATTACCGGTTGTTGTTCGCTCTATCTTGTAAGACTGGTAGGAATTGCCATATTGTTTGTCTGTTTCCGAGACTGAGATTGAAGGTGCTGGTGTGGCTGCTGATGAATTGGGAACAACATCAACAGGTGGCCGCGATGAGTTGATTTGGTTCCCTTGCCCCCCATTTGCAATCAATTTTTCAATCATGTTTGAGTCGTTAAGGATGGTTATGAGATAATTCGTGTCGATTAAGCTCCCCTGCTCGTTGCTTTTCATCAGAACAGCTAATGCAGCAGAAGCAGCTGCCACGACATCTGCATCCACACCTGCCAAACTTGAAATCACAGATTTTACCTCACCGTGTGAATTGATCGATGGGTTCTTTGGAACCGTTGGCAATGATTGATTGCCAGCCATGGACATTGGTTTAGAGCATAAAAGGGTGAGAGCAGGTATATCTGCAGACGTTTCTTCTTCAATCGGAATCATGGGAACTACAGGTGTGAGATTATCATTGTGCGATTCTTCTTTAACATCCAAAGACACAGACGGGCTATACGCACAAAAACAAAAACTAATCTCAGTTATACAAATATATTTTAACAGAGAAACTTCAATATTTTCATCAAGAATTTTATGATACCTAGGAGGGATATCGGAAAATCTGGGATATACTGCTTCGAGCACAGTCACCTCCCTCTGTTTTTGAAACTTTGCATCTTCACTTTCTTCTCCAGCTGCTACTAACCAGTTGTCGGTCACTAAAAACTAACAAAGACAGAAAAAAGGAAATTGTTCTACGCATCAGTGTAAAACAATGGGTGAGATAACAATAGTCTGTCATTAAACAAAAATAATTGCTTTACCTTGGGAGGACATTTCCACCTAACTAAAGGGATGCTATTCACCGCACGATTGAATTCAAATCCAGGTGGACAATTGTTATGCATCAGGCTGTTTGGATGCAAGAAAGATGAACCTCTTGCCTGAAGATTGTCGGGGGATATGAAGCCAACTTTTGACGGAGAATCCTCTGATAGGAACAGCTTCACCTATTAGAATCATGAATACAATCAACATCAAATGGTAATAATCGTATATTTTTCAAAACCGTCCAATTACAAATTAAAAGGAGTGTAGATTGCAACTCTTTTCGGATGGAGGACAACTATTACATATCATACACATGCAACCAAAATTAGTTACATGCCGTAACAAAGATTAGAAGTACCATTACTAGCTTAATAATCCTGCAGAAAAGAAAGCAACTTGCAATTAAAAATAATCTGGTTACTCAAATTGCATCAATTATTTTTCCTTATCAAGCACAGCTTCAACCCATATGAAATTCTGCACACTATCACTAAGTGTAACAAAGCTATTCTAACAAACAATTTATTGCCATGAGATATCATATACATACTTTCACTCATAAGATATACAAATTGTTTCTGGGACTTGACTTCAACTATGGCGTACTATATTAGACTTACAACTATAAACTAAAAGCTAAACAAAATACATCAGAAACCATGCTCCATTTGTTCATGCTTCAGCATGTGCTCCTTCAAGCTCACTCTCATTACATAATACAGTTCTCCTGTTTGAATTTTCTATGGATTTTACTTTCTAATCAGATATGAACTCCTACTGTAGCACGACAAAAGGTATCCAAGGAAGAAGAGAACTTGAACGAAAATCTGGCGCTTACAGCAATCCTTTCAAAATGAATTTTGAACTTTTCATCAATATCATTTTAGTTTTGTATATCCCTATTAGAGTTGGGCATAAGTACATCATTGCTTTCATATGAGATATGAAAGATTTACCTGTGCATTCATAGCAGTTATCCAACTCATTATATTCACCAATATACAGAATTTTACATTTGAAATTTGGAGTGAAATCAAAAAAATGGTGGCAGTTATAACATTTTAAGACCATATTTCAAACAACTAAAAGCTGAGTGGAGAAATTCATTAACCAGGCTATCAACTGCAAGTATACTTGTGTTTCATTAACAAGCCATTTAATGGGAATTTTGAATAATTAGTATCATCTTGAAAATCTAGCTTTGTTGATCATTTTAACTTTTTCAGAATTGTGATTAATCATGGACTTAAATTCAAGACATGTTTCAATGAACACGATTAGACTTATCTGGTCTTGCTATCAACATAATTCAATGTTCCATTAATCTTATCTGGTCTTGCTAGTTGAGAATAAGTACATCAGAGAATTGGCAGTGGCTGAAAGTTGGGAACATTGGTTCAATTCAGGACAGGTTGCTTAAGGTAGTAGTACAGGTTCGGCAACCATGTTTCAGAGTTTTTGGTACTCTCTTCAGCTAAAGCAGTTAGTTAGACTATTCATATAGGATGGTCCCTCTGGTCGGCTTTGACGCCTTTGTTTAAAATTTGAGAAATTGATTGCTATAAGGACAGTGTATGACTGGGATTGTTTGACTCATCATGATAGAGCATGATTGCCGCAGGCAGAGATTGTTATCTTTGCAGTTGATTTAAGCTCGAATCAAACTCCAAGCATCAGATTTTCAATTTTTTTGGTTGTTTTACAAACGCTTAGAGTTAATTTGTCAAAGAGTATATCTTATGATTATTTTCAGTCGCCAAAGGGACACAAAAAACAGAGGTCAAGAGCTGTGATTTTTTCTTTTTTTTAACACGAGATAGATCCAATATTTGCTTGAGGCCAAAGAGAATCGAAGGAAAAACTCAAGTTTGTCAGAAATTGACGTTCCATTGTAAAATTTTTAAGGGGAGAACTCAAATTAGTTATCGATTTACAACAGGAGGAACAAGCATCAGGAGCAATCTCATTCAGAAAAAATCAGACCCACAAATCATATCGGTCAAACTATTTGTTAACGAGAACCAAAACTTCGATTTGAAAAGATTTTGCGTTATACCTGACAAAGATTAACTCCTGTAGCCCATGAAACATTCTTCAATTTCCTTGACTGCTTCATATCTAAATCTCAGACCAAAGACGCTCAAACTCAAGTCCTTTCCGCGCGAATTACCAAAATACGTCAAAGTTTAGCGTGCGAATCAAATTGAGTATCTCTTTGAAAAAAGATTAGACAACAGAAACCAAAAAACCCTAATCTAGAGGCGGTTCCGATTCGAAGGAGTAGAATTAGAGAGGAAGACGAGAGAAGAAATCGTGCGGCGAATCGCTGTTATAGAAACAGTGAATTTCAAAACCCTAGAAGTCAAAAATATTGGTAATCGTTGAACATATATATCTATTTGGCTGAATCAAATCCTTCCGGCGCTTTTTTCCGGTTTCATTTTTAAGATCTACTAGGCCGGGCACGTGCGCTGCACGTGAGAAGTAGTTTGTTGTCTACCCGTGAGGTAGTTTGACATATAACATTTAAAACCTAACCATAAAAAACATATATAGACAAATATGAGAATTAAGAGAAAGTGGCTAACATTAATAATAATCAGTTAAACTAGAAAAATATAAGAATAATAACTATGCCTGGAACAAAGTGAGTTGACTAAATATTTCTTACCCTTACTTATTGCTTTTTAATGAATATAATAATTAATGTATTTTCTTAATAATTAGATAAAAATTCAATTTAGCCCCCAACGTATGAGGTCAATGGTTATTTAATCCCTAACATTTATTTTTTATCAAATCAGACCCTATCTTATACACCGTTTGCAATTCAAACTCTCCCGTTAAATTTTTCATTAAAGTTGACACGTGTTCTGATAAAACTCCAAAATACTTTCATTTCCTCTCAAAATTCCTAAAGTAAAAGTTAAATTTGTGTTTTAGCAACCCACGTACAGAGTACGTGTCAAATTTAACAAAAAATTTAACGGGAGGGTTTGAATTACAAACGGTGTATACGATAGGGTCTGATTGGGTCAAAAATAAACGTTAGGGACCAAATGACCACTAATCCTATACATTGGGGGCTAAATTGAACTTTTTCCTAATATTTATTAGTTTTCTTACTACGGATTAGTTTTCTACCTTCTATCTTTAATTATATACTAGTTTTTGGTACGTGCAAGACACGTATGCGTCAAGTATACATATTTTTTAGTACGATTCATAAAACATATTTTTTTTAGTATCGAAACAGAAAGTAATGAAAATGATATAGATATTTCATTAAAAAAATTTGCACTTATATAAATTTAGCTTCAAGTTCCTTCAGTTATAAATCTTTTCTATGCTGCTCTTTAAGGAATATGGAACTTTTATTATTCTACACATCCGCCTAAGGTGCACACAGTAGAATAATCAACTAATCAAGAAATGCAAAAAAACTGAACAAAATTCAAACAATATTTATTAATTCAAAATAGTCCAACCGTCCAAAATAAAATTCTAACTTAAGATTGCAATGCTCTTACTTACTTAGAGATTAAGAAAATTTATTCATTCAGAAAGATTGTTGATAAATGAATGTGATGAGAAAACAACTACATTGCAATGATGTAATAAACTTTCATACTGTTGGTTTTTTGGGTCCAGCCGCATTGTGAAATTACCGGTGTTTATGAAATATAATTTAGATCGTTGTTATAATATATTAATGATTATATGTATTAAAAATTCTATTTTTATTTTAAATTTAATTTAAAGAATTAAGAAAAAATAATTTTGTAGTTATTTCACACAGGTACGAGAATAGAGAGATTTGATAACTATCTTCTCAATCTTTGAAACTTTCGATCTACTCCATCAATTCTCCTCACCTCGAATAAATACATGTGGGCATGATGAATGCAGCAAGATCACACTCAATATAGAATAGATCGTATTCTCAACATAGGATAAATCGTATTATTAACACATAAGACGATTTATTAGATTTTAAGAGCAGTTCTATAAAATCAACACAGAAGACTCTCAGGTTTACTCTCCAAAATTGATTCACACACCTTAAAGCTTTACCTTATTTTATAATGAGGTTGTAATTTGTAATTTTTAAAATAGGAATCTAATTCGTCACGGTCATCATAACCTTTAAAAGTAACGGTTAAGAATTCTATCTTCCTTTTAAAATACAAATTTAATTTTGCAACTATTATTATAAGATTTAAAAAAAAAATCAAAACAAACTTTGTACATGACTCAACACTGGGTACCATGTCATCAACTTAAATTTAGCATAATCCGTTTTTAAAATTAACTACATAAGTTTGTTAATCGAACAATCAATTATTCAACTATTCCATCTAATGAAAAATAACAAACTTATTATTGAGCGTATTAAGCAATTAATTCGTAATTAATTATTTAATCTTCTTTATCTATTTTTCTATTATTCGAATAATGATCGAAGGTGACGAAGATATCGATTGACCTATAGTTTTAAGCTCCAACAATTTTTCTTAAATAATATAAACTCTTTAATCAATTAACTTTAAAGTAATTTCACTAAATACATAGAGTTGCACTATTAAAACTATAAAGTATATTCACTCTAATAATGTCCATTGATATAATCATTACATATATATTGACCCTCTATTTAGATTCATAATAAAGCTAGATTTATAATCCGTTAACCTCTCAAATTACATATTTATCATCAACTACCATTAGTTCTTAATTGAATAATTTATTCAAAACAATTATGGTTACGCGCTAATTATTCAATCTTGAAACTAACAAACAAGATAATCTTTATAAATAAATTTCAATGTATTAATGTTAACATTTTTAGCTATTCATTTTAATTTATTCTCAATATACAAGGTTTACGAGTTGTAATTCATACAAAACTTTACTGTGTAAATCAAAAAACAAATTAAAACAACATAGGAGTCTGCTAAATACAACGATTTAAGATCATACATTTATTGTGACGTCCCTTATTCTATACCTTTAAAATTCTCGTAAAATTTTTCATTTTTTAGACCTTAAATAAATTTTGACTTTTAAAGCATTAAATCGACGTCTAAAGTCACTGAAAACCGTCGGAAAATCATTTAAAGAGTGTCACATAAAGGACATAAATCAATGCGGCGAATATCGGATCAAAATAGGCATGACTGCTCAAAATCACCACAGCCGATCGATCAGCTGGGATAGCCGATCGATCGGCCAGCGTTCTAAAAATTCCAGAACGCTCGCCTAACGATTCAACAGCCGATCGATCGGCCCTTTTTGGCCGATCGATCGGCTAGCATTCTGGAAATTTCAGAACGCTTGCCTTTCACTTCAACAGCCGATCGATCGGCCCTTTTTGGCCAATCGATCGGCTAGCGTTCTGGAATTTCCAGAACGCTTGCCTTTCAACAGCCGATCGATCGGCCCCTTTTTGGCCGATCGATCGGCTAGCGCTCTGGAATTTCTTCCAGAGCATAGCCAGCAGGGGTCGATTGATCGTCCCTTTTTGCGATCGATCGGCAACCTCTCTAGATTTCAAAATCCAGAGAGCTGCCTTCTTTTCTTCAACCCCTGCACACTTCACAAATTTCCTCCCCTTCCACCATTTCCTCTTCCCTCAATTCAATTCATCTTACTCTACTAAAACATAACCCCTATTTTAAACACTTCTAAATCCAACAATCACCAAAACCCTACTCGAAACGTATTAGAAAACGTAGTAAAATTTCGTAAAAACTTATTGCGTTGATCCATTTAAAAATTGAACATATCCCTACTAGTTTAAAAATATCCAAGCAGTTTCAGTAAACTTTCGAAAGCATCAACGACTAACCTTTGCAAACGAAAACTAACGATCACGCGAAAACTACTCAAAAGTGAACCCATCCATAATATTCATCAAAATATTTTCTTTAACAACATCAAACTCCGAACTGAGCACTACATCAACCTAATGTACTATCTATACATTTTCTATCCATCACAACCCAAAATACCTATACGTCGTTCCCCCATGGGTCAAAAGTAACCTCGACTGAACAGAGCACTCCAATGGGCATCCTTCTTCAACCGGTGCGATCATCTTGGGGAGGAAAGTCATCCTCACCTCCTTCTACATTACCTACACCATAGAGACATTCTATGAGTTAAAAGCTCAGTAAATCTCATAAATGAAAATGCATCCTGTGCATATGTACTTTGTAAATCATGCAATCGTTTCATTCATTACGTTACATAACGGGATGTCACCGAGGTCTAACTCTCACCAGATGGAGAGGGCACGTCTGGCGGTTAGACAGCCCTTTCCATCTACCGGGGGGAAGACATGCTTCACTTGTAGGACAACCATGTCTAAACCCCACCTCGTCGTGACCGGGATTACGTGCATTCATTTCTTTTCAATAATTCAATTCATTTCATAAAACACGTGTAGAAACTCATTTTATGCTATTTTAAAATAGCGTAATGCATGTACAGTTCATATAGCCCAACCTATTGCTAACATATAAAACAATCAATAAGTCTTAGAAAGACGCACTACAACTTATACAACTTAACTACCCAACCACTTATTCTAAAACTACCTAATTCACCAATATCCTCAATAACATCCTAACTCCTGGTGTAGGCCAAATCGGCTAAACAAAGAACGAAGACTTACCTCGCATCCTTAGCAATCCGAGTGCCTTGTTCCGAGCTTCGTCACCTAAAACATTCCACCATTCGGGTATTAGGCTAAATTCAAATAAATCGTTCTAAAGGCCCAAACGAAACTCCTATCTAAGGGAAATTTTTCTAAAACTCTATTTTACTTCATTGAGGTATTTCATCGAGCAATTCGCGTTCAACATATCCTAACCTCCATTAATGGAGTTTCTAAGTTCTCCAACAACCAAAAACTACAATATTAACCAATAAACCGAATAACTACGTCCAATGATCGTTAATATGTCTATTTAAGTTGTGATTACAGTAAACCTAACCATTTCTAACATAGTCTTTTGATTTCACAAAACCCTAAACAAAAACCCTAACCAATAACCTCTCTAAAACCAAAATCTAACGTCCTGAAAAACATAGAATCTTACTTAGGGTCGTGATTGGAGAAGAAAACATGTAGAACGAGTCGCTGGAAGAGGAGTCTTGGTTGACGGAGGAGAGATCGCATGAGGGAGGGGAGAAAAATCACCGTGGAAGGTTTGAGGAGAAGAAAATAACGTTAAGTGTTGAGGGAGAGGGGATTTTGTGATTTTTATTAAAACTTTGACTTGTAAAATTACCATATTGCCCCTCCATTTGATTTTCCATTTGTTTCTTTACTTATTTCGTTATTTAGCTAACGGTTTGTTTTCTCCAAATTTTCTTATTTCACCAGAAATTCGAATTTATTAAGAGGGCTCCAATAAAACTTCCCGCTAACAAAACGGGTTAAATTCACGATATTTACTAAATTGCCATTACATAGAGGAATTTCTAAAATCTTGTAAAACCGGGTGTTACATTCCATCCACCTTAATTAAAATTTTGTCCTCAAAATTTGATTACACAAATAGTTCTGGATACTTAGATATCATATCCTGCTGCCTCTCCCAGATAGCTTCCTCTACGTCATGGTTCTGCCATAAGACTTTAACTAGTGGAATCTCTTTGTTTCTCAACACCTTAATAGAGGACTCCAGAATTCGCATTGGCTTTTCCACATAAGTCAGCGTCGGTTGTATCTCGATCTCCCTTGTTTCAACAACATGCGATGGATCACGTACGCACTTCCTAAGCATGGATACGTGAACATTTTGTGGATGCCTCACATTAATGCCGGAAGCTGTAATCGATACGCCATTTTTTCAATCCTCTTCAAAATAGGGAATGACCCCACATAACGAGGGCTTAGCTTGCCTTTTCTCCCGAATCTCATAACGTCTTTGAACGAAGAAATCTTTAAGTATACCTTGTCATCCACATTGAACTCCAATTCTCTTCGTCTATTATCGGCGTAGCTTTTATGTCGGCTCTGCGCTATCTCAATACGCTGCCTAATAACGGCGATCTTCTCCGCCCTTTGTTGTAAAATATCTGGACCAATTATACTAGTTTCGCCAACTTCGTCCCAATACAGCGGAGACTTACATTTTTGCCCATATAGCGCTTCATACGGAGCCATGCCAATTGTAGCTTGAAAGTTATTGTTGTATGAGAATTCTATCAGTGGCAAATAACTGCTCCACGAGCCTTGAAACTCCAATACACTGGCTCTATGCATATCCTCCAGAATTTGATTTGTCCTTTCTATCTGACCATTGGTCTGAGGATGAAATGTTGTGCTGAAGTTTAGCTGAGTTCCCATGGCTTTGTGCAGACTTTTCCAGAACTTAGAGGTGAATCTCGGATCTCTATCGGAAACAATCGAAACCGGGACTCCTTGCAATCTGACTATCTCCTGCATATAAAGTTCTGCAAGCTGATCCATGGAATGTGTCATCTTAACTGGTAAAAAGTGGGCCAACTTTGTCAAACGGTCCACTATCACCCAGATACTATCGTGCCCTTTCGTCGTTCTCGGGAGTCCAACAATGAAGTCCATAGAGATTTGCTCCCATTTCCATTCCGGGATTGCCAGGGGCTGTAAGGTTCATGCCTGCCTTTGATGTTCCGCCTTAACCTGTTGACAAACCAAATAGGTTTCCACGTATCTAGCGACCTCTCTTTTTATGTTCGGCCACCAGAAGTGTTGTTTTAAGTCCAGATACATTTTGGTATTTCCCGGGTATACGGAGTATGCCGAGGATTGTGCCTCGGTCAAAATTTCCTTCCTTAGCTCCTCGTCGTTAGGCACACACCATCTATGCCTGAATTTTCCAACAGAGGTTGGCATGAAGAATTGCTTTGTGTTGTGGTATCTATGAGAGCTGACCATCTATTACTAAGGAAACAATGGCAAGTTTGTGAAGAATCTTTACATGAGGGGATCATAAGTTCTTATATTTTTCAAGTTTGGAGGCAAGTTCTTTAATTTAATACCTTATAATTCAGATGTAGCTGCTACCAACTATACAATGACGGAGAAATGGAAAGTTCAGGGAGAACTATTCATGTCAAGGATCTCTATGGGAGCCCCTATCTCTAAGTGGGCAAGATTGTTTCAATTATTGCTATATGAATGGAAAGGTTTTCTTCAGACCCACATAACAGTACCTTATGTTTACCATGAAGGCTTGGAATACTTCTCGGATAAGGGACCAAATTATATATTAAACCCGTGGGGACACTCTAGTAGATTCCTAGAAGATGTTTTGCTTTTGAGTGGACAAAAGTTTTTGTTGACTTATAGAGTGTTTAAGTCTAAGAATGTTTTTGATGATGTATTTGTATGTAATTTGATTATGTTTAATATAAAAGAATTTTTCTGTTGGAAATACCCTTGGAAATGGTGTTTTAGTTGTTTAATCTATTTGGTTAAGTGTACAGGGCTAAATAGTAAAACAGGGCTGAAATTACACCTGCCGATGCCAGTTCAAGCAATGAGATGTTGCTTTTGCCGATGAAGTTTCAAGATGCATCTGCCGATGGTTTTTCAATATACATCTGTCGATGGCTTTTCAAGATGCATCTGCCGATGGAGTTCAAAGTTTACATCTGCCGATAGCATTTCAAGTTGCATCTGCCGATGAAATTTCAAGATGCATTTGCCGATGGTTTTTCAATATACATCTGCTGATGGAGTTCAAAGCTTACATCTGCCGATAGCTTATCATGTTGCATCTGCCGATGGTGTTTGAAGATACTCATGCCGATAGCTTTTTAAAGACTTCAACTGGTGATCTTCCGCCAGAATTCAAAAATGACCGCGAAGCTACAGTGACGTCGTTTTCAGCCTTAACTCCAGAACATTAATGGCGACGACGAAAAGCAATATCAGGTGCAACGGATATCTGCTTGTGTACGGATGCTTCCCAACGGTAACTTTTCCATTTGAAGAAAGAAGCATTCAATTCTGTGAAGAAAAATTGAGACAAGAGTATTTAAACCGAGGTTAGAGCACGAAGAAATAACTTTTGCATTTTTGAATCTTGAGCCCTAACCTGCGAATTTTATTATACTCTGTATTTCCACTACATCTCTCAGCTTTAACTTGAGATTTAATCCTTGTGAGAGTGTAGTCTGTGCTTGTAATTTGCAAACTCAAAAACTGTAAAGGCAGTGGATTGTCGCCCGTGAAGAACAATCCAGATCTGTGTAAAAGACAGTAGATCGAAGCCTGACAATTCGATCTGTGTTTTTCTCGTTGAGGAGAATGTTAAGAATCTTCAAGGGGGAGCCTTGGAGCGTGGACGTAGGCAGGTTTAGCCGAACCACGTTAAAAATCCTGGTGTTAATTTCTCTCTCTCTCAACTTTATTTGATTGTCTGCTGTTAGCCTTTAAGTTTTAAGAACACGAGAGAAATTATCTAGATTACTAAATTAAGCTTAAAAGTTTAATTCACCCCCCCTCTTAGACAATCTCGATCCTACAATTGGTATCAGAGATAGGTTTAATATTGTCTAAGTTATTTATCTAGAAAATATTGTGACATTTGAAATGACATTCAACACACACTCTACACAAATGGAAGGTCAGTCTACCACTAGACCTCCATTCTTCGATGGTAATGATTATGTGTACTTGAAATATAGGATGAGAATTTATGTTCAGGCTATGGACTATGACATATGGAACAATATAGAATTTAGTCCATTTAAAGCCATGAAAACTGAAAACGGGGTTAGCATACCAAAAAGGTCTAATGAATTAACTGAATCGGACAAGAAGAATTTAAGCTTAAATGCCAAGGCTGTAAACACTCTATACTGTGCTCTGAACAGATATGAGTTTAATATAGTACAAGGGTGTGAGAGTGCACAAGAGATCTGGCACTTACTAGAGGTCACACACGAGGGCACAAATCAGGTGAAGGAGAGCAAACTGAATATGCTCATACACGAGTATGAACTATTCTCTATGCCTAAGGATGAGTCTGTCTCTTCTATGTTTACAAGATTTACTAACATAACTAATGGTTTGAAAACTCTTGGTAAATCTTACTCTAGTGAAGAACAGGTCAGGAAGATCTTTAGATGTCTTCCAAGAAGTTGGCAGCCGAAGTTAACCGCCATTCAGGAAGCAAAGGATCTTAAAGCTCTAAAGCTTGAAGAGCTCATTGGATCTCTCATGACGCATGAGATCACAATGAGGTCTAATGAGAAGGAAGACCTCAAGGAAAAGGAGGCCACAAAAAGGAAAGATATTGCCCTGAAAGCTTCCTCCAGTAAACAAGAAGTATCTGAGGAAGAAGAAGAAGAAGATGATGAGGATATTGCCCTCATTACAATGGGGTTCAGCAAATTCCTCCAGAGAAAAAGAATGCAAGGAAAGAGATTTCCAAGGGCTGAGAATTCTCAAAAGGAAAAGGAAATCACATGTTTTGGATGTGGAAAGCCGGGTCACATGAAGGCCGACTGTCCACAAGCTAAGAATCCCAAGAAGTTCAAGAAAAGAGCCATAAAGGCCACTTGGGATGACAGTGAAAGTGATACATCCTCAGAAGATGAGGAAGTAGTCAACCTCTGCTTCATGGCACATGAAAATGAGGTTAGTATTTCCTCTAGTGATAGTGAAACTGAGGATGGAGAACTAATTGATGCATTTAATAATTTAGTTAAACAATTTGGCATGCTAAAAACTAAGTACAATCTGTTGAAAAAGGATAATGCAGAATTAGTAGACTTGCATGCTAAGGAGTGTAATATGCAGAAAATGAATTAACTGAACTTAAAAGCAGAAATGAGGATTTAAATAATATTATTTTGAAATTTACTAATGGCAACAAGTTATATAAGATGTTATTAGGTAAACAGAGAGTAAATTTTGACAGGGCAAGAATAGGTTATGATAAATCTAGTAAAAAGAAAGTTTACAAGAATTACTTTGTCAAATCTACCACTTGTCATGCATGATATGAAGCAGGACATAAATCTTATGAATGTCCTTTGAAATTTAATAAGAAATCAAATGGTAAACTTCAATGGGTTCTTAAGGGAACCAGATCTAACACTAGGACCCAAAAGATTTGGGTACCTAAGAAGAAAACCTGATTTCTGTCTTGCAGGATGATGCGTCTCCATTAAGGAATCAATGGTATCTGGACAGTGGCTGTTCAAGGCACATGACTGGAGATGCATCTAAGTTTGCTGTTGTCAACAAGAAGAAAGGAAGTGTTACTTTTGGTGGAAACCAAAACGGCAAAATTGTTGGCATTGGTAATATAGGTAATCCTTCTAATCCAATTATTGAAAATGTTTTATTAGTAGAAGGATTAAAACATAATCTGCTGAGCATAAGTCAATTGTGTGACAAAGGCTATAAAGTAACATTTAAATCAAATGCTTGTGTGATCAAAGACATTTCAAATAACAATGTTCTGTTTAAAGGTTTTAGAAAAGAAAATGTCTATATTATTGATTTGACTGATTTTGAGCATGTTGATGAGAAATGTTTTGCTGTTAATTCTTCCAATGACTGCTGGACTTGGCATAGGAGATTAGGTCATGTAGGAATGGATACCTTAGCTAAAATTACTAGGGAGAATTTAGTTAGAGGGATCCCTAAGATATCTTTTGAGAAGGATAAGATCTATGAAGCCTGCCAAATGGGAAACCAGATCAAAAGTTCCTTTGCATCTAAGAATGCAATTTCTACTTCAAAGCCTCTCCAACTCCTTCATATGGACCTCTTCGGTCCTTCCAATATAGCCAGCTTAGGAGGCAAATTCTATGTCTTTGTTATTGTAGATGACTTCTCTAGATTTACCTGGGTATATTTTTTGAAGTCTAAGGATGAGACTTTTGATACCTTTTCTAGCTTTAGGAAAAGAGTTCAAAATAAAAAGGAGCTCACCATTATTGCTATTTGTAGTGATCATGGAGGAGAATTTGAAAATGAAAGATTTGAACTCTTGTGTCTCAAACATGGAATTGAGCACAACTTCTCCTCTCCTAGAACCCCTCAGCAAAATGGTGTTGTTGAGAGGAAAAATATGTCTCTCCAAGAGCTAGCTCGAACTATGCTTAATGAAAACTCTCTTCCTAAGTATTTCTGGGCTGAAGCTGTTGCAACAGCCTGTTATGTGCTTAATCGGGTCTCAATAAGACCTATTCTTGAGAAAACTCCATATGAGCTCTTGAGTGGAAAAACTCCTTCTGTTAAGTACTTTAGAGCCTTTGGTAGTAAATGCTTCATTCTCAACACTAAGGATAACTTAGGAAAATTCGATTCCAAATCTGATCTTGGAATTTTTCTTGGTTATTCTCTTACCAGTAAAGCATATAGGGTATTCAATAAGAGAACTCTAGTTGTAGAAGAATCAGTTCATGTTAACTTTGATGAGACCCCTCATCCCACAATCAATGTGGATGAGGATGATACTTTGGATAATCAACTGGATTCTCTTTCTTTATAAAAGTCTAGTGATCCTGTTCAAGTAGAAAAATCTTTAGAACCCTCTTCTACTTCTTTAGATATTGTTCCTGTCAAGGATGAAAATCCTGCTCTTCCTAGAGATTGAAAATATGCTAAAAATCATCCTTTAGATGAAGTCTTAGGTGATCCTACTTTAGAAGTAAAAACTAGATCCTCTCTTAGGAATCTCTGTACCAATGTGGCATTCATTTCTCAAGTAGAGCCTAAGAAATTTGAAGAGGCCGAGAGTGATGATAATTGGATTTTAGCTATGCAAGAGGAGCTAAATCAATTTGAAAGGAGCAAGGTATGAGAACTTGTTCCACGGCCTATAGATCATCCCATTATTGGAACTAAATGGGTTTATAATAACAAATTGGATGAAAATGGGATTGTGGTAAGAAACAAAGCCAGATTAGTTGCTAAAGTTTACAATCAAGAAGAAGGAATAGATTTTGAGGAAACCTTTGCACCTGTCGCTAGATTAGAATCAATTAAGATGCTCTTAGCCTATGCATGCTACAAAAACTTCACACTCTTCCAAATGGATGTTAAGAGTGCTTTCTTAAATGGTTATATTCAGGAAGAAGTTTATGTAGAGCAGCCCTTAGGATTTGAAGACTATGCAAAACCTGATTATGTGTATAGACTTAAGAAAGCTCTTTATGGACTTAAGCAGGCTCCTAGAGCTTGGTATGATAGATTGAGGAACTTCCTAGAGGAAAGGAATTTCAAAAAGGGTAACACCGACTCAACTCTATTTACCATGCAAAATGATCAAGACATTCTGTTAGTTCAGATCTATGTCGATGACATTATATTTGGAACAACTAATGTCACAATGTGTAATGAATTTTCCTCCCTCATGCAAAGTGAATTTGAAATGAGTATGATGGGGGAGCTAAAATTCTTCTTAGGTTTCCAGATTAGTCAATCTCCTGATGGAATTTTCTTCTGTCAAGAAAAATACATCAAGGAACTACTAAAGAAATTTGGTTTAGAATCTGTCAAGTCTTCCAAGACTCCCATGAGTACCACAACTAAATTGAATAAAGATGAAAAAGAAATTAGTGTTGATATTAAGAAATATCGTGGTATGATTGGTTCACTGTTATATCTGACTGCAAGTGGGCCAGATATACTCTTTAGTGTTTGTCTATGTGCTAGATTCCAAGCTTCTCCTAGAGAATCCCACTTAAATGCAGTCAAGAGAATTTTCAAATATTTGAGTGGAACTTATGATCTTGGTTTGTGGTATCCTAAAGGTACTTCTTTTGATATGATTTGATACTTAGATTCTGACTATGCTGGTAGTTTAGTTGATAGGAAAAGCACCAGTGGAACATGTCAGTTCCTTGGTGAATCTCTAGTATCCTGGTATTCAAAGAAACAGAATTCTGTTGCATTGTCAACTGCTGAGAGTGAATATATTGCTGCAGGCAGTTGTTGTGCACAAATGCTTTGGATGAAACAGACTTTTGAAGATTACAATCTGGTTTATAATAGGATTCCTATCCGGTGTGATAATACCAGTGCTATCAACATTTCTAAAAATCCTATTCAACACTCTAGAACTAAGCATATAGATGTTAGATATCACTTCATCCGTGATCATGTTCAAAGAGGTGATATATCCTTAGAATTTGTTAATCTGTAGAACAATTGGCCGACATATTTACAAAACCGTTGGATGAAAAAACCTTCAATAATATTAGAATAAGACTAGGTCTCATTCGGGTTGAGAAAAACTAAGGTTATTCCTCTATTGGTGAATCTTGAGTGATAGAGCAGTTTTTAGTTGTGAAGGCATCGGTAGATGCAGTGTTTTCAATAGGCATCGGAAGATGCATATCTATCGATAGGCATCGGTTGATGTATTTTTAATCTGCCGACACGTGTGACCCATCGGGCGAATTGGTTTTACACGTGTGACTTCATTCCGTCGGGCGATGCCCCTTTCTTTTTAAACTCTGTCTCTTCTCAGAGACGTTTCATTTTTCGCGCCCTTTCAGAAAATCTCTATCTCGAATCCTTTTTTCTCTCTAGGTTTTTCTTCTTCGAATCGCTCCAATGGCTTCATCGTCTTTAGCTGTTCCTAAACCAGCCAAGAAGAAGGCCAAAATCTCAGCTCGTCCACCACGAGAGATTCCTCGTGCAAAAGAGTGGTCATCTCTCTTCTTTCTCTCTAAAGCTGCTGAGTTAAGGTACCATGACGACTTTAAGTACAAATCTTTAATTCCCAGTCGAGGTATTTACTTTGATGACTTAGCTGGAATGGATATTGTAGAACCCTTGAAGGATCTCGGGTTATTAGGACTGTTTGATGTAGAATCCTTCTATTACCCAGAAGCAATCAGAATGTTTTATGTCAATCTGAGTTTTACTTCTGATCTTTCCACTATAAAGAGCTTTGTGTATGGAAAGCATATTGAAATCACTCCACAGTCCATTAATGCCCTTCTGGAGTGCTCCCATTTAGATAGTTGCCCCTACCAGTATGTGTCTGGCACTGAGCCTCCTTTCTTTGGTACCTCTGAGGGTCAAAGTTTTCTACAGATTATAGCTCTTGACCCCAATCATTCCACTGATCATCTTAAGGGCAAACACCTGACCGCAAGGGCCAGGTTATTTCATCAGATGATAGGGTACAATATTGTCCCTAAGGGTGGTCACCATGACGAAGTGAGTGCAATGGAGCTTTTTGTTCTGTTTGCACTTTACCACAAGGCCCCCTTTAATCTTGGATTTGTTGTTGTTCGAAGGATGATTCAGGCAGTGTCATCCAGGGCTACCTCTTTACCTTACAATCTGCTTCTCATGAAGATATTTATGCAGCTTGAGGTTGTCTTTCCATAGGATGAAGACCCCTTCCGTCTTCAACCTTCAAGTTACTATTCCCAAACCACCATGAAAAAAATGGGAATAAAGAGAACAAGAACAGAGGAGTTTGTTTTGGATGTTTCTAAGAGAAATACTGCTAAGGCAGCAGTTGCCAAAAAGGGGAAGAGAAAACTTATCCTGCCAGAGGAGTCCATTGCTGAAGGAGGGGATACTCTGAGATACCTGCATTTGATAATTCCCCTTCTCAATCTCAGGCTTCTCGCTTCCAACTTCCTCCTCTAATGCCAAGGCATCCTGCCCCTTCCTCAAGAGCACATGTTTCAGAGGCAATCTCTGCTCCTTCATCTGTGCCCCTTCCCATTCCAGAGAATCCTCCATCTCCTCCACCTGCACTTCTTTTACCGGCTCTGTCTCCTCCAGCTCCTCCATCTCCAGTCCAACAAGCTATACCTACTTCCTCTCCAGTCCAACAAGCTATACCTACTCCCTCTCCAGTCCATCATGCTCCTCTAGTCCTATCAGCCCCACATGTCCAAGTCTCCTCACCACTTCCATCAGTTACTCCTGCAACTCCAAAGACATATCAAAGGAGATTTGTCATAAGTGAGGACCATTTCAATGAACTGAAGACTTCCATTGCCAGCCTTGGCACTGCACTCAGTTCCATTCAAAGTCAGCTTGACAAGAATCAAAAGAATATGGGCATTGCCTTAGATACCGGTCTTGATTTGCTGTCTTAGAAAATAGCTGCTGATAGACGCATTGTTGCCAGGGAACTTGAGTCTCTCCGATCTTCAGTTGACGCTTTGAATCCTGAACCTGAACTCGAACCATCCAGTTCTGTCAGTGTCCCAGAGGCCTGCTATGAAAATCTTTTTCTTCCCTTTTCCAAGCCTGCAGTTACTGAAGATGTGGGGGAGCTAGGAGTATGGGTGTAACATTCTAAAAATATTTCCCTAAAATCAATCTAAAATTTGGGTTCAATTTCCACAATTTAGTCCTAATTAATCAGTCAATTAAATCAATACCTAGCGGGAAATCTGACCTAGCCCTAATTAGCAAGCAATTAAATCAAATTATCCCAATTTCAGCTCAATTAATCAAAGATTCGATTATTAAAATTTACCAAATTAAACTCAATCCTCTGAAAATCTGGCATTTACCGAGCATTCAACAGAGAATCCGATTTGGGAATTGGATGACTGTTTCTCAGCAAGATATCCGGTTTGAATGTGGTCTGGAAAGTGACCAAATTCAGATGGAGATCGGATTGGATATTTCTGAAAATCCGAGTTGATTGATTCTCAGCTCGGAAAATCCGATCAGAGCGCGGATTTTGTGCAAGGTGGGGGGGGCTGATCATCCCCTATAAATAGAACCTTCGGTGGAGGAGGAAACTCACACCGAAGCTCTCATCTCCCTCTCGAGTTCTCCAGAAAAGAAGAAGAACTCTTACCTCAGTCACCGGCGACAATACGAGGAGGAAGTTGAGCTTTTCGACGCGACGAAGTTCCCTCAGTCGAGCTCCGACGAATCTTTCCTCTCTAGCAGCCGAGCTTCGACGAAGCCTCTCGGCCACCGTCGACGACCCACTTCCTGAGTAAGCCTCTCGGCCTTCGTCGCACTCTCCTCTCCCTCTCTGTCTGACTCTCACTCGCTCTCCCTTTTACCTTCGACAAAAACCGCGAGGAGGAAGCAGCGGTTCAGTTTTAAGAAAAAAAAACTGAACCGGTTCAATTAAGGCAACCAGACCCAATAGTGAACCAAACCTGAACCAGCCCAGCCAACCGAACCAACAATGAGCCAAACCGACCCGAGCACTGTTCACGACCCGACCCGGTACTGTTCACCCGAACCGGACCCGACCCAATTTTCGACCCGAATCGAACCGGACCAATCGAAAATTTAATCGGTAAGGAAATTCTGCCTAAATTCTTTTAAAGTTGGATTAAATTAAGTGGGATTTTAATATTTATATTCGAATTAGGCAGGAAATATTTTGGAACCGTCCGATTTGATCCAAATCGAACCAAACGATCCGATCTGACCCGATAACGCAACGTAAGTAAATTCTGCTCAAATTACTTTGAAGTTGGATTTCTTAAGTAGGATTTTAATATCAAAGATTTGATTTAAGCAGGGTATTATTTTGGAAATTTTGAAAAATCCCGATAAACGCTAATTGCTCGGAATCCAAGTAAGTGAAATACAAGTTTTGGCTACGGCCCTACATCACAAGATATAAATATTATTTTTTTATTTTTTTTATTTTTATCACACGTTTTCGATGATTGCGCACGTATGTTAGAATATCGACATAGAATAGTTTAAAAGATAAAATGGATAGGTTATTTGCATGTGTATGAAAAAGTAAAAGAAAAATGCGATAGCAAAAGCCTGAACGACAGTGAGATTGTGAGCTTGAGCATATGTTTTAACGTGATAGCAAAAGCCTGAACGACAGTGAGATGGTGAGCTTGATCGTTAAAATTAAAAGTAAAAGATGACGATGCCTGAACGACAATGAGATGGCTAAGTCTTAACAGGATTCGGTAAAAGTAAAAGTAAAAGTAAAAGTTTTGCACGTATCTCCACTTACTGAGTTTTCTCATCTTTTGTTTTAACTTGTGATGTAGGTGAGTTTTTGTCTAAGGAAGAAATTGCTGCAATTGAGAACCCTCAAGTGGCAAGCGAGCATACAGATGAAGATAATATTGTGAATTTCGAAGAAAGTGATTTAAATTAGTATGCTTTACTTTTTCAAAAGATATTTAATACTTTGTTTTAATTTAAGACTTTGAAAATTATGATGAAATTTTTATCATGAAATAAAGTTTTATTTATTGTTTTAATTATGTGTTGGTTTCAAGAGTTCAAAGCATCCGTATTAATTAAGTTTTCAATTAATATGTTTTAAATTTTAAATTTTCGATTTAACGCTCGATTTCAAGAATCAATTTGGGAAAAAATTTAGGGTTTTCAAAATTAGGGTTTTAAATTGAGGATTTTTAAATTGGGGCTTTACAAAATGGTATCAGAGAACAAGGTTTATAAAACGATTCTGTATACTACTCTGTATGCTCACGTGCACCTGGAAGATTGTCAATCAGCAAGTAAGTGATCAAAAGTTTATATTTTGATATAAAAGTATGATGATTTTTGTAGTTTTCAAATTTTCCTTTTATTCTTTTGCAAATATATATTTTTTTTATAAAATCTTAAATATGATTTGAAACCGTAATAGATATTTTAAAAAAAAAAAACTTCAAGTATTTATTTAAATCAATTTCAAACTATTTTAAATTGCATTTTAGTACAAATCTTTAAATTTTTTTGGAGTTATCTTTGTGATGTAGACCTGTCCATAAACCTAAAATAACAGTGACTCCCAATTAAAAGATTTGATCCCGATTAATAAACTTCCTTAAAACATATATAAACTCTAGAGCCTAAGATACGCATAAAAAGCAAGTGAATCACGATTGGATATTTTAGTATTAAACAAAACCAACCTTGCTAGTATCCTATCTAGTTTATGGACTCCTCCAAGAAAGCTTTAGAATATTGATGTGCAATGGTTAGTATCTAAATTATGAAAATATATGTAACACCCGGCATTTTTGCCATGTAATTGTTTTCCCGAAACCATTTGTGCGGGATTAACATTTATATTTATACAACGTATGTTTTGGTTGAGTTGTTGGAAATGTTTAGTGAAACTAAACTAATGTGTAACCAAAACAAATTAATTAGGTTAAAAGCTACTGGAAGGGTAAATGTGGAAGTAATTAAGGTAGGTGGAAGCAAACCAATGGATGAGTGCCAAGTGGCAACTTGTTGAAGAAGATATGTCTTCTCTTCCCTCCTACGTGAAAGTTTCCACTTCTCCATCTTCTCTCCCTCTGTTTTCTCTCGGCCAGGCGACAAAAGTTCACCCAAACACCTTTGATCTCCTAGGGTTTTCCTTGTTTTCTGCCTAAGGTAAACATCTCCCAATGCTAACACATTTGGACAAGCAAAAAGTATGCGTTTTGCTGAAGTTTTAGGTTAGGATATTTAGGAGAAAACTCTCGAGTTTTGTGTGGAAACACATTGTTGTTTTCTACCAGTCTGAGTGGAGTTTTCTGCATAAATTTCCAAGTTATTTGTTAGCATTGCAGCTTGTTTTATACCTCTTCATGCATGCTACAGATCCAAGCATTCCAGGGACATTCGAGCATCTGACACCGCAGCAACCAGGTAAGTTCATACGTTTATGTTGGCCCTTATGGCCCTACAACTTGGAGGTACTATGTATGGTTTGGGTAGATAGGTTCTAGGTTATGTTTTAAGTTAAACATGTCTCTGTTATATTCTGTTTCCCTGTTGTATCCATTCTGCCATCTGTGAATGTTGAGTATCGCACTTATCCATGCATACACGTTTTCCAGTAAAATCATGCAAATGTTTTCAGCACTGGTTTTGAAGTAAGTAAAGATAAAATCCTGTAATGTAATGAACGGTTAAGTGTGGACGAGGACTGGCATCCTGTTCTTGTCCTTCCCTGGGACTCATGTAAAATTTATCCCCGCCAAGGATACCCTGTACCTTGTCCTTCCCTGGGACACCGGCAAAATTACTAACAAGTGTCATGTCCAGTATGTTATGTATGTTATGCGCCAGTTCCTCTATAAGCCTCACTTATACCACCATGTGCAGTGAAACGTAATGTAATGTTCTGTCACCGTTTTTCTGAAAACTGCATGCATAGCATTTTGCATCACTGCATGTTGATTATGTTCTTACTGAGCTTTAGGCTCATAGGTGAACTCCCTGTTGTAGGTACGGATATTCCAGATGAGGACCCGGTGCCTCAAAATGACGGGCTGATGTAGTTGGTGGATCGAGCTCACGGGGTCTGGCTGTTGCAGTCAGACAAGATGTATTCCTGTGAGCGTGTATATTTGAAAGTTAAGTCGAGTCCTGTATAGATTTTGTGTTTTGTTTTAAAACTCCTGTTTTGGTAAAAATTTAAATGTATGTCAAGTTCCTGTAAAACTTTTGGAATCTGTTATTGATGTATTTAAAACCTCTGTATTTGACAGATTGTATCCATATATTTTAAATGTTTTGAAAACATTCTGGAACTGCTTGAGTTCTCCCTTTCAGGTCATGCATGGATAGTCTCGAATTTTAGAGCTATCCATGCAGTTTGTTTTCTCGAAATTTGTCATCTGTGGTGAAAGTTTGAAACTTGTATGCCTTCTGTTTTCATGCTTCCTGCCAGCAGGTATCTTCGTTAAAGATGTCATGGTGCAGGATGTCTTCTGGTTTATAACTTCTTTTGAATCGGGTTTGAAGGTTTTGAAAACATTCTGGAACTGCTTGAGTTCTCCCTTTCAGGTCATGCATGGATAGTCTCGAATTTTAGAGCTATCCATGCAGTTTGTTTTCTCGAAATTTGTCATCTGTGGTGAAAGTTTGAAACTTGTATGCCTTCTGTTTTTCATGCTTCCTGCCAGCAGGTATCTTCGTTAAAAGATGTCATGGTGCAGGATGTCTTCTTGAAATTTTGTCCATTGTAAAGTATATTTTTATAACTTCTTTTGAATCGGGTTTGAAGGTTTTGAAACCTTTATGCTTCCTGTTTGAGGTTGCCTTCTATATGTCTTTCTGTCAAAAGTTGTAATTCTGTCTTTAAAACTATGTCTTCCGATTGCGTCTTCCGGTTACTGTTCACATTTTTCTTCTACCGGTGACGTTATTTGTCTTCCGGTTGACGTCATCTTCTCTTCCGATGACGTCGGCATAAGTCTTCCGCCCAGTTTATAACTTTGCCTTCCGGTTGACGTCATCTTCTCTTCCGATGACGTTGGCATAAGTCTTCCGCCCAGTTTATAACTTTGTCTTCCGATGACGTCAGAACGTCTTCCGGCTGACGTCATCATCTTCTGCCGGTTATGTTTGCTGCCTTTATCTTCCGATGATGCTATCCACTGATTTCTCCTCCGGTTCAGTTTGAAACTACATCTTCCGCCACTGTTCCCTGTTTCTATTTCCGCCAATCTTATGCCTATTTCTGTTCGGTTATCTATTATTGAGATTTGTTTGCTTTCCATTCCAGAGAACCCTCTCTCCCCCTGCAAATGTTTTCGATTACTCCCTGCAGTTCTCCCTCTCTGTTCACTGCTTTGATTGTTCTATTAGTTTAAAAAAAAAATAATAGTCACCGTTTCCTGTAAATGTCCCGGAGTGACGGCTCCGATCCCGGAACCCGATTCGGATCCGGTTTCGGGCTGTCACAATATATCAATCACAACATGAAACATTTTAGAAATTTAAGGATTCTTAGATGATACCTATTCCTCAGAATTTGGTAACCTCAACTCCATTAACAACCACTTATGAATCCTTTTTCGGAGTACACCATAATTTCAAATTTTAGATCGACCTAATCCTTTAACACAAATAGTTCATAGGGAAAAATTGAGTTTTTTATGCCCCGAAGGATTAATAGAGCGAACAGCTAGTTTCAGATACGAGATAACCATCCTAATCATTATAGATGCAATTGCCCAACTAATACGTCTGAAGGAATTTATGTCTCCAGTAATAATTCACCCATAAGATTTATACTATATGAGGATTTACTAAAAATATTGTTTAAGTACTTAGAAGTTGGATTTGAGTTAAGGAACTATTAATGTGGATAAAGTTAATCAATGAGAAATGGATGAAACAAAGGATGTTAGAATATACCATACGATTTAGTTAAGAAATTCAATGATTTCATCTTAAATGTTTAATGAGTTATATAAGTTTTTAATGACTTCGAGGATTAGAAATAATATTAGATTTTATTTTAAAGATTATATGGGATCAAGATAATATTAAGGAATTATGTTGAAGTACGTATTTTTAAGTTGATTATTGTTCGAAGAGATGAGTGACATCATTAGTAAAGGAGTGTAAGAAAAAGGAATTTAATGATGTGAGGATTTATGCAATTAGAGGTGACCAGTAAGCAGTGAAAGTATTGAGTATCATATATTGGAATATTTAGTCTAAGAAAAATTTGAGGTTATAGTTGATTAAATTAAAGTCAAAGAATGTATGAACGATTGAGTGTAAAAGTGCATAGTTTAATTTTTGGAGGTATAAGAATTAGATAATACTTGATAAATAATCAAGATTATAGGTGATCAAGTTGAATACAGTGAACATAATTATGAGAATTATATTTAAGTATGTGATTAGAGAGATCATTGTTTGGGAAACCATAGAGATTAAATCTTAGTTGATGAATTACTAAAATTTGAGAATATTGTTTATCAAAATGAAACCAAGGTCTTTAAATAAGAATTAATTTTGAGGATTTAGTTGATTGGAATAATCTCAAGGATTTATATAGAGATCATTATTTCGATAAGCATAGATTGATTGTTGTGAATAATTTGATTTTGAGAATATAATCGATTGAGGACATAATTGAGGTATTAAATATGGAATTGATATTTAGGTATTTAGTTTAAATAAACATTACTCGAAGAATTCTGAAGTTTGGACTTTTATTTTGGAGATATTTTGATGTTGTAGTTAATCAAATGACATTGAGATATATAGGTTTGACATTTATGTATATTCAATTTAGAACCGTCATTACTCGAGGAAAATTTGGAGTTTATATTTTATTGATGAACTAATAAATTTTGAGGATATGGATGAGAAATAGAAAAACACAATTTTGAGGATTTTTAAGGATGAAATTTACATTGAGTACATAGATTATAATAATTACAGCTAAAGATGAATGTTAGATTTTATTGAAGAAATTGAACATCAGGTCGATATTAAGATTGAAGGACAATGAATATTTAAGAAATTGCAATTATTATATCAACATTAATATAGTTATAGAGGTTTAACGATAGATAACAGTTGACAAAATAAGGAAAGCTTAAGTATATGAATGAGGATATTTAGGAATAGACAAATATATTTATATATTAGAGTAGCGCAGCGAAAGCTTAGTGAGTCTAACCTACAAACTCAAGGACGATACATGGATTATTGATATTAGATATGTAAAGAGAAATAAAAATAAAGAGAATCAAAGAATAAGAAGGTTTCACTTGTCAGAATTCTATGGAGAATTAGAAACATGGAGGAAACAACTTAGAAAAGAGAAGAGGATAAAAGAAGAATCTACCGAAGTTATTCTTGTAGTTGTATAAATTTCGAGGACGAAATTTCTTTAAGGAGGGTAGATTGTAACATTCTGAAAATATTTCCCTAAAATCAATCTAAAATTAGGGTTCAATTTCCACAATTTAGTCCTAATTAATCAGTCAATTAAATCAATACCTAGCGGGAAATCTGACCTAGCCCTAATTAGCAAGCAATTAAATCAAATTATCCCAATTTCAGCTCAATTAATCAAAGATTCGATTATTAAAATTTACCAAATTAAACTCAATCCTCTGAAAATCTGGCATTTACCGAGCATTCAACAGAGAATCCGATTTGGGAATTGGATGACTGTTTCTCAGCAAGATATCCGGTTTGAATGTGGTCTGGAAAGTGACCAAATTCAGATGGAGATCGGATTGGATATTTCTGAAAATCCGAGTTGATTGATTCTCAGCTCGGAAAATCCGATCAGAGCGCGGATTTTGTGCAAGGTGGGGGGGGGCTGATCATCCCCTATAAATAGAACCTTCGGTGGAGGAGGAAACTCACACCGAAGCTCTCATCTCCCTCTCGAGTTCTCCAGAAAAGAAGAAGAACTCTTACCTCAGTCACCGGCGACAATACGAGGAGGAAGTTGAGCTTTTCGACGCGACGAAGTTCCCTCAGTCGAGCTCCGACGAATCTTTCCTCTCTGGCAGCCGAGCTTCGACGAAACCTCTCGGCCACCGTCGACGACCCACTTCCTGAGTAAGCCTCTCGGCCTTCGTCGCACTCTCCTCTCCCTCTCTGTCTGACTCTCACTCGCTCTCCCTTTTACCTTCGACAAAAACTGCGAGGAGGAAGCAGCGGTTCAGTTTTAAGAAAAAAAAAACTGAACCGGTTCAATTAAGGCAACCAGACCCAATAGTGAACCAAACCTGAACCAGCCCAGCCAACCGAACCAACAGTGAGCCAAACCGACCCGAGCACTGTTCACGACCCGACCCGGTACTGTTCACCCGAACCGGACCCGACCCAATTTTCGACCCGAATCGAACCGGACCAATCGGAAATTTAATCGGTAAGGAAATTCTGCCTAAATTCTTTTAAAGTTGGATTAAATTAAGTGGGATTTTAATACTTATATTCGAATTAGGCAGGAAATATTTTGGAACCGTCCGATTTGATCCAAATCGAACCAAACGATCCGATCTGACCCGATAACGCAACGTAAGTAAATTCTGCTCAAATTACTTTGAAGTTGGATTTTTTAAGTAGGATTTTAATACCAAAGATTTGATTTAAGCAGGGTATTATTTTGGAAATTTTGAAAAATCCCGATAAACGCTAATTGCTCGGAATCCAAGTAAGTGAAATACAAGTTTTGGCTACGGTCCTACATCACAAGATATAAATATTATTTTTTTATTTTTTTTATTTTTATCACACGTTTTCGATGATTGCGCACGTATGTTAGAATATCGACATAGAATAGTTTAAAAGATAAAATAGATAGGTTATTTGCATGTGTATGAAAAAGTAAAAGAAAAATGCGATAGCAAAAGCCTGAATGACAGTGAGATGGTGAGCTTGAGCATATGTTTTAACGTGATAGCAAAAGCCTGAACGACAGTGAGATGGTGAGCTTGATCGTTAAAATTAAAAGTAAAAGATGACGATGCCTGAACGACAATGAGATGGCTAAGTCTTAACAGGATTCGGTAAAAGTAAAAGTAAAAGTAAAAGTTTTGCACGTATCTCCACTTACTGAGTTTTCTCACCTTTTGTTTTAACTTGTGATGTAGGTGAGTTTTTGTCTGAGGAAGAAATTGCTGCAATTGAGAACCCTCCAGTGGCAAGCGAGCATACAGATGAAGATAATATTGTGAATTTCGAAGAAAGTGATTTAAATTAGTATGCTTTACTTTTTCAAAAGATATTTAATACTTTGTTTTAATTTAAGACTTTGAAAATTATGATGAAATTTTTATCATGAAATAAAGTTTTATTTATTGTTTTAATTATGTGTTGGTTTCAAGAGTTCAAAGCTTCCGTATTAATTAAGTTTTCAATTAATATGTTTTAAATTTTAAATTTTCGATTTAACGCTCGATTTCAAGAATCAATTTGGGGAAAATTTTAGAGTTTTCAAAATTAGGGTTTTAAATTGGGGATTTTTAAATTGGGGCGTTACAATGGAGGATAGCTATTTTTAATCAAAATTATAGGTTGTCATCATAAAAAAAGGGGAGATTGTTGACTTATAGAGTGTTTAAGTCTAAAAATGTTTTTGATGATGTATTTGTATGTAATTTGATTATGTTTAATATATGAGAATTTTTCTGTTGGAAATACCCTTGGAAAGGGTGTTTTAGTTGTTTAATCTATTTGGTTAAGTGTACAGGGATAAATAGTAAAACAGGGCTGAAAATTGATAAACAAAGTATTTCATCATCCGTTGGTGTTTAAAGCTTACATCCACCGGTGAAGTAGAAAAGACTACTCAAACCGATCGCTAAACGACAAAGACAAAGTATTTAAAAGAAGACATCTACCGATGGCATTCAAAGCTCACATCTGCCGATGGAATGCCAAGATACTCCTGCCGATGGCGGTTCAGCGCTTATAACGTTATATCTGCCGATGCTGGTTCAGCTTCTTAAAGCAACACTGTAACGACCCAGACACTGTACCCTATTTCCCGTACGAAATTCTTCTTTTTCTTTTTATACTTAGCGTTTAAGTGGAAAACGATTTAATAAAACGTTTAAAAAATTTCAAAACTATTATTTAAACTAACACGCGCACAAACACCTACAAAATACACCTCACCATTTCACTAACGCAATTCTATCTATACCACGAATTATAACTACATCACAAACATACACTTCCCAATACGACTTAACTTTAAACCACCGATACTCCTACATCTTTGAAATCTCACTCAGAACGACTCGAGATATAATTAAACAAAACACATTTTCACGAAAACAAACTGCATGGTTCCGTTTAAAAGTTTAACATATCCTCCTGTTTACAAAATACCAAGCAGTTCATAAAAATCCAAATAAAAACCTTAACAAACGTTTTATAAAACAAATCTATCAACTAAACAGAACCAAACACCCTAATATGATCAACTATACATTTTATAATACCATTAACATAAATCTATCACCTAACCAGATCCAAGCATCCTAATATGATCAACTATACATTTTATAATACTATTAACTCCTCCAAAATACTTACATACATCCCAAAATACCAACTCCTCCAAAACACTCACATACATCCCAAAATACCAACTCCTCCAAAACACTCACATACATCCCAAAATACCTTTACATCATTCCCCACGAGTCAAAACGCGCCTCGACTGCCCAGCGCACTCCCACGACCATCATCCATCAGCTGCATCTTACATCAGGAGGAGGAACGCCATCCTCACCTGGTTCGATGTCACCTAAAACGTCACCTACACCATACAGACACCTATGAGATAATTAAATCTCAGTAAGCTACGTAAATGCAGATGCATGCGTGCAGATGCTATTAAGAAAACATGCTCAGATTCAGATACAGAAACAGATACAGATTCAGATTACAGATTCATTTTCATTACGTCGCAGACAGATTGTTACCGAGATATCAACCCACTAAATGGAAAGGATACATTCCGCGGTCGAACTACCACTTTCCACCTAGAGAGGGGGGGTACATGCTCACAAATCCTACAGCCATGCCTGAGCCCCATCTCGCGTAACCAGATACAGACAGATTACGTTTATTCATTACAGACATTCATTCATTATCTTAAAACACGTGCAGAAATTCGTTTTCATGACATTTGAAATACGTGATGCATGAACAGTTCATATAACAGTAAACATGTAGACAAAGCATACCATCAAAACTCAACAATCAACCTATACACATATAGACAGAGCATACCATCAAAACCGAAATAGAGTAACATATAAACAATTTAAACCTAACTACCCAACCAAAAGCGATTTAAAGCAAACAACTCTTCAAGGATCCACGACGCGACATCGAAGTATGGTGTAGACCGATTGGTCAGAGTAAGTCACGAAGACTTACCTGTCGTCCGTAGCTTGCTGGTTTTGGCACATCCGGTCACATATGGCTCGACCTATGTCAAACATTCAGACTTCATTAAAATCAAGCCTACATTCTCCAATTACTCTTAAATTACTATTTCTAGTCTAATCCAATTAAAACCTAACTTAACGGGCCACTAATTCGGGTTGGGTAAAAACCGACCTAAAACTTCGAACGCGCGTAACTTTCGCGTCGGTTATCGGAATCGAACGATTCCAGCGGCCACGTACTCCTCTAATAACCTATTTTAATATGCCAAAAGGAATTTAAAAACAAACGACCGGAACTAGGTCAATTTAGCAGAAACCCGAACTGCCCCTTTTTCCCAAAATTCCTCTTTTTGATTTTTCATCAAATTCCATCAAGTTCTTCACCAATCTATCCTTTTAACATCCAATTAACAACAACTAACCTAAAATCGAAGTTACAAAGTACAAACCCGAATTGCCCTAATTCGGGCATCACTGATTTTTCGCTCAATTTGAGCACAACACGGCCAGGCGACCTTCGCCGGCCTAAGCCCGGTCATTTGACGCCGAGGCTAGCCAAAAATGGCCGGTGGTCGGAGCTCAATCGAGCTCGACGTTCACTGCCTCAAACCGAACCAAAAACAGGAGAAAAACCGAGCTTACCGGTTCGGTTCGTGCGCGAGACGGCCGGAGTTCTCCTGTCGCCGTTGTCTGGCCGGAAGGCGCCGATGTTCGTCGGTGAACGGCGCCGCGTCGCCGTCGTTTCTTCTCGTCTCCCCTGTTCTCGCTCGCGGGGCTTGGGTTCGAACAGCAGAATGGCCTTCGGGCCATTCTGTTGTTTATGTTTTATTTTTTTTTAAATATATTAATAATATAATAATAACTCTATTTTATTGAACGTCACTACCTCTCGTGTTTTCAACTGTTTCGAATTTCTTATTTCGCCGATAAATCCAACTTATTATCTGGGTCCTATTAAAACTGTCCGTGTCGTGAATCGGATCTCGTTTACTATTTTACTAAAATTATATTACGAGAAACATAATTACTCGGAATATAGCGTTATTATTCCGAAAATTCTCGTAAATTCTTTAAAATTCCAATTAGGTCGTTAGGATCGTAATGACGCTTTCTTTTCGTGAAACGGGCCTGATTTGACATATTTACCAAAAATACCATTATATAATAAAATAATGTATAATATATTAAATCCAAAAACCCGTACAAGCCGGGAGTTTAAAGCTTACATCTGCCGATGGAGTTTAAAGCTTACATCTGCCGATGGTTTTTCAATATACATCTGCCGATGGAGTTTAAAGCTTACATCTGCCGATGGAGTTTAAAGCTTACATCTGCCGATGGAGTTTAAAGCTTACATCTGCCGATGGTTTTTCAATATACATCTGCCGATGGTTTTTCAATATACATCTGCCGATGGAGTTTAAAGCTTACATCTGCCGATGGAGTTTAAAGCTTACATCTGCCGATGGAGTTTAAAGCTTACATCTGCCGATGGAGTTTAAAGCTTACATCTGCCGATGGAGTTTAAAGCTTACATCTGCCGATGGTTTTTCAATATACATCTGCCGATGGAGTTTAAAGCTTACATCTGCCGATGGAGTTTAAAGCTTACATCTGCCGATGGAGTTTAAAGCTTACATCTGCCGATGGAGTTTAAAGCTTACATCTGCCGATGGAGTTTAAAGCTTACATCTGCCGATGGAGTTTAAAGCTTACATCTGCCGATGGAGTTTAAAGCTTACATCTGCCGATGGAGTTTAAAGCTTACATCTGCCGATGGAGTTTAAAGCTTACATCTGCCGATGGAGTTTAAAGCTTACATCTGCCGATGGAGTTTAAAGCTTACATCTGCCGATGGAGTTTAAAGCTTACATCTGCCGATGGAGTTTAAAGCTTACATCTGCCGATGGAGTTTAAAGCTTACATCTGCCGATGGAGTTTAAAGCTTACATCTGCCGATGGAGTTTAAAGCTTACATCTGCCGATGGAGTTTAAAGCTTACATCTGCCGATGGAGTTTAAAGCTTACATCTGCCGATGGAGTTTAAAGCTTACATCTGCCGATGGAGTTTAAAGCTTACATCTGCCGATGGAGTTTAAAGCTTACATCTGCCGATGGAGTTTAAAGCTTACATCTGCCGATGGAGTTTAAAGCTTACATCTGCCGATGGAGTTTAAAGCTTACATCTGCCGATGGAGTTTAAAGCTTACATCGAGCTCGACGTTCACTGCCTCAAACCGAACCAAAAACAGGGAGGAAAACCGAGCTTACCGGTTCGGTTCGTGCGCGAGACGGCCGGAGTTCTCCTGTCGCCGTTGTCTGGCCGGAAGGCCGCGATGTTCGTCGCGGTGAACGGCGCCGCGTCGCCGTCGTTTCTTCTCGTCTCCCCTGTTCTCGCTCGCGGGGCTGGGTTCGAACAGCAGAATGGCCTTCGGGCCATTCTGTTGTTTATGTTTTATTTTATTTTTTTTAAATATAATAATAATAATAATAATACTCTATTTTATTGAACGTCACTACCTCTCGTGTTTTAACTGTTTCGAATTTCTTATTTCGCGATAAATCCAAATTATATTGGGTCCTATTAAAACTGTCCGTTCGTGGAATGGGATCTCGTTTACTCTTTTTACTAAAACTTATATTCCGAGGAAACATAATTACTGGAATATTAGCGTTATTCATTCCGAAAATATCTGTAAATTCTTTAAAATTCCATAGCCGTTAGGCTCGTTAATGACGCTTTCTTTCGTGAAACGGGCCCTGATTTGACCTTATTTACCAAAAATACCATTATATAATAAATAATGATCCTAATATATTAATCCAAAAACCCGTACATATCCGGGTATATACCAAACACATACCGATGGCGGTTCAGCGCGATAATATTACACCTGCCGATTACCGGCTTCAAGCAATGAGATGTTGGCTGTATGCGATTGAAGTTTCAAGATGCATCTACCGATGGTTTTTCAATATACATCTGCCGATGGCTTTTCAAGATGCATCTACCGATGGAGTTCAAAGTTTACATATGCCGATAGCATTTCAAGTTGCATCTGCCGATGAAATTTCAAGATGCATCTGCCAATGGTTTTTCAATATACATCTGCCGATGGAGTTTAAAGCTTACATCTGCCGATGGAGTTTAAAGCTTACATCTGCCAATAGCTTATCATGTTGCATCTGCCGATGGTGTTTGAAGATACTCATGCCGATAGCTTTTTAAAGACTTCAACCGGTGATCTTCCGCCAGAATTCAAAAATGACCGCGAAGCTACAATGACGTTGTTTTCAGCCTTAACTCCAGAACATTAATGGCGACGACGAACAGCAATTTCAGGTGCAACGAATATCTGCTTGTGTACGGATGCTTCCCAACGGTAACTTTTCCATTTGAAGAAAGAAGCATTCAATTCTGTGAAGAAAAAATGAGATAAGAGTATTTAAGCCGAGGTTAGAACACGAAGAAATAACTTTTGCATTTTTGAATCTTGAGCCCTAACCTGCGAATTCTATTATACTCTGTATTTCCACTACACCTCTCAGCTTTAACTTGAGATTTAATCCTTGTGAGAGTGTAGTCTGTGCTTGTAATTTGCAAACTCAAAAACTGTAAAGGCAGTGGATTGTCGCCTGTGAAGAACAATCCAGATCTGTGTAAAAGGCAGTAGATCGAAGCCCGGCAATTCGATCTGTGTTTTTCTCGTTGAGGAGAAGGTTAAGAATCTTCAAGGGGGAGCCTTGGAGCGTGGACGTAGGCAGGTTTAGCCGAACCACGTTAAAAATCCTGGTGTTAATTTCTCTCTCTCTCAACTTTATTTGATTGTCTGCTGTTAGCCTTTAAGTTTTAAGAACACGAGAGAAATTATCTAGATTACTAAATTAAGCTTAAAAGTCTAATTCACCCCTCCCCCCCTCTTAGACAATCTCGATCCTACAGTTTTGTGATAAGGTTCATGAGAAGATAGACTACAATGTTTGTGGACTCAAACTTCCAAGAGAGCATGTCGTTTCGGCTACCTTTAAGGTTCTAGACCTATCACTCTATCTCAAGAAGTGGAAGAGGAAAAAGAAGAGCACAAAAATAGATTTGAAGTCAAATCTTCATCAACCCGAAGGGGATGATATGCCCTAGAGACCCTTGACCCGATTGCAAACAAGCCTGTGGCCGGAACCAAACGATTAACTAACTTAGTTGTTGATTTTTCAGGAACATCTATTTGGGACGCTGAAAATTGGGAACCATCAGTGCACGATAGGGAGAAATCCATGCACCTACTCACTTGGGAAGATCCATTAACCGAGCAAGGTTTAGTTGAAGCAAATATTCTCGTGGAAGCAACCAACAGCCGAACTAATCTTCGCATGGCCGAAGCGTACAACGAAGGAGGGGTTTGTCCCCCTTGAGACATCTATTGTAATAAGACTTGCTAGTTTTTCTTTGGAACTTAAACAGGACCACTTATCGTTTTTATTTTAGAGCCACTAGTAGGACATTAATTTGGTATTCTTGGTTTTCATGCATGCCTTGTTTATTGTAACTTCTCATCTAAGGAGCACAGGAATGCTAATGGCGCTAGGTGCTGGAATGTGGGAGAGAGAAACAGCCGCCCACAATGATGGAGCCCATGTTGTTGTCTTCTTTTGCCTTTTTCTCTTTTGTTAGCCACCAAATCCTAAGAGGATTAGGAACACATACTTAAGGATAATTTGTAGCTTGTATTAGCAGTTTTTGAATAGTATATTTTTGGAAATAGAAGATTGCATCTTCAGAAGTTGGGTTTTTTTCATGGGTTTTCTCGGTGCCCTCTTCACCGGTGCGTAGCACCCAGCCGCACCAAGGATTGTTCCTCCAAGTTAATGGTTCTTGGAAGCACTCTTATTGCCATCCTTCCTCTCCAGTTCTTCAAGGAACTTGGACACAAGTAGAAGGATGTAAAACCATCCCTAAAGCTGCGATGTTCCC
>CM039516.1:34750994-34844498 GCA_022432975.1 Begonia masoniana | reverse complement strand
AAACAGGAAACATTGGCGGAAGACTGAGGCGAATCCGACAAAAAAAAAAAGTTAAAAGTAGCAAAAAAGAGATTGTAGAGAAAGTTTAGTTGGTTCTATGACCGTGAAATCATTTAATCAAGAAAGATGTTGAGAAAAGGTTGTTGGAATGATTGTGATTGATGAATTACCTTTTAGTCATGTTGAAAGAGAAGGTTTTCCTCATCCACTTCTTCTTCCACTGATCATCCAATCTCCCCTCCACCGTCTCCACATCCTTCATCTTCCACATTGCATGAACCAATTTCTAGAGCTAGACAGTGTCTTACTAATCATCACAAAATGATCACAGGGAAAAATGTGGAATACCTAAACCAATATGGATTTTGACTTCAACTACTGCATCATGTTTGGAACCTTCTTCATATAAACAAGCTATGAAATCTCTTGTGGAAACAGTCTATGCTAGAGGGACTAGATGCTGCTCCACACAATAATGCAACTTGGTCTCTTATGGATCCTCCACCATGATGTAAATCATTGGCTCTAAATCGATTTTCAAACTCGAGAAAAACTATGATGGATCATTTAGCAAACACAAGGCGCGTTTGGTTGCAAAAAAGTTACGATCAGTCTGAATGTATAAATTATTTTCGAACCTTTATCCTCGTGGTTCGACATTCAACAATTAGTAATGCACTCTTGCATGGAGATTTTTCAAAAGATGTCTACATGCCTAACTTCTAGACTTTATAGATTCTAATAAGCCATCCTTTGTATGAAAATTACGAAAGGCACTCTAATGGTTAAAAAAATCTGAACGGGCATGGTTCTTTAAGCTTAGCACTATCCTTCTTCAATGTGGCTTTCATGCTTCGATGTAGATCCCTATGTGTTCATCTACAATTCTTCAGGTAAATTTCTTGTTATGTTGATTTGCGTGGATGGCATTGTTCTCACTGGTTGTAATAGTCACTCCAGCAAAAAGCTTATTGATCATTTGAGCACTGTTTTTCCTATTAATGATCTCAATATTCTTCACTAATTTTTGGGCGTTTCTTTTGATTTTAAAGAAGGCAAAAGGCTTTTGAATCAAACAAAGTATACTTCTGATATGTTACCTCATACAAATATGGCTCAGAGTAAACTTGTTTCTACTCGTATGGTTTTTGGCCAAGTTTTATAAAACATTTTTGGAAGTATGGGGGAATATATTGTTTACTTAGAGACCAACTTAATTTCTTGGACTTTTAACAAAAAAAAAAAAGTGGTTTTACAATCACCTAACGAATCGTGTAGCAGAGCCTTGCCAATGGGGCAATAGAACTTTCTTGGTTTCAATCATTATTGTCCGAGGTCTGTATCCCCTTATCCTCTCCACAGGTTATTCAATGTGATAATATCAGTGCAGATTATATTACTTCCAACCGAGTTCTTCATTACAAATACATGCATGTGGAGTTGAACTATCATTTTGTGAGGGATGAGGTTCTAAACAACTCACTGATTCTCAAGCTTTTCCTCTAATTCGTCATCAAAACTCCGCCTTCTTAACATGCTATAGAAGTGTAAGAGTTTCTACCACTTAGACTATTTGAATGTCGTTATGATATTGTAGCTCATAATCTCCAATAGTCAAATATCTCTTGCAATCCTCCAATACTAGATATGAAAGAGGACCTCGAGGATGACAACTCAAGGCATTGCTACTGCATTGGCCTTTTCGAAATGATACTCCAAAGAAAAATCATAATCACTCATATAATTCATCAATCGGCGTTGCCTAAGTTTCAAAACTCTCTGTAAAAACTACTTTAAACTTTTATGGCCAAAAAAATACCTTGAATTTTGCACCATATAAATAATTTCGACAAATCTTCAAAGCGTATAGAATAGCTACAATTTTCAAAATCACAGGTAGGATAATTTTTCCCATGTGTTTTAACTGCAGAGGTGCATAAGGTATCGCTCTGTCATGTTGCATCAAAACTTATCGCAAACCAACACATGATGCATTTGTATACATAGCATACAACAAACTTTCATTCGGAATAGCCAAAATTAGTTCCCTAGTCAATTTCTATTTAAGCCCTACAAAAGTTGTCTGCATTGATCATCACAAAGAAATTTCACATCTTTCCTAATCTATTGAGTTAATAACATAGCAATTGAATAAAAACTCTTTACACATCGATGATAATAACCACTCAAATCTAAGAAACTATACGACTCAATGTACACATTATTTGTGATATATTAGAAGATTTGATTAAGAAGTCTACGGGTCCTGTGGTTTTTACTCTCTTTTTTTAGGGCTTTCCACGCTAAAAAATGGTGTTGTAAATCTCGTTATTTTTGGTAACCTCTTATCGCTTATTACTATTGGTTGATTTTCTTTACCTACTTGATTACACAAAGAGAGAAAAAGATATTTTATTCCGCTGTGCATTCTCGGTATCAAGAGTTGATATTGGTCTTTTTTTCAACAAGTCATATGAGAACATCAGGTGTCTTTGGTGGTTATTCTCGTGCTTGTCAAATGGAGGAATCTTGTTATAGTAGCAATATTATAATTAAGTTCACGGCTACCAATTACTCGATTTAGAAGTTGCAAATGGAAGACTTATTATGTTGTCTGCATTATGAAGACAATTTTTTGGGAGATAAGGGCAAACCAAACGAGATTTCTAAAAAAGATTGGGCCAAGTTAAATAGGAAAGTCGTTCGTAAAATTCGACAGTGAGTCGACAATAGTGTCTATCAACATGTTGTGTAACGCCCCCGAATTCACCCTGGCTCGGTGCACTATTTGGCTCTAACTCGGGTCGTTAAAACACTCTATGGTATACCCGTACCCTTAGACAGTACTAGAAATACGTGAAAATTTAAAACTTTATTCTTTACTCAAAATTTCATCGTTTGAAAATAACTAGACTCCCTTCCAGCGGAAAACTAATAAAATACGTTAAAAGAAAACTCGGTTAAGTTCTTAAATCAAGTTTTAGAAATCTCGTGGCTAAGTTTCACAATGAAGCTTTATCCCTCTTTTTTACTTAGTTTGACTTTAAAAGATAAGATCAAAACACCTACCCTAAAGGTGTGGCAACGTGTAGAGGAGGAAAACCAAAAGCCATCAAATTTTTTTTTTTTTTGGGAAATTTCATACTCCTATTTCCATTTGTTCTTGGACTTTTCAACTCTCACTACATTTCACTTTTCTTCTCCTTACTTCTAATGTGAAAACCCTCTTCTCTTTAAATATTTTTTTTCCATCCTTTGAACTTTAAATCGTATACTTAGCATAACCCTAGAATGAACATTAAACTCCCATAACGTACCCTAAACTAGGACTACGTACGTTACAGGAAATTCCCGAGTGTGACAATCCACCCTCCTTAAAAAAATTTTGTCTTCAAAATTTGCATACCTGAAGAGTTCAGGTTAGCGCTCCATCATATTCTGCTGTCTTTCCCACGTCGCCTCCTCAATATTATGGTTATGCCATAACACTTTCACCAGTGGGATTTCTTGGTTACGTAACGTCTTCACTGTATAATCCAAGATCTCTACTGGTTTCTCCTTGTAAGATAGTGTAGGCTGCACCTCAATATCTTGCTGCACCACGACGTGTGATGGATCTCTTAAGCACTTCCTCAGCATAGAAACATGGAAAACATTGTGCACTCCCTCCATCGAAGTTGGCAACTCTACTGATATGCCGTCTTTTCAACTCTCTTAGTGATCGGGAACGGCCCAACATACCTCGGGTTCAATTTACCTCTTTTCCCGAACCTTATTACACTCTTTTCTTCTCCTTACTTCTAATGTGAAAACCCTCTTCTCTTTAAATATTTTATTTCCATCCTTCACACTTTAAATCGTATACTTAGTATAACCCTAGAATGAACATTAAACTCCCATAACGTACCCTAAACTAGAGCTATGTACGTTACAAGAAATTCCTGGGTGTTACATGTTGCCAATGAGACAAATGTTAGCAAGGTTTGGGAGACTCTAAGAGATTTGTATGAAAAAAAAAGAATGCACAAAATAAAGTTTTTCTTTTCAAAAAATTAATGTATCTATGATACACAGATAGAACTAGTTTTTTATAACTTGAATGTTTTTCAGAGAAACCTAAATCAGTTGCCAGCACTTGACATGAAGCTAGATGATGAGATACATGTTTTGTGTTTGATTAGTTCATTGTCTAACAGTTTGGAGACTCTTGTTGTTTCTCTTAGAAATTTTGTTCTATAAGGTGTTCTCTGTAACGACCCATTTTCCCAGCAAGATATTGTCCGCTCTGAGGATTGGGCCGTAACCCAATATCCTCCCCTCACGGCTTTGTTTGGCGAGGACTTCCCACTCGGTCACCCAACCTGGTACTACTCTCGCTGAAGCACTTTTAACTTTGGAGTTCTTATGAGATCCATTGCTAATTGTGCTCGAAAATGCATCTTACTATCTTGGGAATGATCTCTTACGTATGTTTCATTTCCACATACTTCCCCAAGCGATGTGGGATTGTGACGGTGACCCAACGTCCTCGTTGGCCACATTTTCGGTTGGGTACAGGTTCTGATACCATTTGTAACGACCCATTTTCTCAGCAAGATATTGTCCGCTATGGGGATTGGGTCGTGGCTCAATACGCTCCCCTCACGGCTTTGTTTGGTGAGAACTTCCCAGTCGGTCACCCAACCTGGGATTGCTCTCGCTGAAGTACTTTTAACTTCGGAGTTCTTTTGGGATCCGTTGCCAATTGTGCTCCAAAATGCGTCTTACTATCTTGGGAGGTCTCTTTACATATGCTTCATTTCCACATATTTCTCTAAGCGATGTGGGGAGGACCCCCCTTTTTACGACTGAACCCTCCGGCCCAAGTCCAACCCGGGATCCATGGAGTTTTAACCCAGCACGTTACCGTCCGGCGCAAGTCTCGCTCGGGATTCGCGGAGCACTGGGTGGTTCCTCCTCATACGTGTCCATTCGAGTCATCATAATCACCCTCCCTTGGGGGCCCAACGTTCTCGTTGGCCACATTTCCAGTTGGGTACAGGTTCTGATACCATTTGTAACGACCCCTTTTCCCAGCAAGATATTGTCCGCTCTGGGGATTGGGCCGCAACCCAATATCCTTCCATCACGGCTTTGTTTGGCGAGGAGTTCCCAGTCGGTCACCCAACCTGGTACTACTCTCGCAGAAGCACTTTTAACTTTGGAGTTCTTATGGGATCCATTGCTAATTGTGCTCGAAAACGCGTCTTACTATATGGGGAATGATATCTTACATATGTTTCATTTCCACATACTTCCCCAAGCGATGTGGGATTGTGACGACCCCCTCTTTACGACCAACCCCCTTCACCGGCCTTTTTTCCGTGCGGACACACTGCCATCCGGGTCCGGATCCAGTATACATGTGACAGCCCAGAACCGGATCCCGATTGGAATTCGAGAGCCAAGCCGTCACACCGGACATTTAACAGAAAACGGTGACTATTTTTTTTTTCAAAACATACTGAACATTTACAAAACTATACACAGAGGGAGAGAAGATATTCTCTGGTTTGAAAGCAAAACGGGTTTCAATGAAGGATGGCAGAAGAAAACCGAAATGCAGGAATGTAGACGGAGAACAATTAGGAATCAGAATACAACAAAGTGACAGAAGGAAAACAGGAAGACGTAGGTGGAAGACTTAGTTTAAAACCAATAAAATACTGCTGGGCGGAAGACGTGAGCTGACGTCAGGCGGAAGATGCATTTGCAAAGATAGAAGTAAGGATGACGTCAACCGGAAGATACAGACAGCAGATGAGATCGGATGAGGTGTTGACGTCAGCCGGAAGATGGATGACGTCAACCGGAAGATACAGACAGCAGATGAGATCGGATGAGGTGATGGCGTCAGCCGGAAGATGGATGACGTCAACCGAAAGATACAGACAACAGATGAGATCGGATGAGGTGATGACGTCAGCCGGAAGATAGATGACGTCAACCGGAAGATACAGACAGCAGATGAGTTCGGATGTGGTGATGACGTCAGCCGGAAGATGGATGACGTCAACTGGAAGATACAGACAGCAAATGAGATCGGATGAGGTGATGACGTCAGCCGGAAGATGGATGACGTCAACCGGAAGATGCAGATAGCAGACAACACCGGATGAGATGAAGACGTCATCGGATGAGATAATTGAACTGGGCGGTGGAGGTGGATGATTTCACCGATGGATATACACTTAAACAGCAGTGGACGTGATCGGATGATATAGTCTAAAAGGGGCAGAGTTTGACAACTTTTAACAGAAAGGCATACGGGCAGGGAGCATCAAAACAGAAGGCATAAGGGTTTCAAACCTTCAAAACCCGATTCAAAACAAGATTTTTGAAACACACTTTGCAGGTGATAGATTTCAACTGACAGATTTAAGAAAGACAGACTGCATGGATAGCTCTAGAATTCGAGACCATCCATGCAAACCTTAAAACAGGAAAATATTATAAAACATTTCAGAACATTCAAACATCATTCAACTGTCAAATACAGCACAAACAGAAAGCATGAAAGTTATAAACCTTCAATGCCCGATTCTACACAAGGATGTAGAGCACACTTTACAATTAGCAGATTCAAAGGAAACAGACTGCATGGATAGTTCCAAAACCAGAAGTCATCCACGCACAAACTAACAGATAATACTCCAAACAATTTCAGAATATTCAGAACATGAATTCAACTGTCAAATACAGCAGTTTTTAAAACTTAGACGTCAAAATCTGTACATTATTTTAAAATCTGAAGATCAGTACAGAACCTAACATATATTTGCAGAATCTACCAAAAGAAGAGTTTTTACAGAATTTTTTTTTACAACACAACCAGAACTTCCAGAAGACTTTACAGATATAGACATTACAGAAAACTTAAACCTCGGGTCAGAATTTGTCTAACTGCAGCAACCAAAACCCCCATGAGCTCGAGCCACCAGCCATCTATTCATCAGACTGAGGCACAAAGTCCTCATTTTCGGGTTCAGTACCTACATCGGGGAGTTCACCTATGAGTCTAAAACTCAGTAAGATCATATATATATATGCAGTGATGCAATATGCTATGCATGCAGTTTTCAGAAAACAGTGACAGTACAGAACATTACGTTTCAGTGGCAGAGGGGTATAAGTGGGGCTTATAGGGGATCTGGCGAACAGTTGGTGCACTATCAGGCACAAACAGTAATACAGTACAGTACAGAAATAGATCTGGAGGCCAGTCCCCGTCTTGCACTTAACCGGTACATTTCAGTCAGATTTTATCTTGTTTAGCTTCAAACCGTGTACAGAAAACAGTTTTGCATGAACTTTCAGGAAAACGTGTATGCATGAACGGTGTCTGAACTTAAGCTGGCAGATAACATAAATAATACAACAAACAACAGAAAAATACAGACATCTCAGGACATAACTCTAACTTTTCTACCCAAAACAACCCGACAGAACAGAAAACCTAGTACCTCCGAGATGTAGGGACTTAAGGGCCAACATACGGATATGAACTTACCTGTTGCTGCAGAGTTGATAGTCCTGAACGTCTCAGAAATGCTCGAACCTGTACATGCACGTTCAGAAAATAAACAAGCTGCAAATGCTAACAAATAAGTTAGAAGAATTTGTTCCAACTCATACAAACCCTTAGAAAACAAATCGGTGTGTTTTCATCCAAAAACAGTGAGTTTTACCAAAGTATCACAATCCTTCACTCCAACCAAAACTCACTTTAAACTTGTCCAAACTTGTTAGCATTTAAAAGATGCTTACCCTAGTAGAAAAACAGAAAGGAGCCGAGGAGATCGAAGTAGCTTCGATGGCTGATTGACGACTGGAAGAGAGAATGCCGAGAAGAGAATGGAGAGAGAGCAGAGAAGTGAAATGAAGAGAGATTCACGTAGGAGGAGGAACTTAACTTCCTCAACAAGCTGCCATGTGTCAACTATCCATTGGCTATCTCCCACCAACCATAATTTCTCCCCAATTTGCCTTTCCATGCATTTCAAACTTAGCGTTTAGTTTAGTCAGCCATCAGTTCGGTTCTCTCTTCACTAAATACTCCAAAATTTACAATAAAATAGTTATTGTATTTATGGCAATTTAAATCCATACAATAATTCAACAGATTATTACATGGCCAAAATGCCGGGTGTTACATTCCACCCACCTTAACAGAAACTTTCTCCCCAAAATTTGCCTAAGCGAATAACTCCGGATATTTGGCTCTAACATCCTCTTGTCTTTCCCACGTGGCTTCCTCCACATTATGATTTCGCCATAAAACTTTCACCAACGGGACCACACGATTGCGTAACACTTTAAGTGAGATATCCAATATCTATATAGGCCTTTCTTCATAGGTCAGCGTCGGCATGATATCAAAGTCCACCTGTTTTACGATCTGAGTTGGATCTCGTACACATTTTCTCAGCATCGAAACATGGAAGACATTGTGAACTCCATCCATTGACGCTGGCAACTGTAGTCTGTAAGCCATGTTTCCCACACGCCTCAGGATGGGAAAAGGGCCAATGAACCGTGGGCTGAGCTTTCCTTTCTTACCGAATCTCATTACGCCTTTGAAAGGTGACACTTTCAGGAATACCTCATCGCCCACAGCGAACTCTAAGTCTCTCCTCCTATGGTCCGCATAACTTTTCTGTCGACTCTGAGCAATCTTTATTCGTTGCTTGATAGCAGCTATCACCTCAGACATCTGCTGTAATATCTTAGGGCCGATAAGCTTGGTTTCTCCGACCTCATCCCAACACAATGGGGATCTACACTTCCTGCCGTAAAGAGCTTCATAAGGAGCCATGCCAATTGTAGCCTGATAGCTATTGTTGTAGGCAAACTCCACGAGTGGCAACTATCTACTCCAAGGAGCATGAAATTCCAGCACGCACGACCTTAGCATATCCTCCAGTATTTGGATTGTTCTTTCAGACTGCCCGTCCGTCTGTGGATGAAACACCGTGCTGAAATCCAACCTGGTGCCTAGGGAGTTCTGCAAACTTCTCCCAAATCTGGAAGTGAATATGGGATCACGGTCTGAGACGATCGACACCAGAATACCATGCAGTTTAATAATCTCGCTAATATACAGCTCTGCATACTGATCCATGGAGTACATCGTCTTCACAGGTAGTGTAACAACCCCGGCCAGGAGCCATCACGTGTTCATATTCTTTCAATAATCGTTTGCTTAACTTTTACTATTATTACATTCACTTACTATCTCTCAACAGACTTTCACATTTTACATATACTTTTTTTTTTAAACTAGTAATAGAAACGCAGAACCATTAAGGAAGACGAACCCTCTCGTGCCCGACTTCCCACGCCTCGTCGGCTCAACCTTCACAGAGTCGAGCGACTAGACTCGGTCATTGGCTTCTTGACAATTTCGGAAAAAGAGGAGGTGCCCTCAATTCTCTTAACTTAATACCACTCGGGTTTGCATGGGTTGCATGCGTTGACAACCCTCAGAAATTTAGTCGTCCGGTCATCACGTGCATTACGCGTGACTCGCTTAATATCACCTAAAAGGAGACGTCTTCCGGTGGGCACGTGGGTCTCGCGTGCTAAATTAAAACATCATCCGGTCGCTAATCGACAAAACACATTTTACATCTTCCGGTCGCTAAGCGACAACACACATTTTACATCTTCCGGTCGCTAAGCGACAACACACATTTTACATCTTCCGGTCGCTAAGCGACAACACACATTTTACATCTTCCGGTGACGTCATCCGGAAGACTAAACCATCATACAACTATCCTTCGGCATCTGCCGATGACGTCAGCCGGAAGACTAAACCAACAAACAACTACCCTTCGGCATCTGCCGATGACGTCAGACGGAAGACTAAACCATCAAACAATTAACTCTCGGCATCTGCCGATGACGTCAACCGGAAGACTAAACCATCAACAACTATTCCTTCGGCATCTGCCGATGACGTCAGCCGGAAGACTAAACCATCAAACAATTAACTCTCGGCATCTGCCGATGACGTCAACCGGAAGACTAAACCATCAACAACTATTCCTTCGGCATCTGCCGATGACGTCAGCCGGAAGACTACCTCTTCCAGCTTCCGTCTTACGGTAGAGAACTCTAAATCATCAAATGACTCCTTCCAACAGAAAGAAAACACAACTCATTCAAAATGCATATAGCTGAAGACTTAAGCAACAGACCATTTATAAATCTATATAATCATTCCCTGACTCAGTGATCCACTAGACAGTTTCAAAGCTCAACGTTTTGAAATAATCTCATCCTACTTAAACTACCATATTCTTTAACATACTGTAACATAAGAGTCTTAACCAGGGGTCATAAATCGCCTCTCCAGTCCCGCACTGTCACCTTGAGCATCCTCCAGCAACCAGCCTTAAGTATCCTCTTTGAACATAACATCCTCACCTGAACCTTCTTCACCTACACCATAAGGTTTAACTATAAGCCTAATGCTTAGTAAGGAATGCATGCTGACAGATATACATGAGTACACAATTTAAAGAGACATAAGTTCATAAACCATTCATCATTCGTGTTCATCTTTATCTTTTACATAACATGTATTAAGGCAGGAAACGAGGGAGGAAGACGGGATACATAGTCATTTGCCTATCGCGGCAGACATACATAATCATTTGCCTATCGCGGCAATCATGATACATCACTCGGCCTCCCCAGTGGGAGAATTCGCGAGCCATACATATCATTAACTCGGCCTCCACTAGTGGGAGATTTCGCGAGTCGTACATATTATTAACTCGGCCTCCACCAGTGGGAGATTCCGCGAGTCATACATATCATTAACTCGGCCTCCACCAGTGGGAGAATTCGCGAGTCATACATAACATAGTCTTTCCCCGCTCTGCACTTAATCTTGGTTACATTTGCTTTTCATATTCTCAACTTAATCATAACAGGGACACAGTGCATAGACATAAAGTTCATAGAGAGAAGTCATATCATGAGGACAAGTAAAACATCCTGTAACTTTACATTTACTTACACAACTTCTTCATATCGTGGAAATAACAAATCATAGTCAATAAGCTAACATCTCAGTGATTTCCTAATACCCTTGCGGTGTAGGGCCCTAGTGGCCGGAAATCTTAACACATTCACTTACCTGGATTCCTTAGCAATCCGAGCTTCTTTCCTTTAAACTTCTTCACCTAAAACATGTACATTACAGTAGTTAAAACAAAGTCCTAATAGTCCTAATCATAAACCATCCTAGGATCTAATAGCTAAAGTCATTCCGATTCCTCTGTTTGACACACTGCAGTCTGAAATCCGAAACTAGGTGGACAGGTTTTACCATTGATTAAATCCGAGTTGGTTACTTAAAATGCTCAGAATCGATTCGGGATGACATTTCTACTCTCAGATTTTAAAAAGTCTTAAGCTACTCGGCCACTGCTAAAAAATATCCGAACTCAGTGCCGAGCTGAAAACAGAGCTCTATTTACTAATGAATGACTACATTGTCCATTTCATACCTCGGGTGTGGATTTGCAGAGAAGAGCAAGCTCGAAACCAGCCGTCGGTAAGGGAAGTTCTGGTAGCCGAGAGCAAGAACTTGGGAAGGAAGGAATCGCCGAGAGGGAATGTCGGCTACAGTGGTAATAAATGAGGTTTAAGGTTTCCATTTCCTATTTATACTAAATCCATCGATTTTAATTACTAAACTGCCACCCAACCTAGTTTTACTCAACTTGTAATAAATTTGTCTTAACATTAAATTTAAATCATAACGGTTAAATAAGAGGGTGACAATGAAAATGGTCAGAAAATCACCTGGCCGAAATGTCGGGTGTTACAGGTAGAAAGTGGGCCGACTTCGTCAATCTGTCCACTATGACCCAAATCCTATTATGGCCCTTAGCTGTTCTTGGAAGGCCAACAACAAAGTCCATCGTTATGTTCTCCCATTTTCATTTGGGAATCAGAAGAGGTTGAAGCGTTCCACTTGGTCGTTGATGTTCAGCTTTGACCTGTTGACATATCATACAAGACTCCACATACTTGGCCACTTCATTCTTCATATTCGGCCACCAGAAGTGAAGTTTTAAGTCTTGATACATCTTCGTGCTTCCAGGATGCACAGAGAAAGGAGATGAATGGGCTTCCGACAAGATGTGCTTCCGTAGCTCTTCGTCTTTCGGAACATACCATCTGTCTTTGAACTTCAGAACTCCATCTCCCGAATAACTGAAATCAGAAGAAGCCATTTGTACCTTGCTCACCATATCAGCCATCTCCTTTGAATTGGTCTTCTGGGCTTCCTTAATTCGGTCCAAGACGGTGGGCCGTAGTGTCAAGTCTGCTAGTATAGCCGATAGCCCAGAAACTATCTCCATATCGAACTTCTGTATCTCCGTCGTCAAAGGCATTGATACGGCCGACATTACTAGTTGCATAGTAGCTGGCATCCTGCTTAGCGCATCAGCTACCACATTAGCTTTACCAGGATGGTATTTGATTTCAACATCGTAGTCTTTTACAAATTCTAACCACCGTCTCTGTATCATATTCAATTCTTTCTGAGTAAAGAGGTACTTCAAACTCTTGTGGTCAGAAAACACCTCACATGATCGTCCGTATAAGTGGTGTCTCCATACTTTCAGCGCAAACACAACTGCCGCTAACTCAAGATCGTGAGTAGGGTAGTTTTGCTCGTGGTTCTTCAGTTGTCTGGATGCGTATGCTACAACTTTCCCTTCTTGCATCAATACACACCTCAATCCAATCTTGGAAGCATCACAATATCGCTGAATTTGCCGTCTTCAATTGGCAATACCAATAGAGGAGCAGTGGTTAATTTTTGTTTGAGTGTCTGAAAGCTCACCTCACATGCTTCAGACCACTTGAACTTGATTTCTTTCCTCGTCAAACTGGTCATAGGCTTCGCTATTACAGAAAATCTCTTGATGAATTTCCTGTAATAACCAGCTAGTCCGATAAAGCTCCGTACCTCGCTTGCATTCCTCGGCCTTGGCCAGTCTCTTACAGCCTCAATCTTTGTCGGGTCCACCGACACTCCTTCAGCAGACACCATGTGGCCTAGGAAATTAATCCTACTCAGCCAGAATTCACATTTTGATAGTTTGGCAAATAATCGATGCTGCCTTAGAGTTGATAGTACAATTTCCAAGTGCTCCTCGTGCTCGGCCTTACTTCTGGAGTAAACCAAAATGTCGTCGATGAAAACGATTACAAATTTATCCAAGAAATCTTGGAATATCCTATTCATCAGGTCCATGAATGCTGCCGGAGCATTAGTTAACCCGAACAACATCACCAAGAATTCGTAATGCCTGTACCGGGTCTTGAAGACGGTCTTTGGAATATCATCAACTCTGACCTTCAACTGGTAATAACCGGAGCGCAAGTCAATCTTAGAAAATACCCGAGCCCCTTGTAGCTGGTAAAATAAATCATCAATTCTTGGCAATGGGTACTTATTCTTGATGGTCAACTTATTCAGCTCACGGTAGTCAATACACATCCGTAGGGACCCATCCTTCTTCTTGACAAACAAGATGGGAGCACCCCACGAAGAGAAACTGGGGCGCACAAAACCCTTGTCCACCAACTCTTTCAGCTGAGCCTTCAATTCCTTCAGCTCAATTGGTGCCATACGGTACGGATTCTTCGATACTGGTTCCGCACCTGGACATACGTCAATTTCAAACTCAATTTCGCGATCAGGTGGCAATCCCGGTAGGTCATCTAAGAAAACATCTGAGAAGTCGCGGACTACCGGAATATTTTGAAGTCCAACCTCACTTTGCCTTTGAACATCCACTACGTGGGCAAGAAATCCGATGCATCCTGACCTCATTAGCCGTTGAGCTCTCAGGGAAGATATAACAGGCATACGGTGTTTCTTCGGTACTGCTTGATAAGAGAATTTTACTCCATTTGGGCGTTTAAATGACACTAGCCTGGACCTACAGTTGATGGTGGCATGATGTCTAAACAGTCAGTCCATCCCCAGAATGACATCGTACCCTTTCATGCCGATGACGATAAGGTCGGCGTACAACTTCTGGTTTCCTACTGACACTATATCACCCCGTACCACCTGCTCGGAGTGCATAAACTCTCCGGACGGTAGCATAATGCTGTAAGGCTGATCTGACGACGTACAATTAACCTTCTGTCTAACTACGAAGTCCCCTGCCACAAACGAATGTGTAGCCCTCGTGTCCCACAAGGTATAAGCAGGTGTATCACAAATTATAATTGTACCGGTAATTGTCGTGTGCAGATCAGCATCATCCACATCTTCCATCATTGCAAACACTCTTGGCACGGCTTGACCTGTTCTGGTGTCGGGCATTGGGCAATCCCGAACAAGATGACCTCCTTTGCCACATCGGAAACATTGGCCGGTAGCAAGCCTGCATTCTCCTTTGTGAGGCTTCTGGCACCGCGGGCATACTGAAAGTTGAGGAGCCCCCATTGGTCTCTTTCCTTTGTCTTGATAAAGGATGGCTTCATTGGGCCTTTTAATGCCCATGTTTTGTTGCTGTTGAGGTTGTAAATTTTGGCCCCTTTGCTGTTGTTGCTGTTGAGGAACATGTCGAATAATCTCTCTTGGTGAATCTCTGTCTCTGGGACTTTATTTCTAAGGCCTCTAACTGATAAGTCTTGGCCACCACCTTCACATACGGTGCCTCATCGAACCCTCCAGTTGTGATTCCTCGCAAAAGGTCCATCTTCAACCCTTGAATGAACTGGTGCACTTTGTTCTCATCGGTGGCCACCAGGTGTGTTGCATATCGGGATAATGACTCAAATTTCTGAACATATTCGGCCACAGACCCATACTGTCGCAGCCGAGAAAATTCGAGTAACTTTTCCTTCCTTACTCCCCGGTCAAAGTGCTTTTCGTAGAAGATTTTCGTAAATCCATCCCAGCTTAATGCCACGGTAGTGGACTGCACCGTGTCCCACCAAAATCCAGCACTTTTGGTGAGATAGAATGTGGCGTAATTAACCTTCTTGTTGTCTTCTACTTCTGCATATCTGAACATCTGTTCCATTGTTCAAATCCAGGTTTCAGCACGCGTCGGGTCTGTAGACAGTCCATCAAATGAAGGCGGCTGGAGTCGCCGGAATCTATCTCCACTGTTGTCACATGAAGCATTTCCATGGTTATTATTGTTATTGTTCCCGCTGTCTTCTCTGGCCATCATACGTTCAACCATGCGTGACTGTGCACCCACCAGTTCGGTTAGTCGGTCAATGGCTCGAGAGCTTTCGCTTGACTCTTCTTGATGTCTTCTCACCATTTCTAATAAACCCTATAAACAGAATAACCTAACTTAATAAACAGAACTTTTACAGAATTTTTTAAACACTTACAGTTGGTGAAGCGATCTCATGTGGCGGGTTGCGCAGTCAGACATTTCACAGAATCGGTTTTAAAACCTTGTCTCTCTGATACCATAACTGTGACAGCCCGGAACCGGATCCTGATCGGAATTCGAGAGCCAAGCCGTCACACCGGACATTTAACGGAAAACGGTGACTATTTTTTTTTTCAAAATAGACTGAACATTTACAAAACTATACACAGAGGGAGAGAAGATATTCTCTGGTTTGAAAGCAAAACGGGTTTCAATGAAGGATGACAGAAGAAAACCGAAATGCAGGAATGTAGACGGAGAACAATTAGGAATCAAAATACAACAAAGTGACAGAAGGAAAACAGGAAGATGTAGGCGGAAGACTTAGTTTAAAACCAATAAAATACTACTGGGCGGAAGACGTGAGCTGACGTCAGGCGGAAGATGCATTTGCAAAGACAGAAGTAAGGATGACGTCAACCGGAAGATACAGACAGCAGATGAGATCGGATGAGGTGATGACGTCAGCTGGAAGATGGATGACGTCAACCGGAAGATACAGACAGCAGATGAGATCGGATGAGGTGATGACGTCAGCCGGAAGATGGATGACGTCAACCGGAAGATACAGATAGCAGATGAGATCGGATGAGGTGATGACGTCAGCCGGAAGATGGATGACGTCAATCGGAAGATACAGACAGCAGATGAGATCGGATGAGGTGATGATGTAACGACCCCGTTTCCCAGCAAGATATTGTCCGCTCTGGGGATTGGGCCGGAACCCAATATCCTCCCATCACGGCTTTGTTTGGCAAGAACTTCCCAGAAAGTCACCCAACCTGGAATTGCTCTCGCCGAAGCACTTTTAACTTCAGAGTTCTTATGGGATCCGTTGCCAATTGTGCTCCAAAACGCGTCTTTCTATGTTGGGAGGGTCTCTTTACATATATTTCATTTCCACATACTTCCCCAAGCGATGTGGGATTGTGACGACCCCCCTTTTTACGACCCGGGATTCGCCTATACTTGAGTCCGAGATTCGCCTACACTCGGCTTAGGTCCCGAGGTTTGCCCTGCAACCCGAGGTTTGCCCCGCAGTCGTACTCATACGTGCACATTCGGGTCATCACAATCACCCCCCCTCGGGGGCCCAACGTCCTTGTTGGCCACATTTCCGGTTGGGTACAGGCTTTGATACCATTTGTAACGACCCCATTTCCCAGCAAGATATTGTCCACTCTGGGGATTGGGCCGGAACCCAATATCCTCCCATCACGGCTTTGTTTGGCGAGAACTTCCCAGAAGGTCACCCAACCTGGAATTGCTCTCGCCGAAGCACTTTTAACTTCGGAGTTCTTATGGGATCCGTTGCCAATTGTGCTCCAAAACGCGTCTTTCTATGTTGGGAGGGTCTCTTTACATATGTTTCATTTCCACATGCTTCCCCAAGTGATGTGGGATTGTGACGACCCCCCTTTTTACGACCCGGGATTCGCCTATACTCGAGTCCGAGATTCGCCTACACTCGGCTTAGGTCCCGAGGTTTGCCCCACAACCCGAGGTTTGCCCCGCAGTCGTACTCATACGTGCACATTCGGGTCATCACAGATGACGTCAGCTGGAAGATGGATGACGTCAATCGGAAGATACAGACAGCAAATGAGATCGGATGAGGTGATGACGTCAGCCGGGGAACTGGCGAACAGTGGGTGCACTATCAGACACAAACAGTGATACAGTACAGTACAAAAACAGATCTGGAGGCCAGTCCCTGTCCCGAACTTAACCGGTACATTTCAGTCAGATTTTATCTTGTTTAGCTTCAAACCGTGTACAGAAAACAGTTTTGCATAAACTTTCGGGAAAACGTGTATCCATGAACGGTGTCTGAACTTAATCTGGCAGATAACAGAAATAATACAACAAACAACAGAAAAATACAGACATCTCAGGACATAACTCTAACTTTTCTACCCAAAACAACCTGACAGAACAGAAAACCTAGTACCTCCGAGATGTAGGGCCTTAAGGGCCAACCTACGGATATGAACTTACCTATTGCTGCAGAGTTGATAGTCCTGAACGTCTCGGAAATGCTCAAACCTGTACATGCACGTTCAGAAAATAAATAAACTGCAAATACTAAGAAATAAGTTAGAAGAATTTGTTCCAACTCATTCAAACCCTTAGAAAACAAATCGGTGTGTTTTCATCCAAAAACAGTGTGTTTTACCAAAGTATCACAATCCTTCACTCCAACCAAAACTCACTTTAAACTTGTCAAAACTTGTTAGCATTTAAAAGATGCTTACCCTAGTAGAAAAACAGAAAGGAGCCGAGGAGATCAAAGTAGCTTCGATGGCTGATTGACAACTAGAAGAGAGAATGCCGAGAAGAGAATGGAGAGAGAGCAGAGAAGTGAAATGAAGAGGGATTCTCGTAGGAGGAGGAACTTAACTTCCTCAACAAGCTGCCATGTGTCAGCTATCCATTGGCTATCTCCCACCAACCATAATTTCTCCCCAATTTGTCTTTCCATGCATTTCAAACTTAGCGTTTAGTTTAGTCAGCCATCAGTTCGGTTCTCTCTTCACTAAATACTCCAAAATTTACAATAAAATAGTTATTGTATTTATGGCAATTTAAATCCATACAATAATTCAACAGATTATTACATGGCCAAAATGCCGGGTGTTACAATACGGGCCAGTCGTTCCCATACGTTGACATTCAGGTCATCACATTCTCACTATGAAGATGGTGAAAAAAGTATTTTGAATGAAGAAACAGAAGAAATGAGTGAGGGCTAACTTCGCAAAGTCAGGTGCTAGTTTCAGAGAGACGTGGTAGGAGCAAGAGTAAGAACCAGAAGAGTCGTGACAGCAATGACAAATCATGAGGGAAGCTCAGAAAATGAATGGCTTCAGATGTTTCTATTGTGAAAAGCTAGGGCACAAGAAATCTCAGTGTAGGAAATAGTTGAGAGAACAAAAATAGAATCAGAAAGGCGAAGTAAAGATAGGTGAGAGAAAAATCATAGGCATAGGTAATGTCTACATGAACACTGATGTCGGATGCCGATTGTGTCTAAAGAATGCGAGGCATGTTCCTCAGTGTACTTGATGACGAAGGATACCATAACCACTTTGGTGAAGGTAAGTGGAAGCTCACTAAAGGGTCGTTGGTGGTCCGCAGAGAAAAGAATTACAGTTTACTTTATTTGATGCAAGCTACGTCTTATAGAGGAGAAGTGAATGCAGTTGATGACTCAGCTATTCAACTATGGCCTATCCAGCTTGAGCACATGAGCAAGAATGGTATGCAGAAGCTTTATCAAAAACAGATAATTCATTGTTTAAAGTCTATTGAGTTAGAGGTATACATTCATTGTTTGGCTAGTCAATAACACATGGTTGCTTTTAAAATTATGCCTTCGTCTAGAAGACCTAATGTGTTAGATTTGATGCATACTAATATCTGCTCTATGGACACTATGAGTCTTGGTGGTGCTCGTTATTATATTATATTTATTGATGATCATTCCAAGGTGTGAGATTATGCTTTGAAAACTAAATATTAGGCTTTAGGTTTCTTTAAAATTATTCAGGCGTCAGGTGAGAGAGAAACTGGCAAGAAGTTGAAATGTGTCCACTCAGATAATGGTGGTGAATATAGAGGGTCATTCGAGAAGTACTATAGAACTCATGGGATCAAGTTTAAGAAAACAGGGCCAAAAAGCCCCAGCACAAGGGAGTTGCAGTGAGGATGAACCGCACTACTAATGACAGGATTCGTTGTATGATCTTTCATGCAAAGTTGCCGAAGTTCTTTTGGGAGGAGGCAATGAGATTGGCGATTGACTTGGTAAATCTTTCACCTACAAATCATTTGAATCATTATATATCTCAAAGAGTGTGGTCAGTGAAAGATATTTCATATGAGCAGTTGAGAGTTTTTGGTTGCTGGGCATTCGTGCATATCCCTAGGGATGAGAGATCTAAACTTGACAGTAAAATGAGGCAATGCATTTTCGTTGGGTACAATCATGAGGAGTTTGGGTACAAATTTTGGGATCCGGTCAACAAGAAGCTTATCAGAAATAAAGATGCAACATTTTTGAAAGATCATACTATTGAAGACTTTGATAAGACAGAGAAACTAGAGTCTAGCAGTGAAGAGCAAGTTGACTCGGGTATGGTTCGTCCATCTACAGGGCCTATTAATGATAATAGAGATGCACAGACAGATAATCCTCATCTAGTTGATAATGAATCAGTTGAAGTGAACCGAGAAGAGCCACCGGTTGAGCCTTAGTTGAGAAGATCCACCCGAGACAAAGAACCTTCTAGAAGATATTTTACTAGTAAGTATATGTTGCTCAGTTACGGGGAGAACCAGAGACTTTTGAGGAGATTTTGTCACTTGAGAAGAAAAAGGAGTGGCTGTATGAAATTCAAGATGTGATAAAATCCTTGCGTGATAACAACACTTATGACTTAATGAAACTACCAAAAGAAAAGAGAGCTTTGAAAAACAAGTGGGCGTTCAAATTGAAGTCAGAAGAAAATAGCTTACATTCAAAGTATAAGGCAAGGCTAGTTATGAAAGGATTCTATCATACAAAAATTGTTGTCTTTGATGAGATTTTCTCACCTGTCGTGAAGATGAGTCCAATTCGAGTTGTTTTGAGACTTGCTGCTAGTTTTGACTTGGAGGTACAACAACTTGATATGAAGACAACTTTCCTCCATGGAGGTTTAGAAGAGATCTATATGGAGCAACCAAAAGGCTTTAGAGCTAAATGGAAAGAAGAACTTGTCTACACGTTGAGGAAGAGTTTATAAGGGTTTAAACAAGCACCATAGCAGTGGTACAAAAATTTCAATACTTTTATGGAAGTGAATAATAGATACATTAAGACTACTTCTGACTATTGTGTTTTTATGAAAAAATTCTTTAACAGTGATTTTGTGATTCTCTTATTATACGTCGATGCATGTTGATTGTTGGACATGATGCTGCTAAGATAGCGAAGGTAAAGAAAGAGCTTAGTAAATCATTTGTCATGAAAGATTTAGGTTCGACTAAGGAGGTTCTTGGCATGGTGATTATTCATGCTAGGAAGAAGAACAAACTGTGGTTATCTCATAAGAGGTATATAGAGAAAGTTCTTGAGAGATTTAACATGAGCAGTGTGAAGTCTGTTGTGTCTCCACTTGCAGGTCATTTTAAGCTGAGAGCCAAACAATCTCCTACAAGTGAGAATGAAAACCAAGAGATGAAGAAAGTGTCTTATGTAACTGCAGTTGGTAGCGTAATGTATGTCACGGTGTGTACAAGGCCATATATTGGTCATGCAATTATTGTTGTTAGTCATTTTCTTGCCAATTATGGAAAAGAGAATTGGGCACCAGTAAATGGATTTTTATGTATCTCAGAGGTATTTTCAAGGTATGTTTGTGTTTTGAAAATGGCAAGTCTATATTGGATGGTTTTACAGATGCAAATATGGCTGGTGACATGTACTCAAGGAAGTCTACATCAGGGTATATGGTAACTTTTGCAAGGGAATTAATTTGATGGCAATCTAAACTGTAGGATTGTGTTGTTTTGTCAACTACAAAGGTTGAATATATTGCAATTACATAAGCTTGTAAAGAAGTCTTGTGGATGAAAAAGTTCATACAAGAATTGGGTCATGAACATGATAAACTTGTTTTATAATGTGACAACCATAGTGTAATTCATCTTAGCTAGAATTCCACTTTTCACTCACGTACAAAACATATTGATGTGAGATATCATTTGATTCGCAAAGTGTTGGAATCAAAGATGCTACAACTTGAGAAGATAAATACCAATGAAAATGGATCAGACATGATGACAAAAATTTTGCCTAAAAAGAAGCTTAAGACTTGTAGGCAGGAAGCGAGCATGCTAGAGCTCAATATATGAGCTGAGGGAGAAATTTGTTGGGCTGGGCCCATATTTTGGGCTGAGACTATAAAAAACTTTGTACCTAAAGAAACCTTAAAATGATAACAAAAAAAAAAAAAAAAAAGAGAATAGAGAACTAAAAAGATTTTAGAATTTTTCAGAGCAACTGGACGAGAATTTTGTTTTTCATATTTCAACCATTGGATCGTCTTGAAACTTTGAAAGTGGGTTTAAAACATTTAGAGGTACATTCAAATGGTTGAGATCATATTTTGAGTTCTTTAAGGCTGTCGGGTGGGGTAAAAATGGGTCTGCAATTTTGTACCCCTCTATTTATCCTTTCTCATTTCTTTTGTCATCTTTCAAGATTGTTGTTTGGTATTGATGAAATTATTTTATGCCTTTAGTTTGATGATCTATAGAGAATTTTGGTTGTACCCATTATTTATGATATAGTGTAATATTTGATTAAGGGGTCTACAGATCCGGTGGTTTTTTACTCTCTATTTTAAAGGTTTTTCACACTAAAAAGTGGTGTTGCAAATCTTGTTATTTTTTGTAATCAGTTATCACTTATTACTATAGGTTGATTTGCTTTGCTTATTTGATTACATAAAGAGAGAAAAATGTATTGTATTCTGCTGTGCATTCTCAGTGTCTAGAGTTATTATTGGTCTTTTTCTCAACACATTATGATAAAGATACTAACAGTCATACATATTTGAATTGGTGAAAAATGTGATGCATGATTATGTAATTTATAACAAGAGCAGTTTGGTTTATTGACCTATATTCATAAAAGCTATTTCTAAACTCATGTATGTTGAACTAGATACTCCAGGGGAACAATAGAAGTTAGAATCATGTTATTTGGATTAGTATGGTGCAATTATGTATCTTTAAAGTGATATGAATGAATTGGAAAATATCGATAGAGGTATCTTTATTTACCATCTCTTGTCCATGGAGGAAATTCTCTAATGCTTATGATACTTTATTGTGTTATAGTAGACATTTTAATTGAAATAATAATAAACTCATTTTGATTTGCATAATAGAAGTTAAGAATTTTTGAACTAGTTACTAATGTGATGTAAGATTTTGGAATTAAAGGCAATAGCACAAAGTGTCTTCAAGTAAACCACGATATGATATAGAGCATATTAAAATGGTAGATATTTGCAAAAATGACAGATTAATGTTCCGGCTTGAAAAGGGCGGGTGAGATAGCACAATATCACGACATAGGTAATGATAAAAACTGTTGTTTAGAATGTCTGTGTTGGCTTTGAAATTGTGAAAGTTGTATTCCCTTGTTAACTAATAGTAAAATGATAGGGTTTTGCAGTGGAGATGGATTCGAAGGGCATCTCTTAAAAGAGCCATTTAACGATAACAACACAACCGGTAGTGATAAAAGGTAAAACTAGGTAGGGGTTCCTTTTATTCAGCTATTGGCATTCATGTTTTTAAAATCGTATTTTTAGCATAAAAACTTAGGACATGTTCTATTTAACAGCATGCCAATTTTTAGTATATGAATGCGAGTTTTCGATTATGGTTGATTTGCGCATACATCATGGTAGGGATAAGCATTTATATTTTGTATTTCTGGTCAATAGATCGAAGTTGTTGATCCTTGTTGTTAGGGCAATGCTGGTGAGGGCTATGCTTAAATGTGTGATCACGGTTTTTAATAAGTGATGGCATTTCACTGGAAAAGCAGTGATGACGATATATGGTAGATTTTTGTTGAATGTCCCATCGGATGTACGACGAACCTGTTTTCGAATAAATCACAGTTATGGTTACTACTATCTTATATTTTGATCATTGATTTTGGGAATGGCGTCTCGAATATAATTCTATAAGACTTATGTTGTAGAATACTCGAATACTTTGAGTCGAGCTGACGAATTCTCTTTGAGGGTCACATCATTCTTCTCAACATTTCTATGTCCCCTAGCGGGTCATAACAAAAACATTTTCATTCAAAAATTTTAATTATATAAACTGAGAATCCTAAATACACACCGTCTATGTTTGGCGTCCCTGAACTAAGGTAATGAGAAATGATTGTAGGATCGAAATAACAAAAGAGGGGTTATGAAAATTTTTCGTGATTAAAGTAGTATTAGTTTGCAGTATAAAATAATTTATATTTTAAAATTAATTAAGTGATTCTAAAATTAAAGTCTATCTCAAGCACAAAATAAACAAAGAAGATTACGTGAGTGTAAACAAATTTGTAAATGTGGTTAGTCAACTTTTCCTACATCTGCTCATCAAAGCTCTACCTTTAAGATTCTTTCTCAACTCAACTCCTTCATTTTGCTATTGCTTAGGGTGTCAACCTTTAACTCATTCACCGATGTACAAGAGTAAGTGTTTGAATAAAATACAAACGATATCACACACTCGTTACAAATAAAATCTGAAGTTGAACTTAGAAGAGTGTGGTGTAAGCTAAAAACTTAGATTTTCAAATAAATTTGTCAGCATTTTGTTACGATTTTCAGATTCGGTGTGTTGAGCTATCCTCTTCTGTTTCTAGAAGTCTTCAGAAAAATAGTATACCAGTCGACTAGTTCACTTAATTGGTCGACACTTGCATGACTATTGCATGATTTTTTAAATGTTTTCAACCACTCAGTCGACATTGTTTTTTAGACCTAACCGATCGACACTTTATTTTTGTTAGACTGGTCGACATTTTGAGCTCTCTAGAACTTCTTCAATGTTTGTGCAGTCAACACTTAGCTGAAGGGGTCGACAATACAAGCTCTCTGTAATTTCCTCAATGACGTCGCGGTCGATACTTTGCTGAATTGGTAGACGCCTTGAGCTCTCTGTAATAATTGTAAGTGTTGCTTTGTTTTTCACCTTGTTGGTCCAAACAACCGTTGTTAATTTATTCACACGAATGACATGCATATCTCTTTTATTTTCATCATTCAAATCGTATTAAATTTAGCAAATTACTAAAAGAACTCAAACAAACATGTTGGCATGGTCAGATATCCCTCATCAAGGGTATTTATAAAACAAGATAAAGAGACTGACTTTATGTTTAATTAATCAATAAATCAATCTTAAAAATAATTAATCAATTTAGCATACTTATCATCAAAATAAAAACTAAGTTTGATTATCTTTGAGCTAACAACGGTATCAGATTTCTCTAGTTATTTAACAAATAAAATTGAACATTGTTCAGCAACCGCGGTTTCTTATGAATCAAATATAGATACCTACCATATAAATGTCAATTAACTCGATAAAATATTGTCAATCATTCCAAGAAATCTAAAGTAATGCTCAACAAATATTTATATATATATATATATCAGTTGAATTTCATTTGGCCATCTAATATCCTTATGTTCATCATTTTTTTTATTCACACAAACTATATTGTCTGTCATATCAACAATCTAACACAAATATCTTCATTGTTTCTGGAGAGATTTGACACAATTGCTTGTGTCATAATGATGGTAAATTCTCATTCAAGACAAAAAAAAAAAAAAAAAAAAAAAAAAAAACAATAAAAAGTGTGTATTTCCTTACGTATCCACTTGAGTTGCAAAAGTAATTAGTAAATTTATAAGCCTGCTATTTCTTTTTACAGTGAACATGATACGAACCAATATGCAACAAATCTCAAAATCATGAATCATGATCTATTAAAAGATAAAGAGACCCAAAATACAAAATCTCACATGAGTTGGTCATTAAGATAAAAAAGAAAGAGTCATCACAATATGAACAAATTTTAAAAATTTACATGCATAGAGATGCATGAGGATGCATAAGGATGCATGAAAGGGCCAAAATATCAAAATTCGCACACTTCCCAACAAGGTGGCTCGCCCCCAGCGTGCCCAGCACGCGCTAGTGTACCCCATGTGCTGCGCTCGCGTCCTACCTATGCGCCTACCCGTGCTTTGCTCGCGCACCTGGTTGCACACCCTATGCATCCCAGCGTGCCTCAACATGACATTTCGCGTCAAAACTTACCTTTTTTCAAATTTTTATGATTTTCTTCCTATTTTTATGTACTAGTTAAATTTCTTTAACCCTAGATTGTTTTCTGTAATATTTTTAAGATTCTTAAGGTGATTTCTATTACTTTTAATATTTATTTTATTGTATTTAAACACTAGAGTTGTAACTCTTTTGAAACAATTTATGATGAAATAAACTTTGAGTTCTTTTAGTGAATTTTCTCTTGGGATTTTTGTAAAGAACTAGATCTTCTTCAAGTCAAATCTTCAGAGATCAAATTTATAGATTTGGTTCTTACCAACAAGTTTGATCTGGGTCAAGCTCCTTATTTGATATCTTTAATTCCATCGGCAAGATTCAATCGGGGTCGAGTTCCTTTTATTTGATTCAAAGACGTTCTTAAGTTTCTATTCTGCATTGTTGAAGGGTCTTTGATTTAATATACTCGTGGTTCTCATCAGAACACCTACAGTTTCCAAATCTTTATATCTTTATTTACTTTTGTCATTAGATTGCATTTCCAGATGAGTAATTTATGTCTAAACTACTTTAATCTTTCCTCTTATTGCGCACAATGGTCTCTTTCTCCTTTATGACAATCGTAGTTAACCTTAAACTATTTGAATTAAGAAGAGGTACTAGAACCAAATGTACAAGCAAGTACTTAGACAAGTCTAACTTATGTGTCTTTAAATTTTAAGAAATGTGAGACATTTCCATAATGCCGTACTTAGACAAGTCTAACTTATGTGTCTTTAAATTTTAAGAAATGTGAGACATTTCCATAATGCCCTCTTCATGCTCCTTTATCAGTAAACCGTAGTGAGACGAAATTAGCTAAAAGCATAATTGTCAAATCCTTTTGTTTTGTTTTACAAAACACTTTTAATTTCCTTATGGAACATCCCAGCATCGTCGTCTTTGGACATATTGCCCTATGAACTATCTTTAATTGTATTCATAATGATCACAATACTCACCAATTTGAATGATCTCACATTTTTCAGCTCCCTTAGTCATCCAGACAACTTAATGCTGAAAGTATGGGGTTACGTTCATTTTTTAGTGCAATAATCAGATCTAAGCAAACGAGAACAATCATAATGTTCTCTTTCCAATCTTTATATTTGAGTCAGCTAAGCACGTGAAGTGTTTGTAGATAATGCAGCATCTATTCCATTAAGAAATAATCATAGACTAACCTTTCAAAACACATGATAATTAATTAATAAATTATAATAATGATAGGGCCCGTCACAAGATACCTAGCACAACATTGATATTTAGTCTTTTGACAGGAATATCAACTTGTAAGTGGTACTCTCTATATAGTACTCAAACATTGAAAAAAAATCTTGTCAACTAATAATTCTATCTTTGGACTGATTTTTTACTCACATGGAAAACCTCAAAATTATTACATCCCTCTTACCTCTGGTGTATATACGACTCGGCCAAATATTAATCTCCTTTGCGCCAATTAAATACCTGCATAAGCCAAACAAACACAATCTTCATATTTCAAACTAATCAATTTAAGCAAAAGTGATACGAACCAAGGGGGTAAAAAATTAAAGCCACAATCAAAGATTTTCCAAGCACGGATAAAAATTCATTAAAGAAAAATGATGTATTTGAAAATGTAAAAGAAAAATTTTTAATTACGAACCAATGTGCAACTAAGCCTAAAATTAAGTACTATGAATCATTTCAAGATATTGAAGAAAGTCATGAAGGAAAGATTGTCAAAAAAAATATCAAAATACATGAAAAGTGCACGAAAATACACGGCAAGGCCTGCAGGAGGTGCGCTAACCACGCCGCGTGCGCAGACACGATATCCGTAACAAAATATCAAAACTAAAATACATTAGAATCCGAATCCAAATCCAAATGAAAATAATAATATCTAAATTTCCATATATTAAAAGCACCAACTTTAATCTGAACAAAATTCAAATCAATTTCAATTTTATACGTACAAATTTACCGTAGAAAAAATTTAAATTCTAACCCTAAAAATCCAAACTTTGATATCACAAGCTAGAATTACCTTAAAAATTGAATTTAAAATTTCATAGATCTAAAAAATCAAACTTTTAGCTTTATTTCTATCGATTAATGTGAAGATCCCTTGATACCACTTGTTAGACTTAATTTTGTAAAAAAAAAAATTAATAAAACTAAAGATCGTATTCATCATGTCATAACCGCAAAGACAAAATATGTGATGACCCGGATGTGTAAGTATGTACGATGGTTGCATGAACCGGAACCCGGATGGCGGTACGTCTGCGCGGGCGAACCGGAAGGTGACAAGTCGTAAAGATGGGGTCGTCACAATCCCACATCGCTTGGGGAAGTATGTGGAAATGAAACATATGTAAAGAGACCTTCCCAACATAGCAAGACGCGTTTTGGAGCACAATTGGCAACGGATCCCGTAAGAACTCCGAAGTTAAAAGTGCTTCGGCGAAAGCAAATCTCAGGTTGGGTGACCTTCCGGGAAGTTCTCGCCAAACAAAGCCGTGAGGGGAGGATATTGGGCTACGGCCCAATCCCCAGAGCGAACAATATCTTGCTGGAAAACGGGGTCGTTACAAATGGTATCAGAGCCTGTACCCAACCGGAAATGTGGCCAACGAGGACGTTGGGCCCCCGAGGGGGGGTGATTGTGATGACCCGGATGTGTAAGTATGTACGATGGCTGCATGAACCGGAACCCGGATGGCGGTACGTCTGCGCGGGCGAACCGGAAGGTGACAGGTCGTAAAGATGGGGTCGTCACAATCCCACATCGCTTGGGGAAGTATGTGGAAATGAAACATATGTAAAGAGACCTTCCCAACATAGCAAGACGCGTTTTGAAGCACAATTGGCAACGGATCCCGTAAGAACTCCGAAGTTAAAAGTACTTCGGCGAGAGCAAATCTCAGGTTGGGTGACCTTTCAGGAAGTTCTCGCCAAACAAAGCCGTGAGGGGAGGATATTGGGCTACGGCCCAATCCCCAGAGCGGACAATATCTTGCTGGGAAACGGGGTCGTTACAAAATAGTTGTAGAATATACCTGAATTCATGAAATTGTTAATTTATGTAAGCCGCTGTCGAGTTTGGGATTGATGTCTTTGATCTTCTAAGTCGGAATGGATTTTCTCTAGATAAATCATTTATCTTATTCTCTATATTCTCATTATGGATGAGAGGCTGAGAGACCAAAAGATATATCATTGTTTGACCTAGTGATCATAACCCTTAATTTATGAATTGTGGGTTAGGTTAAGTCTGATTTATTATCAAACTTAAACTTAATTACTAATATCTATGTATTAGGTCTCATACTTTAATTAATTGCTAGAACAATACTTTATTTTATCACTTAATAAGGTGACTCTATGATAACTGTCATGACCCGGGAGGGAGCCTAACAAAAACGCTAGGTTAAATGATCAACCTCGGGGAGATCCACCGTTTAACCTAAGACTGAGTGCGAAAGTTTTTAGCAATGATCCAGAACCTCCTCAAAGAAACAAATGTGAGAATACAATCAATAGTAGAAATACATTGAATAATAAAATAATTACATGTTAATGTCCAGTACAATCTCCAATATGGTCTTACCCATTACAATTTAGGAATGAAAAAGATGGAAGAAATATAATGTCTCCTGCGCTGATCCCAAACAATTCTTCTTTCTCCTTCCTTTACCTGAAGAGGGGAAAGTCAATAGGGTGAGTGACAAACTCAGTATAGGATATTATACCTACCACTATCAAACGTAGTCAGGTGTACAGAAAAAAAACAAGTCTTGCAAGGATCATCTGAACCATACCACACAGAAAGGTCGCGATAACACTAGGCAGGGCCTCATAAGGGAAAAATAAAAGATACACCAACTAGGAGAGATTCAATAACCACTGACCATAGGCCATCGCGAGAAACACACAATGGACTTACCAACCAGGAAGGACTAACAACCACTCACCAGGGGCCATCACGGGGACCGCACAATGGACTTATCAACAAGAAGGGATTCAATAACAACTCCCCATGGGCCATCGTAGGGACTGCACAATGGACTTAACAACAATGAGGGATTCAATAACCACTCACCATGGGCCATCGCAGGGACTGCACAATGGACTTAACAACAAGGAGTGATTCAATAATCATTCCCCATGGGCCATCGCGGGACCGCACAATGGGCTTACCAACCAAGAGGGATTTAATAACCACTCACCATGGGCCAGATCGAGAATTCCTCTATACGCGGGGAGTACCGCAGCTCCATAAACGGGGAGTACTGTATACCCTAAGCGGGGAATACTACATTACTCCATAAGCGAGGAGTACCGCAGCTCCATAAGCGGGAGTACCGTAGCTCCATAAGCAGGGAGTACCGCAGCTCCATAAGCGAGGAGTACCGCAACTTCATAAGCAGGGAGTACTGCATTCCTCCATAAGCGGGGAGTACCACATTCATCCTTAAGCGGAGGGTACCGCATTCATCCTTAAGCGGGGAATACCACAACAACTGGGAAAAACCCCCCGATACTCTCAGCGTATAGGCCCAGCTAAGAGTGTCAAATGGTTATCTCTAGTATCACATTCTTAAGCAGGGAGTGTACCGTTTTCATCCTTAAGCGGAGAGTACCGCATTCATCCTTAAGTGAGGAATACTGCAGCAACTGGGCAAAACTCCCTGATACTCTCAGCGTATGGGCCCAGCTAAGAGTGTTAGACGGTTATCTCCAGTATCACATCCTTAAGCGGGAGTACCGCAAAAACTGGGAAAAACCCCTTGATACTCTAAGCGTATGGGCCCAGCTAAAAGTGTTAGATGATTATCTCCAGTATCATACCTGTGAGGCGAGTCCTCCTAACCTCGACAACCGGGGGTTCCTCGGGAATCGTCTCGAACAAAGCAAAATCCTCCAACTCTATGAATCAAACAAAGGAGGAACCCCGTTAAGGTCTAATAAGGTTTAGAAACGATATAAACGGGGAGTCAGGGCAAAAACGGGCCCAAACGGCTCGAGTTGACTTTTTTGTCAAAACAGTCAATACTCAACATCAGTGGTTAGAGTCAAAGTCAATCGTTGACTTTGAATGACTGGTTCAGGTATGGTTCTGATCAGACCAATTCGGGTCGGTTCGATCTTGTCCAGGTTGGGTCAGTCCGGTTCGGACGAAGCCAGCACAGCTTGGCTCGAGTTGAACTGGGTCTGGGTCGGACTCAGCCCGAATAAGGCTGGTCTAGCCCAAACCCGAGTTGGGCTCGACCTGATTCAGCTCTATAATGACCTACTTTCCCAGTAAAATATTGTCCGCTCTGGATTGGGCTGTAGCCCAATATCCTCCCCTCATGGCTTTGTTTGGCGAGGACTTCCTAGTCAGTCACCCAGCATGGTACTGCTCTCGTCGAAGCACTTTTAACTTCAGAGTTCTTATGGGATCCATTGTCAATTGTGCTCCAAAACGCGTCTTACTATCTTGGAAGGGTTTCCTTACATATGTTTTATTTTCATATACTTCCCCAAGCGATATGGGATTGTGACGACCTCCTTTTTTACGACCCAGGATTTGCCTATACTCGAGTCCGGGATTCACCTACACTCGGCTTAGGTCCCGAGGTTTGCCTCGCAGTCGTACTCATACGTGCACATTTGGGTTATCACAATCACCCTCCCTCGGGGGCCCAACGTCCTCGTTGGCCACATTTCCAGTTGGATACAGGCTCTGATACCATTTATAACGACCCATTTTCCAAGTAAGATATTGTCCGCTCTGGAGATTGGGCCGTAGCCCAATATCCTTCCCTCACGACTTTGTTTGGCGAGGACTTCCCAATCAGTAACCAAACATGGTACTGCTCTCGTCGAAGCACTTTTAACTTCGGAGTTATTATGGGATCCGTTGTCAATTATGCTCCAAAACGCATCTTACTATCTTGGGAGGGTTTCCTTACATATGTTTCATTTTCATATACTTCCACAAGTGATGTGGGATTATGACGACCTCCTTTTTTACGACCCAGGATTTGCCTATACTCGAGTCCAGGATTCACCTACACTCAACTTAGATCCCGAGGTTTGCCCCGCAGTCGTACTCATACGTGCATATTCGAGTTATCACAATCACCCCCCATTGGGGGCCCAACGTCCTCGTTGGCCACATTTCCGGTTGGATACAAGCTCTGATACCATTTGTAACAACCCATTTTCCAAGTAAGATATTGTCCGCTCTGGAGATTAGGTCGTAGCCCAATATCCTCCCCTCACGACTTTGTTTGGCGAGGACTTCCCAGTCACTCACCCAACATGGTACTGCTCTCGCCGAAGCACTTTTAACTTCGGAGTTTTTATGGGATCCGTGGTCAATTGTGCTCCAAAACGTGTCTTACTATTTTGAGAGGGTTTCCTTACATATGTTTCATTTCCATATACTTTCCCAAGCGATGTGGCATTGTGATGACCCCCTTTTTTACGACCCGAGATTTGCCTACACTCGAGTCCGGGATTTACATACACTCGGCTTAGGTCCCAAGGTTTGCCCCGCAACCAGAGTTTTGCCCCACAGTCGTAGTCATACGTTGTAACACCCGGCATTTTTGCCATGTAATAGTTTTCCCGGATTATTTAAACGGGATTTATATTATATTAATACAATGGAATGTTTTTGGTTGGATTGTTGGAATAATTAGTGGAGAACTAAACTAATGTGTAACTAAACCAAAACACTAAGTTGAAATGCATGGAAGGGTAAATTGGGGAGAAATTAAGGTTGGTGGGAGATAGCCAATGGTTGAGTGGCATCTGGCAACTTGTTGGAGAAGCTAAGTTCCACCTTCTACGTGAAACCCTCTTCACTTCTCTTCTCTGCTCTCTCTCTCTCTTCTTTTTCCTCTCTGCATTCCCTCTTCCTGTCGACAAACAACCATCGAAGTTACTTCGATCTTCCCAGATTCCCTACTACTCCTCCGCTAAGGTAAACATCTTCTAATGCTAACACATTTGGACAAGCAAAAACTATGGGTTATGCTGAAGCTTTAGGTTAAGATAGTTGGGAGAAAACTCTCGGTTTTTGTATGGAAACACATTCGTTGTTTTCTACAAGTCTGAATGGAGTTTACTGCATAATCTTCCAAGTTATTTGTTAGCATTTGCAACTTGTTTAACTTCTCTACATTTCAACAACAGATCCGAGCATTCCAGAGACATTCGAGCATTCTACATTGCAGCAAATAGGTAAGTTCATAACCGTAGGTTGGCCCTTAAGGCCCTACATCACGGAGGTACTAGGTTTCCTGTTCTGTCAGGTTGTTTTGGGTAGAAAGGTTATAGTCTATGTTCTGAAATGTCTGGCTTCGATTTACTTTCTGTTGTCTTATTTCTGCTGTCTGCCTGTTTAAGTTCAAGCACCGTTCATGCATACACGTTTTCTATGAAAGACATGCAAATGTTTTCTGTACACTGTTTGAAACTAAACAAGATAAAATCCGACTGAAATGTACCAGGTTAAGTGCGAGACGGGGACTGGCCCCAGAACTGTTTACTGTTTACCGTTTACTGTACTGTATCCCTGAATATGCCTGATAGTGCACCCTCCCCCTCCCCCACTGTTTGCCAATTCCCCTATAAGCTCCACTTAATTCTACTGACACTGTAACTTAATGCTCTGTACTGTCACCGTATTTCTGAAAAACTGCATGCATAGCATTTTGCTTCACAGCATTCTTATTATGTCCTTACTGAGTTTTAGACTCATAGGTGAACTCTCTGATGTAGGTACTGAACCCGAAAATGAGGACTTTGTACCTCAGTCTAATGAATAGGTGGCTGGTGGTTCGAGCTCTCGGGGAAGGTTGTTGCAGCCAGACATGTTTCTGACCTGAGGTTCAAGTGTTTAGAGTATATTTTATACTTGTAAAACTTTCTGAAATTCTGATTTTTGTGTCAAAAACTCTGTAGAAAACTCCTCTTTTGGTAAATTCTGTAAATATCTGTTAAGTTCTGTACTGCCCCTCAGATTTTGAAACGATGTGCAAGTTATGATGACTCAGTTTTAGAAACCACTGTATTTGACAGTTAAGTTATATTCTGAATGTTTCTGAAATTATTTGGGGACATTTCCTGTTAGTTTGTTTGTGCATGGATGACTTTTGGTCTTGGAACTACCCATGCAGTCTGCTTCATTGAATCTGTAGATTGAAAAATGTGTTTTATAATCTTGTTTAGAATCGGGTTCTGAAAGCCTGAAATTTCCATGCATTCTGGTAGTACTGTATTTGACAGTGTATGTACATTTTGAAATATTTTGAAACTATTTTGGATATCCGTCCTTCAGGGTTGTGCATGGATGGTCTCGAGTTTTTGAGTCATCCATGCAGGTTGTTTCTTGAACCCCGTCACTTGTAGAGCATAATACAAAAACTTTGTTTTGATATCGTTTCTTTGAAGGTTTGAAACCTTTGTGCCTTCTGTTTCGAAGTTTTCTGTTTGTATGTCTTCCTGCTAAAAGTTGTAAATTCTGTCCTTTAAACCATATCTTCCGATTTCGCCTTCCGGTAAGAATATTGCCTGCATCTACCATCTGACGTCATCTCATCTTCCGATGACGTCATCCTCTGCTTTCTTCTCCTGCTGATTATGTTTACTACCTGTATCTGCCGATGACGTCATCACATCTTCCGATGACGTCATCACACATTCTGATTTTCCTCTGCTGTTTATATCTTCCGATGACGTCATCACATCTTCCGATGATGTCATCACACATTCCGATTTTCCTCTGCTGTTTATATCTTCTGATGACGTCATCACATCTTCCGATGACGTCATCACACATTCCGATTTCCATCTGTTGCCTATATCTGCCGATGACGTCATCACATCTTCTGATGACGTCATCTGTTTTGTCTTATTCGACATCTTCCACCCAACAGTATTTTGTTTGTTTTAGTTAAGTCTTCCGCCAGCTTTATGCTTACTTTGCTTTCCACTCCAGAGAACTCTCTCTCTCTATAAATGTTTCCTGTTATTCACTGTAGTTTTCCCTCTCCCTCTGTCAACATTTTAAAGAGCTATGTTTCAAAAAAAAAAATAGTCACCATTTTCCGTCCACTGTCCCGGAGTGATGGCTCTGATCCCGGACTCCGATCGGGTTCGGTTTCGGGCTGTCACATACGTGCACATTCGGGTCATCACAAACTCAGGCACAACTCGGCCTTGGGCCTGAGTCGACTCGGCCCAATGCCCAAGTCGACTCAGCCCACTGTCGTGTTGACTCGGCTGTCGACCGAGTCAACTCCACCGTCGACGACCGAGCGCCTCAAGGTCAGAAAATCACGTTTTTCCCAACCCCTTTCTGCCAAACTTGTTTCCAACCCGTTTCTTACCTCCCTTCCGGTCGAATCCTACCAAAACCACCAAGAGATCAACCAAAAATTGCAGAACGACGAAACCCAAAACTATCGAACATTCTTGTGTGAAAATCAGTAGAAAGAGAGCTTATCGCTGAGAATGCCCTTCAGCAATGTTGCCCTACACGTCGAGACGAACGTTTTGATAGCAAGATCGGCCTGAACCGTGGTTGTTCCGGCGTCGGCAACTTCTACCTCGCGTCGGCTCTCTCTCTCCCCTCTGCATTCCTAAACAAAATGAAACGATAAGGTTTCATTCTGAAACCTTATCTTTTAATTAAAAAAATTATTTTATTTAATATTTTATTTCATTATTTTACTTTAATTTATATTAAAACCAATTAATAGTTTTCGATTTTTCGATTTCAAACCTTACTGAATAATTTCTTTCGATTAGCTTTGACGTTCTTCTCCCGTGAATTTAATTCACTTGAAACACACGAACGTCAAGATAAAATTTTAACTTAATTTCCTTAAATTTTTTCTGTACGGGTCATAAGTGACCAAAAATTTGTATGTTACTACTTCTCAAAAATTAGTGAAATCGGGATCAAATTTATACTTAAAATTTGCAAAAAATTTATTCAAAAATTTATCTTAATTAAATTTTGACGGATTTTACAATAATTATTGACATATAATTATAATTAAATATATCAACTCATTAAGTGTCAAATAAATCCAACACCTTAGATATATTGTACTCAAACATAAAACCGAGAATATTGTAATGGTTGAATGGAATCATGCATGTCCAATTATTAGGCATAGAAGCATGAGGTTACCCTATGATACCCTATGATTGTAAAGTTAGTCTTAGTGAACGTGGAGAGTAGGCTATGAATATAAAGATACTCTAAGCTTAAATTGGGAATAGACTATGATTATATGACTTGTCTAGAGATAAGGTTGAGGTTAGAACATAAATATAATATTTGTTTAGTTAAACGTTCTTAATGGACTATGAACGCAAGATGAGCCAAAGTAAGAGAGTTGATGTTAGACTATAAGCATAGTATTGCCGAAGTGTATACTTAGGTCATCATAAGAATGCAAAGTTACTCTAAGTATGAGTTGAGGTTAGACTATAACCATAATATTTGTTTAAGTATATATTTAAGTATGAATACAAAGTTAGTCTAACTACACGTCCAGTTTAGATTATTGATATAAAGTTAGTCTAAGAGCATGTTGAGGTTAGATTATGAGAATAGATTGGTCAGTGAATTAGTTTAGGTCAAACAATGATGATAACATTACTCTATGATTATATTGAGGACAAACAGTAAGATTAATCTACGAAGATGAGGATATGAAGATAGGGTTCAGTGTGATAGATTTGGCTTATGAGAGTGTTTAATGTTGAAGTATTTTGGCAATAAAAGCTTAACGTCCCAATTTTTAAAATTCACTTTCCCTAATTTGAAAATCCTAACATTTTTTCTAAACTGATTGACAAATTAGATTTTAAAATTGAGCGTTGAAAATTCTAAATTTCATAATTTTGAAAATCTTTGAAAAAAATATTAAATGTGTAGAAACTTTTAAAACAATTTGTATTATTAGAGAAATCTAAACTATTAAATAACTTTGTTAAAATTTCAAAATCAATGCAGAGTCGATAAAAATTCATAAAAATGATTTATGAAACTTTACTAACATAACGTCAACATAATTTATTAAATCCAAATAAAAGAGAAATATGTTATCCTTGAATAAAGCAAAAAAACATACAAAATTAAGTTCATTTCTCAAACCCAAAAACATTTCTTTCCTTTGTATACTCATCTATCTCTGGAAGAATCTCGATCGGTATAATTTCTCTTCAACAAAATCCACCTACATCACAAAATTACTAATGAGAAATAATCTCAGCAAGTAAAATATATGTATGTGTAAATTAACTGCATACGTTACCAAATTCCGTGCTTAATAGTTACATATTGGTTGGAACTCATTTTTCAATATTCGTTCAGACTTTAATTAGTTATCTCATTTACGTTCAGATTTTCATTAGTCATCTTATTTACTTTCAGACTTTCATTAGTTATCTCATTACGTTCAGGCTCTTGTTAGCCATCACATTCCGTCAATTCCATTAGATTCATACATTTGTTCTATAAACTTTATCTTGCTACATATCAATGTTCATGTCTAACTATGTGGGTCCAATTAAAATATTAGAATAAATAATAAAAAAATAAAGAAAAATATTTTGCATACTATGCTTTGTGTTGTAGGGCCTACAACCAAGACGTTTAAAACTAGTGTTTTACTTATTTGAATTGTGGGGAGACAAGTTTTCGAGTGATTTTTCTGCCTAAATAAATATTATGATTAAATTTCCTCTTAGATCTAACGTAATCTCTTTAGAAAAGAAAAGGTAAAAATTTCTTACCAATAAGGTCCTAGATTCGATTCTAATCAACAAGCGGTCGGAGAATAGTTTTGGTTAGGTCTAGATCGATCTCTCTTTTCTACTGTGGTTGTGCGATAATAAGGAAAGGAGATTTCCATGAAGTGAAAGGGAGAGAGAGTTGGATGTGAAGAGAAAATCTTGGAGGCAGAGAGGTTTTGTTTCTTTATTTGAAGAAGAAGGTCCGTCCTTGTTGGGTAAAGCATTAAAAACATAATTAATTTCTAAGAGGAAAATTAGGTTTCCTTGTGAGGTGACTATGAATCTTTCTTCAAATCCTGATCAGGTTCAAATCTGTTTTTTGTTTAAGAAAATTTAATTTTTTTCTTGATTTACATTTTACAAAGTTTATTATGGTTGTTGTTGATTGCGTTTAGATTTTTTTCTTGATTTACATTTTACAAAGTTTATTGGGGAATGATCCAGATTAGAGTTTGTTGATTCTGATTTCAAAATTGGAATTTGATTCCAATCTTATATGTTGATTATCAAGATTTATTTGGTAAATTAGTTTTTCTCGCAAGTTAAATACTGATTCATATTAAAGAGATTTGATTTGGTAAAATTCTAAATTTAATATTGGGTAAGATTTAATAAGATTTTAATAAATTTCAAATATTCATCTACTCTTAATTAATTAGACCATTTGATTCAGTTATGATTTTATGATATTTTAAGAGAATTGAATTTTGACTAACTTAAATATTGAAATTTTATCTCAATTCTAAATTTATTTTTAACATTTGAAGATACAAAAAGTTTCTAACAGGATTTTTAAGTCGCTATTGTCGTTGACTCTTTTGTACATGCGTATGTAAAAAAGATCAGGCAAAGGGAGGGCAAGAAAGACGCCCTAGAGACTTGTCTTTTGGGAATACTTGGAGTCTCTGAAAATCCACTAAGAAACTTTTACCAGTAAAGACTTTAAATCCTGTGTTCTATTTAGATCACTTAAATTGTTGGGTTATAAATGTTAGAACTTTAAAACCTAAGTTTTGTATTAGATCTATTAGGCCTAATAGTAAATTTTTTATTTTTCTCAGTCTTTGAATCTTTATCTTGTGTCTCAACCCTTCTAAAGACGAGTCATGTCTGAATGACACGTGCCAACACTTATTTTATTAAATTATTTTATTTTTTTAAACGACCCGACCCAAATGCAGTTAAATCGTTCAACCTTTAACGTTAATTAATTCATGTAGGAATCTTAAATAAAATTAAAACCATGACCCATTAACGTTAGGCTAAACAAAATATCCAAATATGACATCAAGATAGAATAATAGTACAAGTCTGATAACTTGTTCAAATTAAATGTATAACAACTTAGTAAGATGGAAAATGAAATACTACTGCAAGAACCTCATCTTCAATAAAAAAAAAATGTTTAACTGAAGAAAATAACCAAAGAGGTCAATGCCACCTAATTTTAAAATGGCAGTTGCGGGTCTCTCTATCTAATTCTAGAAAAATAGGAAAGAACCGTGGTGGGTCAACAAAACTCAATAGAGATAAAATTTTATATTTGACGTTGAAAACATTAATTAAGCATAACAAGTACTAAAATATTTTATTAAACTTTTTTAAATAGAACAACTATTGAATCATTCTACTATTGTATGATATATACATAAAATATGTACTCTATAATACTAGTGAAAATATAGCTACTCACAAACTTTGAGCACACATGTCATAAGCACAATAACAATAACAACAACAACGATACTCGACAATTGCAAAAGTCATTAAAAGAACCTCTGCGTTTAGGAACACAAAATATTGAGTTGTCTCATTACTTTAGTTAACAATAAACAAATACATTCTCCAACGGTTGAACGTGAATAACAAAAAATCGGACCTCCACATGAGTTGATCAAATTTGGTTCACACGATCAAGATGATCAATAAAAATGTATAAAGTGAAAAATACTTAGATAATATAAAAATGACTAATTATAAAAATGGACACTTCATTTTATACTAGAATAGATCTCAAAATAGTATTTTAGAAAATCATGCAAATGTTGAATATGAAAATATTCCTATCTCAAGCTGGGCCTACCAAAGTCCAAAATCCAAGAATCCAAAATGCCAAAAATTTAGTTCAGGTCGTGGTATCTGATCATATTACTATAATCAATATGGGTATTGAAATGTCAAACTTTAACCAAGAACGTTTATGAGGAAAACCCAAATTTTGGCCCAAAAACAGACTTTGAGGCACAACCCCAAACATCTCGAGTTACAGCCCAAAAAAGGTCCTCATCTGCAGCCGAAATAGGCTAAGTCATTGCGCAAGGCAAGCCCTAAGCTGCGCCTTAACATCGCCTTCATCTGATGCCACCTGCCTTTTTGTTGAGTTTCCTCTATATTTTCTAGCCAAAAGAAAACTCGATTGATTAACAGTTTACTGAGCTGGTGGAGTCTCCCAGTGCTCCTACTAAAATATTTTTTATTTTGAGTCGAAGTCTGCACATATTGTTATTGGAGTTAGCTCAAAATGAATTGTACTAGGTATGGAGGAAAACTCTACTTTTAAATCATTCATTTTTGACTCTTTCAAGTAATGTAAGACTGTGCACCCCACTGGTATAGGCTGGAGTTTCACAATTAACAGAATCTTAAGTTGTTCATGCATACACAGGACGAGATGTCACAATCTCCCACCTCCCATAGTGTCCCGACATCCCCGTTGGCCACACTTCTAGTTGAGATTCTACTCTGATACCATTTATGAATTCTCCCGATACCCTTAGTACAATATCTTTTGCTTGGGGTTAGAGGCTGCACAAATTTGTTTTTAGATTTAACCCAAAACATGTTGTATTAGGTGGGGAGGAAAACTCTACTAATAAACTATTCATTTTTCATTATCCAAAGCGATATGTGATTGTGCATCCCCATAAATCAAAAATCTTAACCCCCCAAAACCCCCATCATCACGTTAGAACATCTAAACCAATTTGACATTTCAAGGAAAATTTATGGACTCGGCACACCTCCGAGAACTAAAGAACTCAGTGGCCTGCACCACGGTTTTAGACTCTGAATTCCAATTTTGGTTCCTAAAAATAATTTCTCATGTCAAAATTCAAAGTTTGAATCAATTTCAGAAGAAAGTTATCAAATAATATTCTTACCCGCTAGAGTCCACCTCTTTCTTTTTTATTAGCTTCTTCATAAATCAAAATTCTAGATCGCCGTTTGATCACTCTCATGTCCAACAAAACATTGTCCCCGAATTGGCCGATTTCTTCCTCTCTCTCTCAAAGCACCCGGTCAAAGAAATTAGGTTTCTAAAGCGGTATAAGATGGGCAGGTTATCGGAAGATTTGTAACTGTGCCATTCCAATAATAAATTTTAACTAAATAAAATAAAAGGTATTTTTTTTTAATTTAACAAATTTTTCGTTTTTTTTTTAAAACCCCTCAAAGTTTATTATTTATCGAAAATAATCTTAAAGTATCATAAATAAACCATTTGAACCTCGAAGGGGGGGTGAAGAGGCCAGTCCAAGGACTAGTCGTCCTCTCCCCCTACATAAAGCTCTCCTTCTTAGTTTTCAAATCACACCAAACTTTCAAGTTGGGTTTAACGCCTTATATATGAGTTTTTTTTTTTTTTTTTTAAATTCCTAAAGTAAATGATAATTTTTTTTAAAAAAAACTTCGTACCTAGCAGATGACCGCGGAAAAATATCGCCGGAACAAGAAAATAGTCGAGAGAGTATTGAAAGTTTTGTGTGATTTGAAAACTAAAAAAGAGAGCTTTATATAGGGGGAGAGGACGGCTGGTCTTTGAACCAGTCGTCCTCTCGTGGTGAAAAACCCATGACAAAATTCACGAATTTTGTATTTTAAGAGGAAGAAGACGACTGGTTCAACTGGATCGACCGTCTTTTTCCTAAAGGATAAAACTCGTGACAAAAGTCATGGGTTTTTCTCCAACAAGAGAACGGCTGGTCGACCAGTCGTCCTCTGCCCAAACCGAAAAATATAAATAAATAAAATTTGAGGACCAGACGGTCGGTCCAGCTAGACTTCTTCTCTAGAGAGGCCGTGTAACGACCCCAGTTGGAGTCGCCACGTAATTCATAATTTAACCTCTTAAATTCATATTTACCCTGATCTCTTTAGATCTTTCACCCTTCGACCACTTTACACTAAGGTCCCCATTGTATTATTATTTTTTTTTTTCGTTTCCTCAAAAGAACTTAAGGACTTTAACATAGCAGACAGAAACTAGATTCATCGAACTTGACTTCCTCTCAAAACTATCAACATATTCGTTCACAGAGTCGAGCGACCATACGCAGTCATCAGTTCTATAACAAATTCGGGCAGGAAAGAGATGCCCCCAGATTATTCGACGTTATTCAGCTCGGGTTTGCGGGTTTGCATGCATCGGCTAACAGAGTGTACCTCTTCCGATTTGTCATGTGTAATCTGCATGACTCAATTATCGTTGCCCAATAGAAGACATCTTTCGGTGGGCATGTGCATCTCTCGTGACTCATTAAACATCACTCGGTCACTAAACGACAACAACATCTACGTCATCCAGTAATTGAAATACACTACATCTACCGATCACTAGACGACAAAACGATTCGTACATCGCCCGACATTAGAAATACACTACATCGCCTGGTCACTAGACGACAAAACAACACTTACATCATCCGGTATTTGAAATACACAATATCTACCGATAGACATGTGCAATCCACGTGTTCTTTTAAAACATCTTCCGATAGAGAACATCTATTGGTGGATGCAAGCTCATACATCTTCCGATAGAGAACATCTATCGGTGGATGCAAATTCCTAACATCTTCCGATAGAGTACAGCTATCGGTGGACATAAATATACACAGACTTCTAACTTCATTGACTCATCACTCTTATAAATGAAAATTAGAGACTCATCCAGAATTCTTGTAGCAGAAGACTTAGTTAAAATAACTCGTTCTATATCCTTATAAACATTCTCAGACTCAATAATTAAACCAGCCAATTTCAAAAGCTCGATGTTTTAAAATAATCTCATCCTACTTAGACTTCCATATTCATAATCATCATTAAAATCATAAGAGCATTAACCAGGGGGTCTTGTTCGCCATCCAGCCACAGAATTGCTCCCTGAACACCTTCCAGCAACCAAACTTAGACATCTTCATTAACCTTAGAATCATCACCTGATATTTCGTCACCTACATCATAAGGTTTAAACTCTAAGCCTAATGCTTAGTAAGGAATGCAATACTAATATGTATACGTGAATGCATAGTTGCAAGAAAATCATGATCATGTTCGTTTCATGTCTTTTCTTATTCTTATTCGTGTTCTTGTTCATCACTTTCATCATATGGATCAAGGGAGGATTTGTGCCGTAAAGGGGGGATGACTGTAACGACCCTTCATCCCAGCAAGATATTGTCCGCTCCGGGGATCGGGCCGCAGCCCAATATCCTCCCCTCACGGCTTTGTTTGGCGAGAGCACTTCCCGGGAGGTCACCCAACCTGGAATTACTCTCGCCGGAGTACGCTTAACTTCGGAGTTCTTATGGGATCCCGGCTTAACTTCGGAGTTCTTATGGGATCCGTTGTCAATTGTGCTCCAAAACGCGTCTTGCTATTTAGGGAGGGATCTCTTACATATGTTTCATTTCCACATACTTCCCCAAGCGCTGTGGGATTGTGACGACCCCCTCTTTACGACCTGTCACCTTCCGGCTCGCCCGCGCGGACGTACCGCCATCCAGGTTCCGGTTCGTGCAGCCATCGTACCAGTACAGATTCGGGACTTACAGAGTCGGGTCATCACAATCACCCCCCCTTGGGGGCCCAACGTCCTCGTTGGCCACAATTCCGGTTGGGTACAGGCTTTGATACCATTTGTAACGACCCCTCATCCCAGCAAGATATTGTCCGCTCCGGGGATCGGGCCGCAGCCCAATATCCTCCCCTCACGGCTTTGTTTGGCGAGAGCACTTCCTGGGAGGTCACCCAACCTGGAATTACTCTCGCCGGAGTACGCTTAACTTCGGAGTTCTTATGGGATCCGTTGTCAATTGTGCTCCAAAACGCGTCTTGCTATTTAGGGAGGGATCTCTTACATATGTTTCATTTCCACATACTTCCCCAAGCGCTGTGGGATTGTGACGACCCCCTCTTTACGACCTGTCACCTTCCGGCTCACCCGCGCGGACGTACCGCCATCCAGGTTCCGGTTCGTGCAGCCATCGTACCAGTACAGATTCGGGACTTACAGATTTGGGTCATCACAATCACCCCCCCTTGGGGGCCCAACGTCCTCGTTGGCCACAATTCCGGTTGGGTACAGGCTTTGATACCATTTGTAACGACCCCTCATCCCAGCAAGATATTGTCCGCTCCGGGGATCGGGCCGCAGCCCAATATCCTCCCCTCACGGCTTTGTTTGGCGAGAGCACTTCCTGGGAGGTCACCCAACCTGGAATTACTCTCGCCGGAGTACGCTTAACTTCGGAGTTCTTATGGGATCCGTTGTCAATTGTGCTCCAAAACGCGTCTTGCTATTTAGGGAGGGATCTCTTACATATGTTTCATTTCCACATACTTCCCCAAGCGCTGTGGGATTGTGACGACCCCCTCTTTACGACCTGTCACCTTCCGGCTCGCCCGCGCGGACGTACCGCCATCCAGGTTCCGGTTCGTGCAGCCATCGTACCAGTACAGATTCGGGACTTACAGAGTCGGGTCATCACAATCACCCCCCCTTGGGGGCCCAACGTCCTCGTTGGCCACAATTCCGGTTGGGTACAGGCTTTGATACCATTTGTAACGACCCCTCATCCCAGCAAGATATTGTCCGCTCCGGGGATCGGGCCGCAGCCCAATATCCTCCCCTCACGGCTTTGTTTGGCGAGAGCACTTCCTGGGAGGTCACCCAACCTGGAATTACTCTCGCCGGAGTACGCTTAACTTCGGAGTTCTTATGGGATCCGTTGTCAATTGTGCTCCAAAACGCGTCTTGCTATTTAGGGAGGGATCTCTTACATATGTTTCATTTCCACATACTTCCCCAAGCGCTGTGGGATTGTGACGACCCCCTCTTTACGACCTGTCACCTTCCGGCTCACCCGCGCGGACGTACCGCCATCCGGGTTCCGGTTCGTGCAGCCATCGTACCAGTACAGATTCGGGACTTACAGATTTGGGTCATCACAATGACAGTGCAAGTGTACATAGTCCCTTTCGGGCCGTATTCATGGTCCTTCTCTTTGGACAGTGACATACGCCAAACCGCCCCCAACCCTCACTTAATCCGGTTGCATAAGTTTCATATTCATTTTCATATCTTGTTCATGGGGGAAAACATACTCATAAATCATTTTCATATGCTTGAGAAGTAAATCATGATGCATGACATTAATGTTCTTAAATCATCAGATTATGGAAAATATCATACTAGACAGTTGACTTCATAGACTCTATCAGAACATCACATAACATAGTTCTCAAACATCCGTAAATCATCCAAGTACAAACCATCTTACTAACTTAAAACAAACATCAAACACATAACTAATTTAGTACTCTTAAGATGTCGGGCCCTAATGGCCGGAAATCTTAATACATTCACTTACCTGGCTTCCTTAGCAAATTCATGCATTACGCTTCAAACTTCTTCACCTGATATTATTTCACATTTCAGAGTTAAAATAGATCCTAAATATTCTGAAATCAAAGCTAGAAAAATCCTAACTAAATGTCATTCTAGAATCTGTATTCCTGAGTCCTTTCAGCCGAGCACCTTGTGTGTGGACTAAGTTTCCAAAATCTAAAATAGCCTAATTCAACTTAACCATTAGTTCCAGTCGGTTATCTTAAAGTCCATATTCGAATCAGGAATGCTATTACCAAACACCGATTATAAATGTTCCTATTATTCGGCCATTGAAGAATCTTGAAACATTGTGTTCTAGCTGAAAACAGAGTTCCAAATAATTACTCGGCAACTACATTGTCTAAATATTACCTCGAATGTAGGTTATCGGAGTGGAGGCTGGAGGAATCGATCGCCAAAGAGGGAGTCGCCGGCAGAGGAAGAGCTCTGGGAGTACGGGAATCGCCGAGAGAGAATGCCGGCTACAGTGGGGTTTAAGTGAGGTTTAAGGTTTCCATTTTCTTTTTATAATAAATAAAATCCCTCTTAATTACGGTTCTGCCACCACATAAATAGAAACCAAATAAGCTTAGGTATTAAAATTTAAATTAAAGATCAACAATAAAGGTGACAGTTAATTCCGTTAAAAAAATCACCTGGCTGAAAATGTCGGGTGTTACAGGCCGGCCTCTTCACCCCCCTTCGAGGTTCAAATTGTTTATGTATGACACTTTGAGGTTTTTTTCGATCAATAATAAATTTTAAGGGATTTGAAAAAAAAAAAAATCAAAAATTTGGGATTTAAATTCAAAAAATAATAAACTCACCCATTTAACCGTACTCAGCCAGCGGTAACCACAGGTGATGGGGTTAATATCCACAAATAATTAATTGATATAAAAATTATTACCCATTAATCATAAAAATATTAGTTTGAGGACACATGAACTTCAACAAGAACTACACTTGTTGTCGCCTTTCACCGTATGAGGCCCAAACAAGACCATGAATTACAAAAATGGAAACTAGGGAAACTGATCTAGTGGCCAAACATTTGTGCAGTAGATGAGTGACTTCATAATTAATGAACATTGATAAATTTATATATTTTTGGGTTCTATACTTTGTATGTAGTGGAGAAAAAGAAAGGGCATATTGTTAAAAAATAAAAATAAAAAAGGACAACGACATTTTTTAATTATTGAATTAGTTGGTTAGCTTTAACTAGTAGCTACAAGGTGCCAACATCATATGTTATATTCTTATGAAGTATGTGATTTGTTATTAACTTGCACATGCAACTATATTAGATATCCTCCATGATTCAAGACAAAGAAAGGGCTTCAATTTGTAGGGTTTAAGGTTCATAGTGATAGAATACGAAGGGTAGAATTCATTCTAAAAGCTAACTCAAGGATTGAGGGATTCCCCTCAATATTAACAGGACCTTTCGCTTTCAATTTTTCGATGTGAGACAAAACCCGCCCACACGTCTAGCGTGGTAAGTTTCTTTTCCTCCACGTCTAGCGTGTCTTTGCTAGGTTGGTCCTCACATCATACAGATCTTTAACTATGATACCATAATAGAATACGATGGGTAGAACTCATTCCAAAAGCTAGCTCAAGGATCTAGGGAATCCCCTCAATATTAACAGGACCTTTCACTTTCAATTTTCTGATATGGGACAACACATAGTTCATAATTTTGGATTAAAGATTTGACAATTTGATTTACCAACTTAAAATCATAAATAATGTTATATTCTGTTTAATTACATACCACATAAACGATATGACTTTAAGCTATTTCATTTGGTGCAGTTATGTGGACTTGTATGTTAAATTTTTTTTATGTGTAGTATTTTCATAATTTTATTCGATTTTCACCATCACTATAGAAAGTGTATCATGCTATAAAACGACACATCACATTAATATATCGTTCAACTTTATTACTTCAGAGTGACCCTTTAGCTTATTCTCGAATTAAGTATAGAGCACATATACATTTAAGAAAAGCTAATAAATTTTATAAACACTAAGAGAGCCCACCATTTAGGATATGTATGATTGTTGATGATTTGAAAAAAGATATTGGGTGAGATGTGTACACACTTTAGACATTAAAAACTATAATATAAAGTAAGCATAATATTTATTTGCCTGAAAAAGCTAAGTGCAAGTGTCAGCTTCTGTAAAACAATAAAAAATTACTCCAGAAACAATGTCGTTTTTCCCACCTTTCCTTTCTATTATATGCCTATTATTAGGTCAAATTGTAATATTGCTTCTAGACTAATTTTATATTATAATAGTATACTACTTAATTATAACAAATTTATAAATAATTAAAATAATATATTATTTGAATTAATTAATCCGGAATAAGACTAATTCTGTCGATCCAATTAATTATAATTGATTTTCTCGATCTGATTCTCGATTCCGTCTTGCAAAACCGACTGTGATTGAACCAAACTATTCCAGTATATCTAGATATATTCTATTTAAAATTTTGAGAAATTACAAAAAGTCAAATGAAAAATTGAACCGAACTGGTTTGTTTAAATTCTGCCAAAAAAAGGAGTCTAAATCCATGCAAATTAATCCCAAACTCAAAAGTCCGAACATGGTAACTTCATCTAACAAATCAAAAAAATTAGTCGAGTTCTAAAACCAACTCGGCTTGGTTATGGTTTCTACACTTCTGAGATCGATGTAGATCTATTGGTGTACTCGAAGATATTCTTATCTCCATGGTCGGTACTACCACCAGCTAAATTATGAGCACTGTCCGAACATACATGTTTTTAAATAAATAAATATATAAGCCAAAGCTTCTTTACCAAATACACGTATATAATACTCTCTATTTTGTCTTATGCATGGGCTAGATTCTCTTATTGGTATAAACCTAACCAAACTCCAAAGCAGAGCAAAACCCAGAAAAAATGAGGAGCCATTTTTGCATTCCAAGGCTAGGAGGAGGTGTCTGCAAAACCTCAAAGAGCAAATCCCTGCCTCCGGCCATGACACTGCTCGACCGGGTCCGAGAGGTACTGCTCCGATTTATCGTGTTTTGCGCACTTCCTAAGGCGGCAGATCATCCTCGGCCATTGCAAGAGCAACGATATTGCTATTCCAAGGACGATTACAATAGAGAAGCCTTTGCAGATTGCATCGAGTTTATTAAGAAGAATTCTTTCTCGATCCAGAACAGCCGGGATTCTTCTGCTAGTACTTCCATCGATGACCCGGTGGAGATGATCATATGCCAGTGCCAGTTACGTGATGCTCAACTTTAACCTTTTCTTATTTTGATATTCCAAGGTCCATTTTGGAAAATTGAAAAGTACTTGTTCTCTAGAGTTGGGAAATTGGTTTGTAGAAATCAAACAAAATGTGTGTATATTCCCCTATTGCCCTTCATTTTAATCTCTCACTAAGTTTAGAGAATGATTTTTCAAATAATTTTCTGAAAAGCACTTAAAATTTTAGGAATATCAATTTGATTTTTTCCTAATGAAAATGAATTCTATGTTCCCAAACTCATATTTGGTTTTAATTTTCAAAGAGTCGACGATGGGAGATTCAGAAGAATATGTGCTCGGAGATCAAATTCTTGTCGAGGCCAAAAAAAAAAAAAAAGAACGAAAATGAATATTAAAAACTGTATTTTATTATAAAGAAATATATAAATACATGAACATTCTAAAAATCAAATGAATTTTACTAATAAAAATTAAACTTTTTAAATTTCTAACATGAAATTCTACTTTCTCAACATCAAAGCTTATAAACGAATAGATGCTATCATGCCTTGCTCATGGAGCAGAGAGTAGTATGTTCACTTTAGAATATTCATGCATTTCATTATTTTTTGATAATCCTAAATTGCTCAACTGAGATGGAAGAATAAAAGAATGAGCGAGTGGCTCGACACTCGATTTGGTCTTTGCTTTTTCTTCTTGAAAAGTTGAACGAAACCTAACAAGACCAACATGTACTACTCAAGTTTAGCTTTTTATATTTTGATTACTTAGTGTAGGGCAAAAGATGCACCAAACTCGGCAAACTATTGAAAATATTAACTTAATTCCATTGGTCTTTCTTTTGATTAATGTCACTTTTAGGTAAAGTGTCTTTGTTAATGTATGTCTTCACTTTTATTTTGGGTTAAGTCCATATATTTGTGAAGAGTGAGCTACATAGTTGAGATTTATGTATATATGTATTTTGATTCATGTACTTGTATGTTCATTGATAGATAGTTCATGTAACTAGGTGATTCGCTATGTGTTAATATATCTATCAAATAATTAGGTGGTTCATGTATTGTAACGACCCCGTTTCCCAGCAAGATATTGTCTGCTCTAGGGATTGGGCCGCAGCCCAATATCCTCCCCTCACGGCTTTGTTTGGCGAGGCACTTCCCGGAAGGTCACCCAACCTGGAATTACTCTCGCCGAAGCCCTCTTAACTTCAGAGTTCTTATGGGATCCGTTGTCAATTGTGCTCCAAAACGCGTCTTGCTATGTTGGAAAGGGTCTTTTTACATATGTTTCATTTCCATATACTTCCCCAAGCGATGTGGGATTGTGACGACCCCCTCTTTAGGACCTGGGATTCGCCTATACTCGAGTCCGGGATCCATCCACCCCGCAACCCAAGGTTTGCCCCGCAGTCGTACACATACATACAGATTCCATTCGGGTCATCACAATCACCCCCCCTTGGGGGCCCAACGTCCCCGTTGGCCACATTTCCGGTTGGGTATAGGCTCTGATACCATAAATGTAACACCCCTAATACTGTACCCGTATTTCCCGTACTATTTTTTTTTTTTTTTTTTTTTTTTTTTTTTTTTTTTTTTTTTTTATAACTTTAATTAAACTCTAGGCAGAATCTAAATCGAAATCGGAATTGAAATCTAACTTTAAAATCATTTAAAACAAGTATAAACTATTTAATAAAACATTTAATAAACAATTAAAACTATTTAATATATCTTTAAATAAAATCATTAATTGGCCGAGGGACAAAAGAGACTTTTGTCCCTCAAATTAAATGGAGATCGATTGTGATGACCCGAATGTGCATGTATGGTACGACTGCGGGGCAAACCTCGGGTTGCGGGGCAAACCTCGGGATCTAAGCCGAGTATAGGCGAATCCCGGACTCGAGTATAGGCGAATCCCGGGTCGTAAAAAGGGGGGTTGTCACAATCCCACATCGCTTGGGGAAGTATGTGGAAATGAAACATATGTAAAGAGACCCTCCTAACATAGCAAGACGCGTTTTGGAGCACAATTGACAACGGATCCCATAAGAACTCCGAAGTTAAGTGTACTCCGGCGAGAGTAATTCCAGGTTGGGTGACCTTCCGGGAAGTGCTCTCGCCAAACAAAGCCGTGAGGGGAGGATATTGGGCTGCGGCCCAATCCCCGGAGCGGACAATATCTTGCTGGGATGAGGGGTCGTTACAAATGGTATCAGAGCCTGTACCCAACCGGAAATGTGGCCAACGAGGACGTTGGGCCCCCGAGGGGGGGTGATTGTGATGACCCGAATGTGCATGTATGGTACGACTGCGGGGCAAACCTCGGGTTGCGGGGCAAACCTCGGGATCTAAGCCGAGTATAGGCGAATCCCGGACTCGAGTATAGGCGAATCCCAGGTCGTAAAAAGGGGGGTTGTCACAATCCCACATCGCTTGGGGAAGTATGTGGAAATGAAACATATGTAAAGAGACCCTCCTAACATAGCAAGACGCGTTTTGGAGCACAATTGACAACGGATCCCATAAGAACTCCGAAGTTAAAAGTGCTTCGGCGAGAGCAATTCCAGGTTGGGTGACCTTCTGGGAAGTTCTCGCCAAACAAAGCCGTGAGGGGAGGATATTGGGCTACGGCCCAATCCCCAGAGCGGACAATATCTTGCTGGGATAAGGGGTCGCTACATGTATAACATTATACATGTCTTAAAGAGTCTTACAAATAAGATGTAACGCTTTGTATCAAGTAATAGCCAAAACAATTTGAAAAAAAAGTTTTCTAAAGTTCTCCCGATCTCTTCATTTTTTCTGCTGTTGTGAAAAATAGTTCGCAAGTATACGAGAAGCAACAAGTAATAAAGTGATAAAATAGAGTGTCGAACCCACAAGAACTTGTTAATTAATAATCTAATTTATTAATCTTAATTCTAAATTGAACACACGTTTTATGGTTTCAAGAATTTAAATTAAATCGAATAACCAAAACAAATAAAGTAAACTAATGTAAAATAATAAAACAGATAGAATGAGATTAAATCTAATTAATAAAAGCCTAGATACTACGATTTCACCAAGACAACATTTATTTCATTCCTTCCTAATTATATTCATAAGTATTCTCCCTATGTTGATGATCGATTTCGCTAAATTCTAATACAATCTCTCTCGAGCATTGCTTAGTTTATCTGATTAATGAGTTATCACTTCTCAGTTTCAAATCATACATTAATCAAATACAATTAAATTAAGAAATCACAATGATTACATCAATACCGTAACTATCGAGCCTACGTATATTTATGACATTAATTTCAGTGTTCGGGTGTTTATCACCTCTCAGTCTCAAAATACCCCAAAAATAAAGTAAAGATTGGCCAGAAATTTACAAGCTTTAAGAACGGAAATTAAATGCATCAACAATATTGGAAGAAATACTTATAAAATATAATTAAACGATGATACAAAAAATAAATATTGTCTGGCTACATCGTAGTCCTAGATGAAAAAGTTAGTTCATGCTAGAAGATAAAGAAACAATAATAATAAAGATGTTCATAAATAAACTATAGAAGGATAGGAGAAAAACAATGTTAATGTCCAGTGCCGAAAACTCTCTCCTCGTTCCCCAATCTTCGTCGTCGCTCTTCAGTGTGAATTTCGTCGTCCCCCTTTAAACTAATCCCCTCTTCTTTTTTCTTAGGGTTGCCTCTATCCTCTTCTGTCCTAATTCAGATCAACGGCTCAAATTAAAATACATAAGTTTTCCAGCTTAGCCGATCGATCGCCAAAGATGGCCGATCGATCAGCTACTTTTCTTCGCCTCACTTCTTGAAATTCCTTAGCTTCAGCCGATCGATCGCCACATTTAGCCAATCGATCGGCGAGTTTTCTGTCTCGTGCAACATATCTTCTCTTCAGTCGATCGATCGCCCAAAATGGCCGATTGATCGGCTACTTCTCTGTTTCCTTGCACTTAATTCTTCTATTTCTTTTCAGTCGATCGATCGCCCAAGATGGCTGATCGATCGGCGACTTCTCTATTTTCTCCAACTTCACCGTTTCTTCTTTTCTTCTTTTCTTCAACTTTGCTTTTTCTTCTTTTCTTTCTCTTGAGCTTCTTTATTTTTTTGTATTCAACCTCCATCCTGATGTATATAAATTGTCTGCACACTTACACAAAATACATAAAATTTCTTCAAACACTAAAGAAAAACTTATAAAATTAAGTATAAAAGAATACTAATAAGTGTGTAAAATAAATACACACTTATCACACCCTCAAACTTGAATGAAAGCTTGTCCTCAAGCGAACAAAATGCAGCTAAGTTAAAACAAATAAATAATCTTAATCATATTTAAAATGCTCAACATAATACAATGGTAAAACAATCTTAATCAATGTTTTTGGTAATTCGTCTCAGCTTGAAAAATTCATACTACAACACCAAGTTTAACCATTTGCAAAAGAAATAACTCATATTAGCGCATTGAAAATAGCTTATTTGTAAATCTTCGTGTTTGTGTATGTTCATTCTTATTTTCTTCTAATTGTTGGTTCAACTAATGTAGCTACAGGTAAGGACTGCATTCTTATTGCACTCGGGATCACTCCATTCACTCTAATCATTCACCAGCTTTGCCCACTATCCAACTAATAGCAATTATCCATTAATCAAAATAAAAGTCGATAGGTTTTTAAAAGCTTGTAATGTAAAGCTAGGTTAAAAGGGTATGAATTTTATGGATACAAACGAGTAATCAGAGAACACCCCATCCTTCCTTATTTCCCTTACTCAAGATTTTCTTCTCAGTATTTGCTCACTCATTGAACTTATTCAAGCTTTCCTTTGATCTCTCACCCCCAAACTTACTTCATTCAATATCATTCAGATAAACTCCTTTGTCATAATTACCGAGTAAGATAAATACAATAAGCTTTAAAATAAAACTAAACTTTTGAATTTTTTTTTTGTTTTTTTGTTTTTTTTACAACTCAGACTAACAATAACAAAATAACGCAAAAATAAATTAACAAATGACAAAGGAGTTTTTATTCATCCTCACCACTACATTCTCCTACTCTCCTTCAAATATATCAATAAACCTCGTGCTCTCTAGAAAATGTAGAAAAATATATACGTGGCTAAGGTAAAATAGATACAATTGAACGGTAAATAATAGGCTCAAAAGGGTGACTATGGGTGTCATTAGATGACACAAAATGGTAAGCTAAGAAGGCTCAAATGGTTCAATGATGGCCTAAGTCATTCTCTTATTTGTGAAAAACTTTAATTTGCATTTGTAAATATTGGGCAAAACCAAGAAGGATTTTTTTTCACAATGTCCTCATTATCAATGCCTTTGACTGGAGCTACACTCCCTTACCGTGTTTATTCTCATTCACTCCCTTATAGTGTTTGGGTTTCACTCTCAGTAGACTACACAAATATATCACCAGCAAATAGGTTCAAACAAGAATAAAACGTGTTCAGATTTTTGAAGATAACTATGTAAGCTCTAATCAATGCAAACTAACACAAATCAATCTTTTACTCAGTGTTCGGGTCAAAGCATGAATCTATTCCTATTTAAATAATCATCGACACCCCAACCAAGATTTAAGAATGCATAACCATGGAATATATATTAGAGCAACATAGCAGATAAATAAGTCAGCTGAACACTAACCACCCCCAAACTTGAAATAAAAGCATTGTCCTCGATGTTAACAAAGCAAGCAATAAAGACATGAAAGGGAATCGCGTACCTCATGTGGAGCTGGGCATGTCATCGTCCTCATCCTCTGGCGGAGGGTTATACGGCTGAAGTAAATGCTCTGGATAATAAGAAAATGGTGGATTCGATTGTGTTGAGTAGCCCTGGTGAGCATTGAACGCTTCTAGGTATTAAGCCGTAAATTGAGCATGCTTCAGTTGACGTGACTGGAGGTCCGTCAGTCGCTGCTCTATTCGGCCTACCGGATATTTATCTGCTCTTGCTGGATAGTCAGGTGCGCAACCATTCGTCCCACATCATCAATGGTATAAGAGCTGGGGGACATGGAGGAAGAGAAAGCACCTAGAGTTGGTGGGGCAGCCGACTGACTTTTAACATGCCTCGGAGGCCCGTCACAAGATCACAAACTCGGGCACAAAATTTAATCACTCAATGTTCTAATGAATTGTCTCTTTTTGCAGGTTTTGATCCCATCATTGACTTCACTTGGGAGCCGACTTCGGAGGATGTGGAGAAACCTTGTCATGTCATTCATTGGAGCATTCACACGGAGCTTTCTAGCAGCCCTATGGGAATTTTTCTTCCCGGGCCCTTAAACGTGCAATTTTATTTTTCAAACTTATTTGGCATACATTCGCATTTATTGTATGGATTTTTATAATTGCATTTCATGCATTAGATTGTGTGGTTAGGACTAGATGTATGGTGGTGGATTTGGGTTGAAGAAATTCTACTCAAATATTCAAGGAAAAGGCCTACAACAAATGGAGCCCAAATGAGGACTTGGCCCAAGGAAGAGCCCACAATAAAAGGTAAGGAAATGCAGGTACACATGTGGGTGGAGACTAAGATTGATGACTTGGCAAAAATCTCAACCTTTGATGACACTTGGAGCGGGCTTAAGGAGAGACGTCGGATTTGTGCGCGCTGGAGCGCCCCTCAAAGCCATCTAGCGCGGGCAGCGAGCAGCCAGCTGGGCGTGGGCAGCAACATTCGGGCACGCGCGTGCTGCTTCACGTGGGCCGTCGATTGGCGCGCGCCTGGTTTGCCCTCCACTGTTGATCCGCGCGCACTAGCCCTTCAACCTTAGCCATTGATCATTTCTTTGATCCAATAGTTCTCATTCAATCTTGCCAAACCCTAATCCACCTTAGGACTCTATAAATACATGACATTGGTGAATGTATTCCAACTTTTTCCCAAATCAATATACTACTATTTCCCTAATATCCAAGGTATTTCCTTTGGTGTATTCCTTGGTTCTTTGAGCCAAGTGGAGTAGCCCTCCATTATTAACTTAGCTTGGGTTGCTAAGTTAATTCTTATTCATTCCCTCGCCTTCTCCCTTGGGAGTTGGAATTGAGGACGAAAATCCTGGCCCTAGGTGGTCGTTTTCCTCCGGAAAAACGTGCTGCCGAGAGCTCAAACGTGAGATAGCTCCTCGGGACCGCCAAAGGTATTTCCACAACTTTCTTTTCCATCACTTTTGCACACAACACTCACTCTTAATTTCGGCCACACTACATCACACACATTCACTTTATTTTAATGTCATTTTCTTCATCTTTTAGCACATTCTTCATCTCGGCATAACATCTTCTTTTCATCCCCTTTTCTTTTATTTTTCTTCATATTTCATACCATCATTTAGCATGTAATATTCGGCCATTGCATAATCTTCCTCCATTTTATTTTATTACATTTTATTTTCATCATTTTCTTCTCTTTATTTAAGTTTTGCACAACACTCATCACCAAGCACATTTCTTATCTTTTGTGGGTTGTACACGGACCCTTTTCTAAGGGATCCCGTGTAAAGTGGTATTAGAGCCAAAAGGCTTCCCACGATGCGTTTTAGTTGCCATGACATTAGTCAAAAATCGACACAAAACCGGGATAGCGGCTCGTTTCGTTTTTGCATTATTTTCGTTTCTCTATTTGTGCTAACTTTGTGCTAACCTTATCATATATTGTGGAAAATGTGGTATGCACTTATGGGAAAAATCGGCCAAGGTATAGCTCTTTTTTCACTCGGATTTCTTCCTTTTGATTAGCTCGGTTTTACTCATCTTTTTACCTCGGCATTTGATAGTTCTTAGCCTCGGTTTTCATTTAGTTTGCTGTGTTTTTTTTTAAAGTCAATATTTTCATTTAAATCTAAACCAAAAGTTTGCTTAAAATATGGAAGAAAAGAAGCATGAAATTCGGCCTTAATTGAAACTACAAATTGGCTTCACGGTTTTCACTTCTTCTTCACGTTTTTTGGTATATTATTGGCTTGAGTTATTTAGCTTCTCTTGTTATCATTTGAGCCTTGTTTTAGCGCTTAGATATTGTTCATTCACTATATTAATTTTCTGGAAAATTTTGGTGCCTAAAATCGGTTTAGATCTATTATTAACGAAATCGGATTATTATTGACTTATTTCTTCGATTTTTGCATCTTTGTGTTAAGTTCAAAATTTGCCTATTAATTTGCTGAATGTTACTCTTGTTTTAGCTTATAAACTCACCTATTATATGCTGTTAATTGAATGCACGAAATTGGTTTATAAGAATTTAGCAAAAGTATGATTTAAATTAACAAAATTGAGCTAAACACTACATGAAAATTCTGCTATGTTTGAATTAAAATTTCAGCATGTTATCTTGATTTAATTGGTGTTCTAAATTTTATTACTTGCTGTTTTTATAGTTAATTAGTTATTATTAATATTACTCTAAGTGAACTTAGGTAAAAGTTGATAACTTGGTTAAATTTTATTGAAAAGTTGTGGTGATTAGTAAATATTCATTTCTTTAGTTAAATTGCTAAGTGTTAATTAAAATTGTTAAGTTGATGACCTATTTGAGCATGTTTCCCATTTTTCTTTTGTCTTAGCTAAGATTATGCCTTAGTGCCTAAAATTCCCTAAGACATTAAGAAGATAAACATCTCACTAATTTAGGAAGAATTAACTTAGACAAGAATTTAAATTTAATTAAAACACTTAACTATGACTAATCGAAGTGGATTCACTTGTGATCCACCGCACCTTGAATCAAATCGGGTTACGGATACTCCCCCACTCGAAAACACACGACACGAAGGTGAAACTAGCGCACAAGGAGGCATGCAAGGACAAATCGATGCCCTAACAAGCCTAGTTAACAACCTTGCCCAACAAGTCCAATCACTTATCACAAATCCTCCCCGTAGAGAACCCCATGAACGTGTTCCATCTCAAGAGACCTCTTCTAGGATTATCCCCGAACGCCCTAGGCGTAGAGCACCTTATCAATCACCCGTAGAGGAAGAGGAATGGGTTGATCCCCAAAGAAGGAGACCACGTTATGTTAATTCGGAGGATGAGAATTGGACGGAAGATGATGAAGAGTACCGACCAAATCATCGTAGGGACAACGACAACCTCCGTAATGTTAAGATGTCCATTCCCCCTTTCAATAGAACATGTGACGGACACACATATCTTGATTGGATTGATAAGGTAGAGAGAGTTTTCGAGTGCCATGATTACTCCGATCGAGTAAAGATCCAATTAGCCTCTCTCGAACTAACGGGCCACGCAGCACTGTGGTGGTCCAACCTTAAAAACCAAAGAATGCGAGCATTAGGATACCCCGTCTCAACCTGGAACTCCATGAAAGACATAATGCATAAGAGGTTCGTTCCCCGACATTACAAACACGAACTCTTCCATCAACTTCACAACCTTAAGCAAAATTCTCTCTCGGTCGATGAGTACCACACGAAATTTGAGACTCTCAATATGCGATGCGCTATTGATGAGCCTGAAGAACAACTCATCGCAAGATTCATCCGAGGTTTGAACCGTGATATTGGCGACGCGGTTGAAGTTCAACAATTGGAGGCCATGGACATGGTCATACAACTTGCCCTCACGGTGGAAAGACAACTCAAGCGAAAACGCAAGACTAACTTTCCAACTAAATTTCCACCTAGGCACCTAGATCAAGACAACTCCAAACCTCCATGGAAGAACAAAGAGAAAAAGCCAGTTAACCGTAATTGGCCACCCAAAACACCCTTCAACCAAAACAAACCCCCTCCAAAGGATAAAAATCAAGTGAACACGTCTAAAGGACAGAGAGCTCGTGATGTCCAATGCTACAAGTGTTTAGGCAAGGGACATTATGCAAATGAATGTTCTAACCGTCGAGTGATGGTTATTAAGGATTCGACCGGAGAATGGGAGAGTGAAAATGATGAGGGTCAATACCTTGAAAAGGAAGAAGAAGAAGAGGTAGAGGATGAGAGTGAGCACGAGTCGGATGAATGTGCTGCTCAAGATGGACCACTTTTAATGGTCGTTCGTAGGACCCTTGTTTCTAAGAACGTAAAAGAAGACTGGCAACGGGAAAATATTTTTCAAAGTAGATGTGCAGTCAAGGACAAAGTTTGTTCCATGATTATTGATAGTGGAAGTTGCGTCAACGTGGCTTCCCAAGATATGGTGAAAAAGCTTGGATTGAAGACGACTAGCCACCCTAAGCCATATAAGTTAAGATGGTTGGACGATAGGGATGACATCAAGGTGACGAAGCAAGTAACCGTTAATTTCATTATTGGCAAGTATAAGGACGCGGTTCTTTGCGATTTCGTACCTATGAATGCGAGTCATCTTTTGCTTGGTAGACCATGGCTTTATGACCGTAGGGTGCAACATGACGGATTCCTCAACAATTACAGTTTGAAATTTGGCGGTAGAAATATCAAGTTACTTCCCATGACCCCTGAGCAAATTGCCCATGACAATGCGGTTATGAAGGAAGAAAATATTAAGGAAAATCTTTTCTTGACCAAAAAGCGATTAAGAGCTGCAGTGACAAAAGGAAAGACTGTGATTCTAGTTTTATTTAGGGACCGTATTATGGAGCTTGGAGATATACCCTTACCGGTCCAAAACATGCTTAAGACTTATCAAGATGTTTTTCTTGAAGGACTACCACCCGGATTACCACCGATTAGAGGAATAGAACATCAAATTGACCTCCAACCTGGAGCTATGTACCAAATCGACCGGCTTATAGGATGAGGCCTGAAGAAGCAAAGGAATTGCAAGATCAAGTCCAAGAGTTATTGGGGAGAGGGTACATAAGAGAGTCGATGAGCCTATGCGCTGTACCTACTTTGTTGGTACCAAAAAAGGATGGCTCTATGCGAATGTGTGTTGATAGTCGAGCTATCAACCAAATTACCATTAAATATAGGTATCTTATCCCTCGACTCGAAGACATGTTGGACGAATTGAGCGGAGCAGCAATTTTCTCTAAAGTAGACTTGAAAAGCAGATATCACCAAATACGGATGAAAGAAGGTGATGAATGGAAAACCGCTTTCAAAACAAAATACGGATTCTTTGAGTGGATGGTTATGCCATTCGGTCTTACCAATGCCCCGAGCACTTTCATGAGGTTAATGCACCATGTTCTTAAGGATCTTCTTGAAAAGTTTGTTGTCGTATACTTCGATGACATCTTGGTGTATAGCCCTGACCTTCCACAACATGTCAACCATCTCGGGATACTTTTTCAAACTCTCCGTCGAGCTAAATTGTTTGGGAATTTGGGTAAATGCTCCTTTGGACAAGAAAATGTTTACTTTTTGGGCTTCATAATTTCTAAAGATGGCTTGGAAGTGGATGAAGATAAGGTTAAAGCCATCAAGGAGTGGCCCACTCCTAATAGTATCACTGATGTCCGTAGTTTTCACGGACTATCCTCTTTTTATAGGAAGTTCATTAAAAACTTCAGTTCATTAGTCGCTCCTATTATGGATCTTACCAAGAAAGGAGTAGACTTTAATTGGACATCGGCATGTCAAAGTAGCTTCGACCTAATTAAAGAAAAACTTTGTCAATCTCCAGTTTTGGCACTTCCCGATTTCAATAAGGTTTTTGAGATCAAGAGTGATGCCTCCGGAATTGGCATTGGAGCTGTATTGATGCAAGATGACAAGCCTCTTGCTTATGTTAGTGAAAAATTGAAAGGAGCTGCTTTGAACTATTCAACCTAGGACAAGGAGTTCTATGCTGTGATTAGAGCTATAGAACATTGGCAACACTACCTTCTTTCGAAAGAGTTTGTGATTTATTCCGACCATCAATCCCTTAAGCATATTAAGAGCCAACACAAACTCAACAAGAGACACGCAAAATGGGTGAAATTCTTGGAAAGATTCCCTTACATTTTAAAATATTAAAAAGGGTCTGATAATACCGTTGCCGATGCTCTATCTCATAGATGTATCCTCTTGACGGAATTAAGCGTTAGATTTTTCGGGTTTGAATGGATCAAGACTTTATATAAATCCGATAAAGATTTTGGGATGCCTTATCAAGATTGTCAAAATAAGGCTGAAGGAGGATATAGTCTTGTAGATGGATTTTTACAAAAGAATGGAAAATTGTGTATTCCTAATTGCAGTTTAAGACAATGCCTTCTTAAAGAAGCTCATGGAGGAGGATTGTCTGGATATTTTGGAGAGAAGAAAACCCTAGAACTATTAAAGGAGAGATTTTATTGGCCTCACATGATGAAAGACGTACACCACTATATTGAGAGGTGCATTGTTTGTAAAAGGGCCAAAAGCAAAGTTCTACCCCAAGGACTTTACCTGCCTTTACCTGTTCCTACGCACCCTTGGGTAGAAATCAGTATGGATTTTATTTTGGGGTTACCACGGACGGGACGCAATAAGGATTCCATTTTAGTGGTCGTAGATAGATTCTCCAAAATGGCGCATTTTATCGCCTGCAACAAAACCGACGACTCTGCTGCTATAGCCGACCTATTATTCAAGGAAATAGTTCGACTCCATGGAGTGCCTCAATCTATCGTATCCGATCGCGATACCAAGTTTTGAGCACTTTTTGGAAAACCCTATGGAAGAAATTGGGGACTACGCTATGTTTTAGTACATCTTTCCATCCCCAAACGGACGGCCAAACGGAAGTCGTCAATAGGACCTTGGGAACCCTTCTCCGAAGTGTCATAGGTAAGAATCTAACCAATTGGGACATAGTACTACCCCAAGTTGAATTCGGTTACAGCCGAAGCCTTCAATCCACCACCCAGCAAACGCCCTTTGAGGTAGTCTATGGATTTAATCCGAACACACCCTTGACACTTATTCCTATTCCAACCCAGGACCAAATAAACCCTTTGGGAGCTAATAAAGTAGAGCAAATGAAGAAGTTGTATGAAAAAGTTTGCCAAACAATAGAGAAAAATAACGCCAATTATGCTAAGCACGCAAATAAGGGACGAAAAGAGGTAATTTTTAATGCTGGAGATTTGGTGTGGTTACACCTCAGAAAAGAATGATTTCCCGCCAAAAGACGCTCCAAACTGTTGCCTAGAGCTGAGGGCCCCTTTAGAATTTTGGAACGCATAAATAACAATGCTTACAAATTGGAGTTACCTGGCGATTATGGAGTGTCATCCACCTTCAATGTGCAAGATTTGTCCCCTTATATTGGAAAATTGAGACATGAAGAGGAGGCTGAGCTAACGGATTTGAGGTCAAATCCTCAGCCACCCTGAGGGGATGACATGCCTCAGAGGCCCGTCACAAGATCACAAACTCGGGCGCAAAATTTAATCACTCAATGTTCTAATGAATTGTCTCTTTTTGCAGGTTTTGATCCCATCATTGACTTCACTTGGGAGCCGACTTCGGAGGATGTGGAGAAACCTTGTCATGTCATTCATTGGAGCATTCACACGGAGCTTTCTGGCAGCCCTATGGGAATTTGTCTTCCCGGGCCCTTAAACGTGTAATTTTATTTTTCAAACTTATTTGGCATACATTCGCCTTTATTGTATGAATTTTTATAATTGCATTTCATGCATTAGATTGTGTGGTTAGGACTAGATATATGGTGGTGGATTTGGGTTGAAGAAATTCTACTCAAATATTCAAGGAAAATGCCTACAACAAATGGAGCCCAAAGGAGGACTTGGCCCAAGGAAGAGCACACAATAAAAGGTAAGGAAATGCAGGTACACATGTGGGTGGAGACTTAGATTGATGACTTGGCAAAAATCTCAACCTTTGATGACATTTGGCGCGGGCTTAAGGAGAGACGTCAGATTTGCGCGCGCTGGAGCGCGCCTCAAAGCCATCTGGCGCGGGCAGCGAGCGGGCCAACTGGGCGCGGGCAGCAGCATCCGGGCACGCGCGCGTTGCTTCACGTGGGCTGTCGATCAGCGCGCGCCTAGTTTGCCCTCCACCGTTGATCCGCGCGCACCAGCCCTTCAACCTTAGCCATTGATCATTTCTTTGATCCAATGGTTCTCATTAAATCTTGCCAAACCCTAATCCACCTTAGGACTCTATAAATACATGGCATTGGTGAATGTATTCCAATTTTTGCCCAAATCAATACACTATTATTTCCCTAATATCCAAGGTATTTCCTTTGGTGTTTTCCTTGGTTCTTTGAGCCAAGTGGAGTAGCCCTCCATTATTAACTTAGCTTGGATTGCTAAGTTAATTCTTATTCATTCCCTCGCCTTCTCCCTTGAGAGTTGGAATTGAGGACGAAAATCCTGGCCCTAGGTGGTCGTTTTCCTCCGGGAAAACGTGCTGCCGAGAGCTCAAACGTGAGATAGCTCCTCAGGACCGCCAAAGGTATTTCCACAACTTTCTTTTCCATCACTTTTGCACACAACACTCACTCTTAATTTCAGCCACACTACATCACACACATTCACTTTATTTTAATGCCATTTTCTTCATCTTTTAGCACATTCTTCATCTCGGCATAACATCTTCTTTTCATCCCCTTTTCTTTTATTTTTCTTCATATTTCATACCATCATTTAGCATGTAATATTCGGCCATTGCATAATCTTCCTCCATTTTATTTTATTGCATTTTATTTTCATCATTTTCTTCTCTTTATTTAAGTTTTACACAACACTCATCACCAAGCACATTTCTTATCTTTTTTGGGTTGTACACAGACCCTTTTCTAAGGGATCCCGTGTCAACTTTCATAATGCTGCTTAAGGCGAGCTTCTCCGTGAGCGTGTCGTTCATGTGCCAAAGCAGCTTGTTCAGATGTGAAGCATCGAGAATTATGAATATGTCGTACGCGAGGGAGAGGCACTGGCTGAGGAGGAATTTGCGCATTGATATCACGTTCATCAAATCCTAATCCATTTTCTCTGGCTGTCTCATAGGGCCAATTCGCTATTCTATCAATATTTGGCGAGTTGTACACCCTATGCTGGATCTATGGCTCATCTGTGAAGCTCATAGGGACATTAGCGGCAGCACATAGGTGGGTGATCAGCACTGGATGGATGTGACCAGTAGTGGACCCTTGCCGATAGGTGAGAATGTTCTGGTGGATAATCTGTCCGACATTTATAGAGTGCCCTGTGAGAATGCAGTAGAGCAACACCGCCTGCTCCTTGGTCAACTCAGATTTCTGAGATGTGGGCATCAAATTACCTCGAATAAATTTGCACCATGCTTGAGCATAGCGATTGAGGCAGCTCGAGATGAGGTGTAATGGTTGTGCGGTGTTGCCGGTGGCTCATCTCTCCTAAAATCATGTTGTAATCCGGCCCGGCATCCATCATGGTTTGATATTCGTTAACCACTAAATTGTCGAGGCCGAGGTGGGTGTTGATAGCTGCAGCAGAGAAGTCGATGAATTTGTTCCTAACTTTGACAGGCCCATCATTATTGGCAGCCCAGAGGTTTGCATAAAATTCGCGAACGACAGTCACGTTCGCATCACAACTGAGCACTGCAATAGACTCCCATCGTCGTTGTCGAAGCATGGGCAAAATGGCACTATCAGTCACTGCAGGCTGGAATTGAATTTCACAAATAATGGCCTTGTCCTTGGTCATAAAATCCTTAAAATAGTTGGCCGCTGAGGGACTGAGGAAGGAGTGTTGGATGGGGCTGAATGATACTAAGCTGGTCTTGGCTCGCGATCGTTTGGCGACATCATGGAAAATTCACATGATGTAGAGACCTGTTACTGCACACACAAAGCAAACACATCCAACCCAACATACACACGCATGACAGTTAAGCACATGAGAGAAGCAAGTAAGAAATTGGGAGTAAACACAATGCATAATTGGAAGTTCCACTTGACTCAGACAATTAATCAAACACATGGTGGGCGTGCATAACAAATGGTGAACCACACTGGACTATAACCCTAACCACCCTCAAATTAACATTCAATGGTTCACTTAACGATCACAGCATGAAGAGAGTGAACATATGCTAAACAAATTTGCAAAGTATAACCAACACTAGAGCATTGAAGGGAAAGTTCGAAAAGGAGAAAATACCTAAGTGCGAGAAAGAAAAATAGCTCAGTATGAGAGGTTTACCTTTTGGCGTGGGAGAGCTCGGTGTTGTGTCGCTGAAGAAGGCGATAGAAAATGAGGTATGCGGGTGCCGATCAATCGCAGCTGAGAAAGGGAGAAAAGGGAACGGTTTTCAGTGAGAGACGCGATCGATCACCTGGTATAAAAATAAAAAAATCAGAAGCCCCGATAGATCGCCACATTTGGCCGATCGATCGGCGACTTCTCTGTTTTTGAAGCAAAATAGTTGTGCTGCGCTGATCGATCACCACATTTAGCCGATCAATCGGCTGCTTTTCTGTTCCAGAAAAAATAGTGTGAGTCGCCGATCGATCACCAAATGAGCCGATCAATCGGCAACTTCTCAGGTTTAAACAAAATTGTCGTTCCAAAAATAATGTAAGTCGCCGATCGATCGCAGAATAAGTCGATCGATCGACGACTTCTTCGGTGCAAGGAAGGTCGATTTTTTTTTTTAACTTAACGTAAAACACTGAAAACTATTAAACTACCAACGTAATAATAAAACTAATCATATCAAAATGAAATCACTAAATTAGAACTGAAAACGAAAACAATAAAAATAAAAATAAAAAAATAAAATAAACAAAATAAATGATAAATGGGTTACCTCCCACCAAGTGCGAGTTTTAACGTCATCAGTTTGACGTTGTGCTGCTTCACATTTTGTTTAGAAGGAGAACGGACTTTGCACTGTCAAATGTACTGCCCCAATACCATTTCAATCTTTGACCGTGAATCTTGAAAGTAGATTGATCTTCACGTTGAATTTCAACGGCGCCATGAGGAAACACTTGAACTACTGTGAACGGTCTTGACCATCGTGATTTGAGTTTTCCAGGGAATAACCGAAGGCGAGAATTAAATAATAAGACTTGCTGGCCTGGTGCAAATTCTTTTGGTACAATATGTTTATCATGCCACGCCTTTGTCTTTTCTTTATAAATTCTGGAATTATCATACGCTTCTCTTCGAAATTCATCAAGCTCGTTTAACTGTAATATTCTCGCTTCGCCAGCGGCTTGTGACTCCATATTTATTTTTAATGGCTCATAAAGTTCGATGCTCTAATTTCACTGGAAGATGGCATGCTTTACCAAAAAACAAACGGTATGGTGACATTCCTAATGGTGTTTTGAATGCTGTTCGATATACCCAAAGAGTGTCATCTAGCTTACGGGACCAATCTTTGCGAGATGAGCTTACCGTCTTTTCAAGAATTTGCTTGATCTCTCTATTCGAAACCTCGATTTGACCATTAGATTGTGGATGATACCCAAGAGCCTTGTGATGCTTTACACCATATTTCAACAATAAGGCTTCAAATTGCTTATTACAAAAATGCGTACCTTCATCACTGATAATAGCCCGTGGAGTACCGAATCGTATGAAAATATTTTTACGAAGAAAATTGAGCACCACTTTACCGTCATTGGTTGGGGTAGCAGATGCCTCCACCCATTTTGACACATAATTGACTACCAAGAGAATATATTTATGATTGAAAGAAGTAGGAAAGGGACCCATGAAATCGATCCCTCAAACATCAAATAATTCTATTTCCAGAATATTGGTCAATGACATCTCATCCCAGCGTGAAATATTGTCGGTACGTTGGCAGTGGTCACATGACATAGCAAATAAATGAGCGTCTTTGAAAAGGGTAGGCAAAAAAAAACTACATTGTAATACCTTTGCAGCCGTTCTCTTGCCACCAAAATGGCCCCCACATTCTAGGGAATGACAATGCTTTAATATATTTTCCATCTCATCTTCCGGAATACACCGCCTTATTACCTGATCCGCACAGTGCTTGTAGAGAAAGGGATCATCCCAATAATATCTTTTAACATCAGCAAAAAATTTCTTTCTTTTATAAGCTGAAGGCGCTATGGGTAGAACACTGCTAGCAAGAAAATTGACAATATCTGCATATCATGGTGTAGTGCTGACGCTAAAAAGTTGTTCATCTGGAAAGGTATCAACAATTGGTACTTCATCCTCTTTCACATGTTCTTGAGGTTGTAGTCTGGACAGGTGATTTGCCACTACATTTTTTGTGCCTTTTTTATCTCTAATTTCCAGATCAAACTCATGGAGTAGTAAAACCCAACGAATGAGGCATGGTTTTGCATCTTTTTTAACCATAAGGTATTTAATGTCTGAATGATCATTAAAAATGATTACCTTATTGCCGATAAGATAAGGACGAAATTTGTCGAAGGCGAATACCACTGCAAATAGTTCTTTTTCTGTTGTAGCATAATTCAACTGAGCTTCATTGAGGACTCGACTCGCATAATAGATAGTGCAGAAGGTCTTATCTTTGCGTTGCCCTAACACTGCTCCAATTGCAAAATCACTAGCATCACTCATAATTTCGAATGGATGGTTCCAGTCTTGTGCTACTACAATGGGTGTTGAAGTGAGCTTTGCTTTCAATAAATTAAATGCATTTAAACAGTCAGTGTCAAACTTAAACTCCACATCCTTTTCCAATAGGTTACTTAATGGCTTGGTGATCTGGCTTAAGTCTTGGATGAATCTGCGATAAAATCCTGCTGTCCCAAAAAACTCCTCACGCCTTTAACTGAGATAGGTGGAGGTAGCTTCTCAATCGTATCAATCTTAGCACGATCCACTTCTATCCCTTTGGATGATATCTGATGGCCTAACACAATACCTTCACGTACCATGAAATGACATTTTTTCCAATTCAATACCAAATTTATCTCTACACATCGTTGAAGCACCCTATTCAAATTCTCCAAAAAACAATCAAAAGAGGATCCAAAAATAGAAAAATCATCCATGAATACCTCAATAATACATTCGACCATGTAAGAAAATATAGCTATCATGCATCTTTGAAAAGTGGTCGGAGTGTTACAAAGACCAAATGGCATTCGTCGAAATGCAAAGGTGCCGTAAGGGCAGGTAAATGTGGTCTTCTCTTGGTCTTCGGGGGCGATAGCTATTTGATTGTACCCAGAGTATCCATCAAGAAAACAATAAAATTCGTGTCCTGATAACCTGTCAAGCATCTGATCAATGAACGGAAGTGGGAAGTGATCTTTCCTTGTAGCCTTGTTTAACTTCCTATAATCCATACATATACGCCAACCAGTGACAGTTCGAGTCGGAATGAGCTCATTATTTTTGTTTTGCACAACTGTCATTTCTCCTATTTTTGGTACAACTTGGATGGGGCTAACCCATGAACTGTCAAAAATTGGGTATATCACCTCTGCATCTAACCACTTTAAGATTTCTTTGCGCACCACTTCTTTCATGGTGTGGTTGAGACGTCGTTGGTGTTCCACTGATGGCTTGTGATCTTCCTCCATAAGGATTCTATGCATACAAAATGACGAGCTTATCCCCTTTAAATCTGTCAAAGTCCAACCAATTGCCAATTTGAATTGTCAAAGAACTCAGAGTAACTTATCTTCTTCCTCTATAGATAGGTCAACAGAAATAATGACCGGTAGAGAAGATGAATTTTGTAAATATGCGTACTTTAAATGTGACGGCAGTGTCTTCAATTCTAGCACAGGTGGTTGCTCAATAGATGGCAACGTGCGTGACGGACCTTCCCTTAAATTTTCATAGTATTTCCTCATATTCGGCTCATAAGAGTCCATCCACATCGTATAACCACATACTTATTTGTCCTCTTCTAGAGAATAATTTTGCTCAAACAGACATGCTTCTAAAGGGTCGTCTGGTCGACGTGCAACTTCATTTGCCGCGGATGCGATAACCTCAACACTAAAAACATCATTATCCTTCCCCAGATATTCATGGCTATGAACACGTTAAAGGTGACTTCTTCATCCTGAACTCGCAAGCTCAACTCATTTTTTTGTACATCAATAAGAGCACAACCCGTAGCAAGGAATGGTCTACCCAAAATAATCAGCACATCTCTCTTCTTCCATATCAAGTACAGTAAAAGCAACAGGGAATATGGATTTATCTATCTCTACAAGCACGTCTTCAATGATTCCCCTCGGGTGTTTAATAGAACGATCTGCCATCAGTAATGTAACCCTTTTCGATTTTGCTTCGCCTAGATCAAGTTTTCAGAATATAGATAGAGGCATTAAATTAATGCTCGCCCCAAGTCGCACAGTGCCCTAGTAAATATAGAATTTTCAATCTCGCAAGGCACAATAAAACTTCCCGGATCTTTTAGTTTTTAAGGAAGCTTCTTCTAAATAATAGTACTGCATTCTTCTAAAAGAGCAATAATACCACACTCCTCTAACTTCCGCTTGTGGGATAGAATATTTTTCATAAATTTAGCATAGCTCGGCATTTGTTCCAACGCATCGGAAAATGAAATATTAATGTGTAGCTTCTTGAAGACATCAAGGAATTGAGAAAATTATTTATCAAGCTTCACATTTTTCAATCTTTGCGGAAACGGCACTAGAGGTGAGTTTGCTTGAGTGGGAGAATGATGAGATTGTGATGACTTTTGAACTTCATCTGCATTGGACTCCTCATTAACAACTTTAGGCACTTGTGTCCCTTTTTGCATTGGTTCAATTACTGTTCCCTTGCGAGTGGTGATTACATTACAATGACCTTTGGGGTTCACCTCCGTGTTACTTGATAGTGAGCCTTGAGGCCTTCCATTGATGACGCTCGCAAATTGACCAAGTTGATTTTCAAGACTTCGAATTTGTGCTGATTGATTTTACATCACAGTACGAGTTTCGGTCATAAATTGCATAAGGGTTGTTTCAAAATCATTTTTCTTTTCAACTTGTTGAGAAGGACCGGGTTGAGCTACTTGAGGCATTTGCATCGCATTTTGAGAATTCTGCCATGAAAAATTTGGGTGTTGTCTCCATCCTGAATTATAGGTGTTGGAATTGGGATTACCTTGCCGATTAAAATTACCCATATAGTTAGCTTGCTCTGTGGTTTCACTCGACATGGGATTTCCCTCTTGACATTCTTCACTCAAATGTGGTCCTTGACACCATTGACAGTTAACTTTCGACGTTTTCCCTACACTTGCTGCCATATGAGACTCCTGTAGTTGTTTAGCTAATGAGGCAACTTGTAATGTTAAAGCTTTCATAGCCTCGAGTTCTGGAGTACCCGTTGTGCGCTTCATAATTGATCGCTCCACTAGATATTGGTCATTGTTAAGCGCTAATTCCTCTAATAGATCATATGCGGCTTCTTCATTTTTTCTCATTAAAGCACCACCTGCAGCTGCACTAACCAGAGTTTTAGTAGATGCAGACAATTTCACATAGAAAGTTTGAATATGCATCCACTTCGGTAGGCCATGGTTTGTACACTTTCCTAACATATCCTTGAAACGTGCCCATGCATCATATAGTGTTTCTCCATCAAATTAACTGAAGTTGATTATCTCGTTGCGAAGTTTAGCAGTCTTCTCGAAAGGAAAGAACTTGGACAGAAATTTCTGGCATAACTCTTCCCAAGTATTAATAGAATTAGCTGGCAAAGAGTTAAGCTAATTCTTTGCACGATCCCGTAACGAGAATGGAAATAGACGTAACCTCATTGCATCATCCCCCACATTGTGATATCTGAAAGTATCGCATACTCCTAAAAAATTTACAATATGATCTTTGGGGTCCTCAGAAGATAATCCACTAAACTGAGATTGTTGAATCATTGCAAGGTGTCTGACTTAATTTCAAAATTAGCAGCGATGGCCAGTTTTTAAATAGCTGAACGCAATCCGGATACAGTAGGTATAACATAATCCAGCAAGGTCCGGTGCTCAGTATTATCTTCCCTGTTATCTCCCAAAATGACACGCGCTTGTAGAATAACTTCTCTTCTCTCTTTACGATGTTTTCGACACGTACGCTCGATCTCAAGATTAAGCAGGAGAATATTAGTGTTTCCTTCTTTAAGCATGCACATGACAATAACACAAAAATAAAGAAATAAAATAAAAAAAATTCAAAATAAAACTAAAAATAATTAATTTGATATTAATAATAAAGTCCCCAGCAACAGCGCCAAAAACTTATTGTGAAAAATAGTTCGCAAGTGTATGAGTCGCAACAAGTAATAAGGTGATAAAATAGAGTGTCGAACCCACAAGGACTTGTTAATTAATAATCGAATTTATTAATCTTAATTCTAAATTGAACGCACGTTTTATGGTTTCAAGAATTTAAATTAAAACGAATAACCAAAACAAATAAAGAAAACTAATGTAAAATTATAAAAAAGATAGAATGAGATTAAATCTAATTAATAAAAGCCTAGGTACTATGATTTCACCAAGACAACATTTATTTCATTCCTTCCTAATTATATTCATAAGTATTCTCCCTTTGTTGATGATCGATTTCGCTAAATTCTAATATAATCTCTATCGAGCATTGCTTAGTTTATCTGATTAATGAGTTATTACTTCTCAGTCTCAAATCCTACAATAATCAAATACAATTAAATTAAGAAATCACAATGATCACATCAATACTGTAACTATCTCTAGCCTACGCATATTTATGACATTAATTTCAGTGCTCGGGTGCTTATCACCTCTCAGTCTCAAAATACCTCAAAAATCAAGAAAAGATTGAGTAGAAATTTACAAGCTTTAAGAACGGAATTTAAATGCGTCAACAATATTGGAAGAAATACTTTATAATTAAACAAAGATACAGAAAATAAACATTGTCTGGCTACATCGTAGCCCTAGATGAGAAAGTTAGTTCATGCTAGAAGATAAAGAAACAACAATAATAAAGATGATCATAAATAAACTATAGAAGGAGAGGAGAAAAACGATGTTAATGTCCAGTGCCGAAAACTCTCTCCTCGTTCCCCAATCTTCGTCGTCACTCTTCAGTGTGAATTCCGTCGTCCCCCTCTGAACTAATCCCCTCTTCTTTTTTCTTAGGGCTGCCTGTGGCGACCCCAACCCAGTCAGGGCCGCCACGGACTTGCCGTGACGTAATCTTAACTTAAGACCTTGTAAGTTCACATAAAATTTTTTATTTTTACTCACACTCTTAAAATAAAACTGACATAGACAAATTACCCACCTCAAACGACCCTTTAGAATCTAGTTAGACTTAAACATGTTGGGCGTAAAGTTCGCCGACTTTTAAAACATTAAAACGAGGTTAAAACCATTTTTCGATAAAATGTCGACTCAGTTTTTGGGTCCTTAAAATCCTTTTAAAAGACGTGGGGGGTCACTCGTAAAATACATTAAAAAAGTATCGTAAAAGGTCGGGTTGAACATGTTTGAAAAGTCAATTTTTAAAAATTCAGTTTTGGGCTCAGGTGGTGCGGTGCGCGCGCGCGTCGCCCAAAAAGTGCGTGCTCTGTCGCTGCGTGCAGTGCGCGCTCACACCTTAGCGCCAGCGGCGATAGCCTAGACGCCCAACAGCGCGTGCCTTGCACACCTGCTGCGCTCACCCAGTGCCTCCTTCGAGCCCCTCCTCTTCTTTTCCTCATTTTTCCTACTTTTCTTCCTTTCTTTCACCTACACTTCATCCATAAACTTACTTCAAACATTTCTAAACATAAAATACCTCAACCCTTAAAATCTCGACTGAAAACGGCCCACAAAAAACGTATCCGAAAACGTATTTAAAATTCATGAAAACAAATTGCGTTGATCGCTCTAAAAATCGAGCATATTCCTACAAATTTAAAAACACCCAAACAATTTCAGTATATTTTCTTAAATAAAGACTTCACATTCTAGACGTTCTACTACCACAACATATACATCAAAACTCGACATTTCATACATTTTTCTATCAAAACATTCGAATCACATACATAAACATTTTTGTTTACTTCTTAAACAAAACCGACACGTACACCTACTAACCACAGACTCGTACACATACTAACCACGGTCGAAATCGCCCTAACAATATTGCCAGGTTGCGCCCATGGTCGTACTCCTCCAACTGCGTCCGTAATCCTAGCGTGCTCGTGGAATCTTACCGTGCTACTCTTCCTCGCCTACATCATACGAAATAAACAATAAGCCTAAGGCTTAGTAAGGAGTGCAACAAATATGTAAATGCTCATGAACGTATGCTTCACAAAATCGTGTTCGTGTTCGTAATCTTTTTCTTATTCATCATTGACATGGCATGAATTGAGGGGCACGAGGAGAAATGGCAAGGGAATAATAATCATGGTGCAATCGGTGTAACGCCCAGAATTTACGGGTTTTCGCTCTTAGGGGTATTTTCGTAAAATAGTAAATTAAAGTCTTTTCTCGAATGGGAAGTTTCATTAGAGCCCTAGGAATTTATGAGGATTTTTAGAGAGATAAGCAAATTTTTAGAAATCCAAGTTGATAGCGTAACGCTATGTTTCGTTTTTAGCCCTATAGTGTTTTAACTCGTAAAAATGGTAAACTATGTTCGTTTTGCGAACGGAGAGTTTCGTTAGAACCATGAGAATAGTTATAATATTTGGAGAAATAAGAAAATTTTAGAGAAATCAAATTGATAGACAAAACGACGATTTAAGTTAAAGAATGGAGGGGAGGGCATTTGAGTAATTTTGTAAAGTCAAATGTTAAATAAAAATCAAACACCCCTCCCCCTCCACGCATTTTCCTTTTCTAGAAAACCTCCAGAGAAGGTTTTTCCCCCTTCTCCTCGTCGTTCTTCATCTTCCACGGCCGATGCTTCTACGACGATCAACGGCTTCCCTCCTCCGGCGTTTCTTCTTCATTTTCTTCCCCAAACCAACCCTCTAGGTAAGTTCTATTCTTTGGGCAAGTGTTGTTTTGTTTTTGGGGTGTTTTTCGATTTAGGGTTTTGTGTGAAATTTCCGGATTCGTGAGAAATCGATAGGATAACGATTTTATTGTCCTTTGATAATGCTTTTGTGGTTATTTGAGTAGATGGAATGGATTAATGGTGTTTGAGTGATTATTAGGTTAATTTTTGGTGGTTGGAGTTTGAAGAAAAGCCACTAATGGAGTTTGTTAAATTGTGAGCGCAATGTGTTCGATGAAACGCCCAAATAGAGAAAATTGAAGTTTTAGGGAGAATAGTTTAAGCTAGGAGCTTAGTTTAAGTTTGGAAATTGTTTATATAGGATCGGTTTTAACGGTGGGTTTGTGAAATGCCTTAGGTGGAGACAACTTTTCGGACGGTGCTCGGCTTGCTACGGACGCCAGGTAAGTGGGTGTTAGGTTTCCGGCCCTTAAGGCCCTACATCGTGTCAACGTTAGGCTTTTGTTGTTTTTGATGATGATTTTCTGATTGTGGGGTTTAATGAGTCGGGTAGCCTAGAATGTTAGTTATTAGTTGTTTGTGAAATTCGTTAAGATTAGTGTATGTCTATGTATGCTGTGAATTGCTCGATGATTTATCTTGATGATATGTTATATGTAGACTCCTCATGCATCATGTTTTCTCAAATGTCATATGAAACGTTTCATGTATGATGTATGAAAAAGAAAGGTAACGGTTAAGTGTGGGTTGGGACAGTATGGCCAGAACAACAAAACCAATGTCACTTCCATGCGATGGAACATGAATACGGCCGAAAGGACTATGTACACTCATTTGGCCTACTCCCTGGCACGATCCCAACCTTAATCCATGTTAACGAAAATTAAAAAGAATAAGAATAAGTAAATGAACATGTTTTATGAAAAGAATCATGCATTCATGCATATGTCATGTATAGTACATTCCCTTACTAAGCATTAGGCTTAATGTTTATGTTGTATGATGTAGGTGACAGGTGTGAAGGTGAGAGTTCTCTCGATGTCAAGGAATAGGTGGTCGACGGATGGTGCTCGTGGCGACGGGGTGTGTTTTGACTTGGCTCGATGATCCGATGGTGTGCCCCGAACTGTTTTGTGGCGAATGGATGTGAGTTAGTTTTGTTGGTTAGAAAGGTGATGGATTTTAGGGCGTATAGTTAAGTTTATTATTTAGAATTTTATAGTGGATGTAGGTTTGAAGTATTGCTATTTTGAATGATTTGTTAATGTATGCCTTTGGTGATGTTTTAGGAAATTCCGTGTTTACGTTTGATGTTTGTTTTGAGGACTTGATTGGGTTTTATTTGAGGATTCTAGGTGATTTATGACTGTATGGATACGCACGGTTTTAGAGCGACCCATGCAGTCAGTTTTCGTGAAATTTGGAAGTGTATAGACTAAGTTAGAGTTGTGTTTCGAGTAACGAATAATGTCGGGTGATGCGTGTTGTTAGATGGGTTTGATGTGGAATGAAAGTGGTATATGTGAGTAGTGATAATACGTTGAGGAGTTGTTATGAAAATAAAAGAAAAGTGGTGAAGTTTTAAGTGTGAAATGCAGGGTGTGAGGAAATGATGGAAGAAAGAAAGAAGGGAGGAGGGAGCTGTGCTCTCTTGAGAAATTTCAAAGAGCATGGCGATTGATCGCCTCTAGGAGGCGATCAATCGTCTCTCCCTGCCTGGCAATCGCTTGAGAGGCGATTGCCAGGCGATTGTTGGTCGCCGCTCTCTGGAGAAATCCAGAGAGCGTGGCGACTGATCGCCACAAACTGTGGCGATCAGTCACCACAGGCGATTCGCAACAGGCGACTGGTCGCCTGTTGCAATTGCCGAGGGGTGATCAGTCTCCCCTTTTTGGGCGACTGATCGCTATAGCATTTTGTTTATTTTAAGTTTTATTTTAATTAGTTAATAGTTTTAATTGATTTAATTGTTTTAAGTTTCAATTGTTTTAGTATTTGTTTTAAACGATTTACTAAAAGAACTTCGATTTCAATTCCGATTTCAATTTCGATTGAGATTTTGCCATAAGTACAGTTAAAGTTAAAAGTGTAAATGATAAAAAAAAATGATAGTACGGGAAATTGGGTACAGTACTAGGGTCGTTACAATCGGACAATAGCGGTAACGACTAGTCCGGCCCCCACCAGTGGGAGGATCCGTGAACTAATCGTGCAGTATCAACTCGGCCCCCACCAGCGGGAGGATCCGTGAGTCTTCTTGCCAGTCCGGCCCCCACCAGTGGGAGGATCCGTGAACCGTATTAAAATCTTGGGAACATAATCGTGGTCAATTCTATTGTCCCACACATGTTCATGCTTATATATATGATTTTCATATACTTATCATGATCATTTAAAACGTACACATAAATCATTTTGTGTGCTTTTGAAAAATCGTGATGCATGGACATGAATTCACTTAAAGACAACATGCTATACAAAACGAGCTATACATCATGAATCATAACATCACTCTACTCCATTCATCATAACATAACGCACAACAAGTCACCACCATCAACAATAACTCAAACAAATCACCCTAGTATCCTTGTGATGTAGGGCCCTAGCAGCCGGAAGTCCTATCACACCCACTTACCTGGCGTCCTTAGCAATGCCGAGCACCGTCCTTAGCTTGGTTCACCTAAGGCAATTCACAAACCGTCGTTAGAACCGACTTAACACAAACTGTAACACCTGACATTTTTGGCCGGGAAATTGTCCCTCGAGCTATCGATCGGGATTAAGCATGTAGATTAAATATTAATGTATGTTTGGTGAAATTGTTGAGATGTAGAGTGCGGAAAACTAAACAAGAGTGTAACAAAAAAAATCATTAGTTAGTAGATTCATGGAAGGCGGTTTGGGCAATGAATTGAAGGTTGGTGGGAGAAAGCCAATGAATGGCTGTAAGTGTTCAACTTGCTGAACAAGAATGTTCTTCCTCCTACGTGAAACCCTCTAAAACTTCTCTTCTCTGGGCTGCTCCTTTAAAAATCTTCGTCTGCTCTCTCTTACCAGACGACGTGCGAACGATTCCAACTTCGGGTCTCTTCCCTGTTTCTCCAGTCCCTCCAGTAAAGATCCGTGGATCCGCAGAAGTAACAACGAACTAAAGCAACTCTTCACAACACGGTAAGTGTCAGACCCGTAGGTTGGCCCTTAAGGCCCTACATCACGGAGGTACTAGGTTTTCCATTTCTGTCGGGTTGTTGTTGGGTAGATAAGTCACAGGTTATGTTCTTAGTTATCTGTGTTTTGCTTTTCGTCTTGTTGTGTTATTCCTATCGCCTGTATATGTTAAGTTTAAGCACCGTATCTTTTCATGCATACACATTTTCTCTGAAAGTCATGCAAATGTTTTCATCACCAGATTTGAAGTTATGAAAGTTAAAAATCTATAATATAATGTATGGTTAAGTGTGGACGAGGACTGGCATCCTGTTATCCCTGTTAAGTACCTGTCGTGTACTCCTGTTGCGCCAGTTCCTCTATAAGCCCCACTTATACCTCCATGTCCAGTGAAACATAATGTACTGTACTGTCTGTAACGCCCCGAATTCTCTGAACCCGGTTCGTCACACAAAACCCGTACACGAACTAAAAACTTCATTCATAATTTAAAATTTTGCAGCGGAATTAATTTAAGTAACATAGAGTTAAACAAAACCATAAAGTGTTTGGATAATCGGATAAAATGTTCGAGATAAATCGACCAAAAGAAATAAAGGTTTAAATCACAAAACACTATTAAAACTCTAAAGACAACCACATCTGCCGGTGGAAAAAAATCAACGGAAGAAGCAGACACAGCAAATATAAGACTCCTGCCGATGACGTGGACCTGAAGACTTGGAACTGAAAGACATTTCTCGGTGGGCTGCACCTACCGATGACGTCAACACAACTTCATCTGCCGATGACGTCAACACAATTTCATCTGTCGATGACGTCAGCACAACTTCATCTGCCGATGACGTCAACGCGATTTCATCTGCCGATGACGTCAGCACAACTTCATCTGCCGATGAAGTCAACATGACTTCATCTGCCGATGAAGCCAACACGACTGCACATACAACTTCAACTGCCGATGAAGTCAACATGACTTCATCTGCCGATAGAAATGGGTCTATATCTATCGATAGAAATAAGGCTACATCTTCCGATGCCTTTACTGAAGACATCATCCGATAGAAATTTGGATACACCTACCGATAGACATCTCCTTCCGGTAGGTTCAAACTACTCAACTTCTGCCGATAGAATGCATCTACCGACAGATAACAAAACACATCCCATCTACCGATAGATTCAGGGCGACATTCTGGCTACTCCTAATTATACAATATAACTCCATTTATGAAAAAGAATCTATTTGCCTTACTGAAATCACTCAGAAAAGGATTCAAATCCATGTATTGCTTAAAATCCAACAAGTGCAAATCTTCAAACCTCAGCGGAATGCCATTATCAAATAATAAAACTCAATTTGTTCAAAACACTGAAATCACTACTGTTATGAAAACTCGATCCATCTAAAATAAAGCATTGATAATAAAACCTTCACTCCAACAGACATCAATTAAACTGCCCCATCAGCTGCCAGAACATTGTGTGGATGCACTCCTCCAACCCAACTAGCCTTCTGTGAACTCAGTAAACACACCTGCTAAAGCTTCTTCACCTACATCACAAAACTCATCTATTAGCCTAATGCTAAGCAAGTAAAGCAATAGTGAAATGAAATACTGAATCATAAATTCCTAAACATGCAGTTTCTACTTTTCTCATCTCAGTTGCATATTCATCGTTTCTGTACAGATCCCCCTGTGAAATTGGGAGTTGGATCATTTCTCCCAAAGTATAAATATCCACTGGCTCGTTAAGGGTTGGATTAATTCCCCTAACAGCAAATCTGATACTCATAACTGTTCAGATCCCCCTATCGGATTGGGAAGCGGATCACTTTTCCCAAAACCTCAATCCACTGGCTCATTAAGGGTTGGATTAATTCCCTTAACAGCAAATCTGCTTCACGTACTGTTTCAGAATAGTGAACGGTCCAATAAACCTGGGGTTCAACTTTCCTCTCTTTCCAAATCTCACAACTCCCTTGAAAGGTGACACCTTAAGAAAAACTTCATCACCTACCTCAAATTCCAGTTCCTTTCGTCTTTTGTCTGCATAGCTTTTCTGTCGGCTTTGAGCTGTCAGGATTCTTTGACGGATAAGAGCAATCTTCTCTACTGTCTGTTGCACAATTTCAGGACCAATCAATTGTGCCTCCCCAACTTCGTCCCAATACAATGGTGATCTGCACTTCCGTCCATATAATGCCTCGTATGGTGCCATACCTATGGTTGCTTGAAAACTGTTGTTGTAAGAGAATTCTACTAAGGACAGGTACTGGTTCCAAGAACCTTGAAAATCCAATGTGCATGCACGAAGCATATCCTCCAGTGTTTGAATGGTTCTTTCAGATTGTCCATCAGTTTGAGGGTGGAAAGCTGTGCTAAAATTAAGTTGTGTTCCCATAGCCTTATGCAAACTCCTCCAAAACTTAGATGTAAATCTAGAGTCTCGGTCTGAAACTATAGAACTTGGAACTCCGTGCAGTCTGACGATCTCTTGCATGTACAATTCAGCTAGCTGATCCATTGAGTAGGTTATCTTTATAGGCAGAAAATGAGCTGACTTGGTTAGACAGTCAACTATCACCCAAATTGCATCATGTCCCTTAGCTGTCCTAGGTAATCCAACAACAAAGTCCATCGTTATTTGTTCCCATTTCCATTCGGGAACTGGTAAGGGTTGCAATGTCCCTGAGGGTCTCTGGTGTTCAGCTTTGACTTGCTGGCAGGTCAGACATGACTCTACATACTTCGCCACACTTCTTTTCATACCTGGCCACCAGTAATACTGCCTGAGATCTCTGTACATCTTTGTACTCCCAGGGTGGACAGAGAATCCGAAAGAGTGAGCTTCAGAAAGAATTTCCTCACGAAGCTCATTATTGGCAGGAACAAACCACATATTTCTAAACTTAAGGATTCCATCGGTAGAATGACTAAATTCTGACTTGTCCGTAGAATCCATGCTTGACTTGTACCCGATACATTCATCATCATTTGTCTGAGCTTCCTTTATTTTCTCAAGAATGGTAGGCTTTAAGGTTATGGCAGAAAGTATAGCTGATACACTGGTCACTGCTTCTAGATTAAACTTTTGGAATTCTGACTCTAAGGTTAATGGCATATTGGAAATCATAGTTGGGGTTGAGGTTGTGACTCTACTCAAGGCATCTGCCACAACATTTGCCTTACCAGGGTGGTACTTAATCTTAAAATCATAATATTTGACAAACTCTAACCATCTACGCTGCTCATATTCAGTTCTTTTTGCGTGAAAATATACTTCAGACTTTATGATCTGAAAATACCTCACAAGTTTGTCCATATAGGTAATGCCTCCAAATTTAAGTGCAAATACAACGGCAGCTAATTCCAAGTCGTGTGTAGGGTAGTTCTTCTCATGAGTTTTTAACTGTCTAGAAGCATAGGCTATAACCTTATCATCTTGCATCAACACACAGCCAAGACCGATCTTAGAAGCGTCACAATAAATACTAAATTTACCACCTTCAACAGGGAGGGTCAAAATTGGAGCATTGGTCAGCTCCTGTTTCAAGGTTTGGAAACTATGCTCACATTCGTCAGTCCATGTATATTCACGTTTTTCCTTGTTAACCTAGTAAGGGGGTGTGGCAATCTTTGAAAATCCTTCAATGAACTTTCTGTAATACCCTGCTAGTCCAAGAAAACTTCTAATATCTGTAGCACTCTTCGTTGGGGCCATTCCTTAACTGCTTGAACCTTGGCTGGGTCCACAGATATTCCATCACCAGAGATCACATGACCAAGAAAGTGAACTCTATCCAACCAAAATTCACACTTTAAAAACTTAGCATAAAGCTGGTGTCTTCTCAGTACATCCAACACTAAACTCAAATGTTTTGCATGCTCTTCCTTAGTTCTAGAATAGATTAGTATGTCATCAATGAATACAATGACAAACTTGTCCAAATACTCGTGAAACACCCTATTCATAAGATCCATGAAGGCTGCTGGCGCATTAGTCAAACCAAAAGACATAACCAAAAACTCATAATGTCCATACCTTGTGCGAAAGGCAGTCTTTGGGATATCCTCAGATTTAACCTTCAACTGATAGTAACCGGACCTAAGGTCAATCTTGGAGAAAACTCTCGCACCCTTAAGTTGGTCAAATAAGTCATCAATCCTCGGCAGTGGATACTTGTTCTTGACAGTTAGCTTATTCAACTCTCTATAGTCTATGCACATACGCATTGATCCGTCTTTCTTTTAACAAAAAGGACAGGTGCACCCCATGGTGAAAAACTAGGGCGTATGAACCCTTTTCTAACAAATCCTCCAACTGTTTCTTTAACTCTTTAAGTTCTGATGGTGCTAGTCTATACGGGTTTTTAGACACAGGCTCGGCTCCGGGGTAGACATCTACAACAAATTCGATTTCTCTATCTGGTGGTAAACCAGGAAGGTCGTCTAAAAATACATCAGGAAAGTCTTGGACAACTAAAACATTTTGAGGGTTTGCCTTTCCTACAAGTTGCGTGTCTACAACGCTAGCTAGGAAGCACCAATACTCTCTACATAGGGAAGGTCTAGTGTTAATCGAAGTCATCACAGTCATTTCCTTGCTCTTCTTTGAAGCTTGGAAGGTATGTTTCGGGTTACCAGGGGGTTGGAAACTAACTATTCCAGTCCTACAATCGATCGTGGCATAATGCTTAAACAGCCAATCCATTCCTAAGATTACATCAAATCCCAATATATCCATAATAATGAGGTCAGCAGGCAAATTCATGTTCCCCGCTAATACCTCACTATCAGGCATCACTCGATTGGAGTGCATGCACTCACCAAAAGGTAATGTAACATTAAACACATGCATAGAAGGGGTAAACTGTACATCTAACTTATCAGCAAACGTAGATGCTATAAATGAATGCGTTGCACCGGAATCTATCAAAGTAAAAGCAGGCACAAAGTTGACTAATATAGTACCTGACACTACAGCAGGCTGTTCTTCACCTGCCTCCGTCATGGAGAATATTCTTGGTTTAATCATAGCAGGACCACTCTTAGGAACTGGACAGTCTCTGCTAATATGGCCGACTTTGTTACAATTGTAGCATCTGGTGATCCTAGGCTTCGGGCATTCTTTGTACGTGTGGCCAACCTCCTCACAGTTGAAGCACTTCCCAAATCCCATCCTGCACTCCCCGGGGTGGTTCTTCAAGCACTTAGGACACGGGGGAAATTTCCTGACATTCTGTACCTTCCCTCCAGCTCCTTGGCTACTCTGGCCTTCACTTGGCCTCTTTGTTCCTCTCTGATGGTGTTGTTGGACAAACCTTTGTGGGACCTCCTTTGCTCCAGCACACTTCCTTTCAGCCTCTTCCACTTCCAGAGTAGTGGACACAACTTCGCTGAACGTTAAACCTTTAATGCCACAGAATTTGACTCCTCGATAGATCTCCGGCTTCAGTCCATGCACAAATTTGAACACCTTATCCTCGTCCTTATGAGCAAAGTGTCCAGCAAACCTGGACAAGGACTCAAATTGCCTACCGTACTCTGCCACCGACCCTGTCTGCTTCAAATTCAGAAATTCCAACTTCTTTGCGGTCTGGACCGTGCTGTTAAAATATTTCTCATAGAAGATGTCCTTAAACTGTGACCAAGTCATAGTCAGAATGTCGGTGGTGGTTTCAACTGTTTCCCACCAGAGTTGAGCTTCGCCAGCCAAATGAAATGTAGCCAACGTGACCTTGTCTCCTTCTCCTATGCTGGCGCACCTAAACATACTTTCAATCTTTCTAAGCCATCCTTCAGCAATAATTGGATCGGATGACTGTCCATCAAACGTGGGTGGTCTTAGTCTCCGGAATCTATCTCCAAAATGCTCATTGCTAGAACCCGAGTTGGCACTTCCTTGTGCTTCCCGACTCAACAGCACTCCTAATTGATCAGACTGTTGACGCACTATATCTGTCTGCTGACGCATCAATTCGGTCAGCTGCCTAATTACACTAGAGTCCTCTTCACGCCTTGGGCTTGGTATTTCTCTAGGTATCCTTGGTCTTCCTGGTCGTCTAGCCATTATACTAAATTCTCTGCACAGGGTTAACTGCCCTCATAAACATTTTATAACTAAAGCTAACTCAAATACTTACAGTTGTTGGAGTGCTTCCATGCAACGATTGGCACTGATGAGTAATCTTTTGAATAGTTTAACCGAATGTCTCTGATACCATACTGTAACGCCCCGAATTCTCTGAACCCGGTTCGTCACACAAAACCCGTACACGAACTAAAAACTTCATTCATAATTTAAAATTTTGCAGCGGAATTAATTTAAGTAACTTAGAGTTAAACAAAACCATAAAGTGTTTGGATAATCGGATAAAATGTTCGAGATAAATCGACCAAAAGAAATAAAGGTTTAAATCACAAAACACTATTAAAACTCTAAAGACAACCACATCTGCCGGTGGAAAAAAATCAACGGAAGAAGCAGACACAGCAAATATAAGACTCCTGCCGATGACGTGGACCTGAAGACTTGGAACTGAAAGACATTTCTCGGCGGGCTGCACCTACCGATGACGTCAACACAACTTCATCTGCCGATGACGTCAGCACAACTTCATCTGCCGATGACGTCAACGCGATTTCATCTGCCGATGACGTCAGCACAACTTCATCTGCCGATGAAGTCAACATGACTTCATCTGCCGATGAAGCCAACACGACTGCACATACAACTTCAACTGCCGATGAAGTCAACATGACTTCATCTGCCGATAGAAATGGGTCTATATCTATCGATAGAAATAAGGCTACATCTTCCGATGCCTTTACTGAAGACATCATCCGATAGAAATTTGGATACACCTACCGATAGACATCTCCTTCCGGTAGTTTCAAACTACTCAACTTCTGTCGATAGAATGCATCTACCGACAGATAACAAAACACATCCCATCTACCGATAGATTCAGGGCGACATTCTGGCTACTCCTAATTATACAATATAACTCCATTTATGAAAAAGAATCTATTTGCCTTACTGAAATCACTCAGAAAAGGATTCAAACCCATGTATTGCTTAAAATCCAACAAGTGCAAATCTTCAAACCTCAGCGGAATGCCATTATCAAATAATAAAACTCAATTTGTTCAAAACACTGAAATCACTACTGTTATGAAAACTCGATCCATCTAAAATAAAGCATTGATAATAAAACCTTCACTCCAACAGACATCAATTAAACTGCCCCATCAGCTGCCAGAACATTGTGTGGATGCACTCCTCCAACCCAACTAGCCTTCTGTGAACTCAGTAAACACACCTGCTAAAGCTTCTTCACCTACATCACAAAACTCATCTATTAGCCTAATGCTAAGCAAGTAAAGCAATAGTGAAATGAAATACTGAATCATAAATTCCTAAACATGCAGTTTCTACTTTTCTCATCTCAGTTGCATATTCATCGTTTCTGTACAGATCCCCCTGTGAAATTGGGAGTTGGATCATTTCTCCCAAAGTATAAATATCCACTGGCTCGTTAAGGGTTGGATTAATTCCCCTAACAGCAAATCTGATACTCATAACTGTTCAGATCCCCCTATCGGATTGGGAAGCGGATCACTTTTCCCAAAACCTCAATCCACTGGCTCATTAAGGGTTGGATTAATTCCCTTAACAGTAAATCTGCTTCACGTACTGTTTCAATCTGTTCATTCCTTGCCGATTCAAAATCATGTAAATTCATTTTCGTACATTTCAAAATATGATGCATGACAACTGGAAATAAGCACACGAACATACATTAATCCTACTGTTTTGTGATGTAGGCCCGAAGGCACAAACAAACTCTACTTACCTGGTCTCCTTGAAATCGCTCGGTTTCAACTACTTGAAAGCCCTGTTCACCTAGTGTCATAAACAGAACACTAATCAGAACTTCACTAAATCTCATCCCACACCATTCACGAATCTAAGGAGCTAGCTTAGAACTTCGGGCCATCGCACATTCTTGGTTCAGCACTAAACTCGAACTCAGCTCACTCACAGCATTCACCAAGTTACACACGCATTGCACTCCCGCTATCTACTCACTATAATATCGAGAAGATGAATGGAAAACTTACCTAGGTCGAAGGTGAATCTCGCGAGGAAGATCGCCTAGAGAGCTCGTCTGCCTGAGTTGAAACCCGAAGAGGAAATGGTATGAAATGGTGGCGGCTACAGTGCATTAAACCCAACCCTCTTCCCTTAAATACGTTATCCACTCTTTGAAAATTGCAATTTACTCTAATGCCCTTTGCCAAGTTATTTAATAACCATACTTAATTTATTGACTAATAAAGTGTATTTTATTAATAATAAAAGAGCTGGTTCGATAGGGCCGGGTGCTACACTGTCACTGTATTTTGAAAATTCATGCATAGCATATGCATCACTGCATTTTTATATGTTCTTACTGAACTCTAGGCTCATAGTTGAACTCTCTGATGTAGGTACGGATCCTGTGGATGAGGGCTTTGTTCCTCAGTCCGACAAATAGGTGGCTGGTGGCTCAAGCTCATGGGGGTTGGTTGCTGCAATCAGACAAATGTATTCCCTGTGAGTATGTATTTTCTGAAATTATGTCAAGTTCTGTATCATCTTTTGAAGTTTTAAATATTTGAAGTGTAGGTTCAATCCTGTAGGTTCAGTTCTGTATTGATGTCTAAAACCTCTGTATTTGACAATTGTATATGTATTTTGAAATGTGTTGAAATATTCTGGAACTGCCTTGAGTTCTCTCTATAGGTTGTGCATGGATGGTCTCGAATTCTAGAGCTATCCGTTTGTTTTCTTGATCTGTCATTTGTAAAACATGTATTGCAACTTTGTTTTGAATCAAGTTTTGAAGGTCTGAAACTTTCATGTCTTCTGTTTTTATGCTCCTTGTTCGTATGTCTTTCTGTTAAAAGTTGTCAACTTTCTGTCTGTAGTTCACATCCACCGGTGAACTCATTTCTGTTTGTAGTTCATATCCATCGGTGAACTCATTTCTGTCTGTAGTTCACATCCACCGGTGAACAGTCCAATTCTGTCTGTAGTTCACATCCACCGTTGAACTCATTTCTGTCTGTAGTTCACATCCACCGGTGAACAGTTCATTTCTGTTTGTAGTTCACATCCACCGGTGAATGGTTCATTTCCGCCCAGTTTATTTACATCTTCCGTCTGACGTCATCTGCCCACATCTTCCGCCCAGTTATTTACATCTTCCGCCTGACGTCATCAACATCTTCCGCCTGGCGTCATCTGTTTTGTCTTATTCACATCCACCGCTATACTATATTGCCCGCCCAGTTTACTTATATTTTTTGCTTCGTCTACTGCCTGCGTCTTCCGCCCCGTTTTATTTACTCCTTCAGCCATAGATCACTCGACTCCGGTATTCACTGTAGCCTTTCTTTCAATATGTCTTTCAGTTTACATTTTTCATTTATTTTCACTGCATGTATTTTATCACGTTCCTTCTACATGTCTGTCGGCCACCCAGCCTTTTATTTAAACGTTCAAAGTGTTCTATCTCCCTGTTTTCTTCAGTCTTCTATTTCTTCTGCCGTTCATTCTGTAATTCGATTTTAACTGTTTTTCCCGTTTCCCTTTCAAATCCAGAGAAAGTTCTCTCTCTCTCTCTGTAATGCTTTTAAGGGTTTGTCCTTAAAGGTTCAGTCTGCTCCGTTTATCAAAAAAAAAATATACGTCTCGTTCTCTGTTAAATGTCCCGGAGTGATGGCTTGGCTCTCGGATCCCGATCGGGATCGGGTTTCGGGCTGTCACACAAACCATTTCTAAAACCAAATCAACCATCCATTTAGGCAATTCATCGAACACCTTATGTGCACACATTCTTTCACTAATTCCTCCCTAATCCGACGTCCTTTTTCAACGATTCAACAATTCAACAATTTATACGTCACCCATAACGTCTACTTTATCATGCTATAGCAAATTCTCAAATTATATCCAATGATTCTCCAACTACATGTAACTCCTAACTAAGGTAAATTTTCTTAAAACTATAGTTTATGTCATTCAGGAATTTTATCGAACACTTCACGTGCACATTTTTATTCACTAATTTCTCCCTAATCCGACGTCCGATTTTAACGATTCAAACGCCTATACGTCACCTTTGATGTCTACTTTAATATGCCATAGCAAATTTCTGAATTAACCTAATGACGAAGCCTAGAAATCCAGAATTCCGATATTCAATAAACGGTATTTCCAAACACCAAAATCAAATCCTAAATACATTTTTTTCAATCTAACTATTAGCAATAACTAAAAATCTTTCATCAATAATTACCAATACACCACAACTAACGATTTTTAACCAAAATCTAAATTTACACAAACCCTAAATCGATAAAACCTAACAAATAACAACCCTAAATCGACAGCAAAACCCACAATACGCTAGAGTCTTACTTAGAACGTCAAATGGGGAAGAAAACCATAAAGAAGAATCGCCGGAAAAAGGAGTCGTCGTTCGGCCGATGGAGAAATGGCGTGGAAGGGGAAGAAGAGAATGCCAAGGAAGAAAGATCTCTAGAGAAAGAGGAGGTGAAATCGTGGAAATGTAAATGCTGAAGGGGGGAAATGGGTTTTATTTTAATAATAATAAAACTTAATTTTATGATTACAAATTTGCCCTTCACCCATTTCTTTGCTTGTTTTGTTATTTCGCCTAACGTTTTGAATTCTCCAAAATTTTCTTATTCCTCCAAATATTCCAACTTATTCCTAGGGTTCTAACAAAACTATCCGTTCGCAAAACGGACTTAATTTACTATTTTTACGACCTAAAACACTATAGGGCTAAAAACGGAACTCGGCGTTACGCTATCAATTTGGATTTCTAAAAATTTACTTATTCCTCTAAAAATCCTCATAAATTCCTAGGGCCCTAATAAAACTTTCCGTTCAGAAAACGGGTCTAAATTCTTTATTTACCAAAATAACCCTAAGGGGCCGAAAACCCGAAAACCCTAAAACTCAAAACCCTTAATTGAAATTTCTGGGCGTTACATCTTACCCTCCTTATTTATAATTTTGTCCTCAAAATTAAGTACTTAGTTAACCCTCTAATTACTCATCCTTTTATTACCTACATAATTATTGTTGCCACGCTAAACCTCGATTACACTACGGCCTTAATCACCTATCGGCATTGACAAATCCTACAGCTCCAAAGTCTCAAGTCCTACCAACTATGCATTTCATGGCTCAATTGCTCATAAGTCCTATGACTTCAACTAAATCAATTATCATTTAAACTCTCAAACCCCTATATCTTAACTTCGACTCTAGCTTTTCCCCGAATTGAGTTCGTTCAGTTCCTCTCTCTTCCCTAACTTTGTGTCTATCAAACACGTACATAATCACTCCAAGTCCTCACAACTTCCTCAATCGCATAATACTAAGGGTTAATAATTAACTTAGGCAATCAGAACATTCCATTAATCACTCCAAAAAAATTCCCATACACAAGGCCTCGATACTTAAATGTACCCTATATGCTATCGAAGTATCCTCTAAGTCCCACAATCTCGTCCATTATGCTCGATTATCCAACTTTTACCTCAGTTATCTCCAAACACCATCAAATTCCTAGGTCTAAACTCACTCATTAAACCATTCACCCTATACCTTAAATGATGCACAAACTCTTCGACGTAATTTAAGAGTTGAAACATTTCTAAGCTGTCTAACTTAACCACACTTCTAAGTCCACTTGCACAGTCTCTGTGCAAACTTTCTTTCCTTTCTATTCGATATCCCCAAATTTTTCGACTTCACCCGGAACACTAAATACTTAATGGCTAACCTCCATACTTTCAATCCATGATTTTCTAAAGGCCTAATCCTCCTCGAGTTGGAATGTACATCACATGCCTACGCTCATCAATCATAACCTTAGCTATTTACGTAATCATCGGCTTTGACTTCGTTACATATGGGTGGAACCTTGAAATTTTCTATCTTAACCCTATTCTTAATGCATTTGAACGTCTTTCGTGCAAGTTCTCATTTTCCTTATCTAAAATTTCTTAAATTGCACGCCCCTAAACACTTATGAACTAAACCTCAAATTCTGTCCTTCCCTTTTTATCTAACAATCCCCTATAATTGACGCTCATTCTAATCGAATCGCTATTTCATCTAACATTACACTAGACCTCTAACCCTGGCTTTTATTTTAGGGTGCTAAACCCAGCTCTACACCCTATGTTTCTTCATTGATACCTACCGAGACGAACAGCCCTACTCAACGACTTGCCTAAGCTAAACTCTTGCTTACTATTTTCAAGGGTCTGTAAACTAGGGTCCAATTTCTATCATTTCAAATCTTATATCCCATAGGTTGTATCCCTCTAATGGTAACAAAGTTCTAAGTATTCACACCTCCTCGCAACTTCACTAGGTTATCCACACCCTCCGTCCTAATATTTTCTAACTTCTCAAAATTTAATATCTTCCCAACTCTAAGTAGGTCTCCTTAATTCCATTATCGATATCGGTCGATATGACCACACCTACGCAATCACTCAAATCCTACATCCATAACCTTGCATTGATCGATCACATTCTAAAATCACCACCGCAATGACCACTTCCCATACCCTCTCAACAACTCCTAATCCAACTTCTATATAACGTACCAATATTGCTTTTAAACCTTCACTCTAAACTATGCTTCTATTTTAATGCTCCCTATTTCATTAATTGACGCTATAAGAATATACCTGGAATACCCGACGGTTGGGCAGCTCCCTGCAGCCTCTTGTTCGACCTTAGACAGTTTCTAGCCTTGTGACCCACCCTATCACATCGGAAACACCTGCCGGAATGCAGCTTGCACTCCCCGAAGTGATTTTTTAAGCACGTAGGGCATAGAGGAGCTTGTCGAGCCCCTTGTGGCCGCTTGCCCCTGTCCCGATCCATAGGTGCTTCGTTGGGCCTTTTAACGCCCCATTGTTGTGGTTGCCAACCTTGATCCTGTTGTGGGTGTACCTCTCGGAGAAACTCCTTCGGCGGTTTCCTTTGCCGCTGAAGTTTCGTCTCAATATCATCAAGCTCAAGGGCCTTGGCCACGACCTGTTTGGTGTAGCTGGGAAAACTCCGTCCTTTTGTTGGCCTGGAGAGTGCGGTTAAAATACTTATTGTAGAACACCTCCTTGAATCCTTCCCACGTCATAACCTCCATGTTGGTTGTGACCATAACCGTATCCCACAAAAAACTGGCATCCCTCTCTAGGTTGAATGTCGCACATGTTACTTTCTTAGCTTCCTCTACCTTAGCGTAGTTGAACATTCTCTCAATCTTACGGATCCACTCCTCAGCGTAAGTGGGATCCGAAGACCGTCCATCAAACGTCAGGGGCCTAAGCCGCCTGAACCTTTCTCCACTTTGGTCCTGAGGGTGTTACCTTGTCTTTTCAGTTCTCTCAATAAAACTCCTATCTGTTCCGACTGTTGGTGCACTATGTCCGTAAGCTGGCTAATAGGATCCATTCAGGGTTGCCAAGGTGCTCTCGGCCTTTTCTTGTCCCTAGACATGTTAGAAAAAACAAAACAATATAAACATCTATAGATCATTACTTAAACTTAAATACTTACAGTTGGCGAAGCACTTCCATGTGGTGGGTGGCATTGTTAGGTAATCAACTAACCGATTGCGACCACGTGTCTCTGATACCATAATTGTGGCGACCCCAACACAGTCAGAGCCGCCACGGACTTGCCGTGACGTAATCTTAACTTAAGACCTCGTAAGTTCACATAAAATTTTTCATTTTTACTCACACTCTTAAAATAAAACCGACATAGACAAATGACCCACCACAAATGACCCTTTAGAATCTACTTAGACTTAAACATGTTGGGCGTAAAGTTCGTCGACTTTTAAAACATTAAAACGAGGTTAAAACCATTTTTCGATAAAATGTCGACTCGGTTTTTGGGTCCTTAAAATCCTTTTAAAATACGTGGGGGTCACTCGCAAAATACGTTTAAAAAGTATCGTAAAAGGTCGGGTTGAAACGTATTTAAAAAGTCAATTTTCAAAAATTCAGTTTTGGGCTCGGGTGGTGCGGCGTGCGCGCGTGCGGCGCGCGCGTCGCCTAAACAACGCGCTCACGAAGAGCACCGATCAATCGGCGATCTCTCTGCCCGCGCGCGCCCAGCGTCTCCTTCGCGCCCCTCCTCTTCTTTTCCTCATTTTTCCTACTTTTCTTCCTTTCTTTCACCTACACTTCATCCATAAACTTACTTCAAACATTTACAAACATAAAATACCTCAACCCTTAAAACCTCGACTTAAAACGGCCCCCAAGAACGTATCCAAAAACGTATTTAAAATTCACGAAAACAAATTGCGTGGATCGCTCTAAAAATCTAGCATATTCCTACAAATTTAAAAACACCCAAACAATTCCAGTATATTTTCTAAAATAAAGACTTCACATTCTAGACGTTCGACTACCACAACATATACATCAAAACTCGACTTTTTATACATTTTTCTATCAAAACATTCGATTCACATACATAAACATTTTCGTTCACTTCTTAAACAAAACCGACACGTACACCTACTAACCACAGACTCGTACACATACTAACCACGGTCGGAATCGCCCTAACAATATTGTCGGGTTGCCGCCATGGTCGTACTCCTCCAACCGCGTCCGTAATCCTAGCGTGCTCATGGAATCTTACCGTGCTACTCTTCCTCACCTACATCATACGAAATAAACAATAAGCCCAACGCTTAGTAAGGAGTGCAACAAATATGTAAATGCTCATGAACGTATGCTTCACAAAATCATGTTCGTGTTCGTAATCTTGTTCTTATTCATCATTGACATGGCATGAATTGAGGGGCACGAGAAGAAATGCCAAGGGAATCATAATCGTGGTCCAATCGGACAATAGCGGTAACGACTAGTCCGGCCCCCACCAGCGGGAGGATTCGTGAGTCTTCCTGCCAGTCCGGCCCCCACCAGCGGAAGGATCCGCGAACCGTACTAAAATCTTGGGAACATAATCGTGGCCAATTCCCCCGTCCCACACATGTTCATGCTTATATATATAATTTTCATATACTTATCATGATCATTTAAAATGTACACATAAATCATTTTGTATGCTTTTGAAAAATCGTGATGCATGGACATGAATTCACTTAAAGACAACATGCTATACATAACGAGCAATACATCATGAATCATAACATCACTCTACTCCGTTCATCATAACATAACACACAACAAGTCACCACCATCAACAATAACTCAAACAAATCACCCTAGTATCCTTGTGATGTAGGGCCCTAGCAGCCGGAAGTCCTAACACACTCACTTACCCGGTGTCCTTAACAATGCCGAGCACAGTCTTTAGCTTGGTTCACCTAAGGCAATTCACAAACCGTCGTTAGAACCGACTTAACACAAACCGTTTCTAAAACCAAATCAACCATCCATTTAGGCAATTCATCGAACACCTTACGTGCACACATTCTTTCACTAATTCCTCCCTAATCCGACATCCTTTTTCAACGATTCAGCAATTTATACGTCATCCATAACGTCTACTTTATCATGCTATAGCAAATTCTCAAATTATATCCAATTATTCTCCAACTACATGTAACTCCTAACTAAGGTAAATTTTCTTAAAACTATAGTTTATGTCATTCAGGCATTTTATCAAACACTTCACGTGCACATTTTTATTCACTAATTTCTCCCTAATCCGACGTCCGATTTCAACGATTCAAACGCCTATACGTCACCCATGATGTCTACTTTAATATGTCATAGCTAATTTCTGAATTAAACCTAATGACGAAGCCTAGAAATCCAGAATTCCGATATTCAATAAACGGTATTTCCAAACACCAAAATCAAATCCTAAATACATTTTTTTCAATCTAACTATTAGCAATAACTAAAAATCTTTCATCAATAATTACCAATACACCACAACTAACGATTTTTAACCAAAATCTAAATTTACACAAACCCTAAATCGATAAAACCTAACAAATAACAACCCTAAATCGACAACAAAACCCACAATACGCTAGAGTCTTACTTAGAACGTCAAATGGGGAAGAAAACCATAAAGAAGAATCGCCGGAAAAAGGAGTCGTCGTTCAGCCAATGGAGAAATGGCGTGGAAGGGGAAGAAGAGAATGCCAAGGAAGAAAGCTCTCTACGCTATCAATTTGGATTTTTAAAAATTTACTTATTCCTCTAAAAATCCTCATAAATTCTTAGGGCCCTAATAAAACTTTCCATTCAGAAAACGGGCCTAAATTCTTTATTTACCAAAATAACCCTAAGGGGCCGAAAACCCTAAAACTCAAAACCCTTAATCGAAATTTCTAGGCGTTACATTGCCTCTATCCTCTTCTTTCCTAATTCAAATCAACGGCTCAGATAAAAACACATAAGTTTTCCAGCTCAACCGATCGATCGCCAAAGATGGCCGATCGATCGGCTGCTTCGTCTCACTTCTTGAAATTCCTTAGCTTCAGCTGATCGATCGCCACATTTAGCCGATCGATCGGCGAGTTCTCTGTCTCGTGCAACATATATTCTCTTCAGACGATCGATCGCCCAAAATGCCCGATCGATCGGCTACTTCTCTATTCCTTGCTCTTAATTCTTCTATTTCTTTTCAGCCGATCGATTGGCGACTTCTCTGTTTTCTCCAACTTCACCGTTTCTTCTTTTCTTCAACTTTGCTTTTTCTTCTTTTCTTTCTCTTGAGCTTCTTTATTTCTTTGTATTCAACCTCCATCCTGATGTACATAAATTGTCTACACACTTACTCAAAATACATCAAATTCCTTCAAACACTTGAGAAAAATTTATCAAATCAAGTATAAAAAAATACTAATAAGTGTGTAAAATACACACTTATCACCTCCACCAAAATTCTCTTCCTTATTCCTACTCTAACCACTCATCAATCTCGACGTTCAATTGACTTCCACTTGTACGCCCTTATTGTATTGTTATTTGGTGCCTTTATTTTTTTCAACTAATCTATTAAACTTAACTTCAACTTTATGCTAGACCATTTCTATGAATGCAAAAAAATTTATGTTTAAACATCTCGAATAAATTTTAATGACTCTAAGAGTGGACACCTCTCGAAATTATAGCCCCTCATAACCTTTATTTGTTACATTTGGAAAAATGACTCTTGCAACTATTTCATATCTGTCTATCATAGGAAAGAACTGCATGGTACCATTCAAACTCATTATTGATCAAGCCATTTGGTCGGGTCATTGAG